>VWYH01010163.1:70401-416252 GCA_013399365.1 Pampusana beccarii
CTTATTACAATGAGTTCCGGGAAATAATTTCCACAGTCTCCACCTCCGGCCCCTCCTGGTTGCCCCTGTGCACTGATCGTGAAGCGGGGTCTTCTTCACTGTGCACTTTTACCTCGGGTCTGGTGTGCTGAGTTGGCTGGGACTCAAACTGATGAGTTCGTTGGAACTGGCATATCTCCTGTCCTGTGCCCAAGTTTCTGTTATCTAGTTCACCCAATGATGCACCTAAGTTTTTGGTTATTTTTGCAAGGCCTGTGAAGTCGTCAGCGGACTCCTGTTTCTCATACGATAAGTTACACAAAGCTAAGCAAGGCTGGGGAATTGTGATGTGGGTTAAGGGTTAGCTCCTTAGTTCTTTAAGTGTTAGTTCTTTAATTCCCTGTATCATAACCTCATCTATAACCACCAATCCCCCCTGCTCCAGCAGGGGGATTGGACTAGATGATCTTTTGAGGTCCCTTCCAATCCCTAACATTCTGTGAAAATAAATTACTCTTTTTGTTCTCTCCCTCATTTTTGTGTATTGAATCTGTATGTTGAAAGAACGGACAACAACAAAAAGAGAACACTAAATATTGTAGTGTCCCGAGGAAGTCATTAAGTTTAGTCCAGTCAACTACAGAGAATAAAGGCCTTGAAATTCCCCACTCACGGATTCTCTATTTCTGCAACTTAGAGATGCTGTATGGTATTTCCACCTATTGTAGATACTCTACTCTGGAGTAATATCAAGCACAAGTTTTTGATCTGTGAAACAAAAAAATGAATATAACAACCTTGCTTCTGTATTTACGCTTGGATGTTAATAAAGTTGTGTTCAGATTAGCAGCAAGCCAGAGAAGAAATCAGAAGTGTTGTTGCAATCTACCCAAACATTACGTCAGGGAGAAGTGGAAAAAAAAATTGAGAAAGTTAAAAGCATTTGAAAATTATTGTAATAAACAGTTGAAATGTTATTTTTAAACATAATGTTTTTCATTTCAGTTTTTTAAGAGTCTATTACAGTTTGGAATAAAATACTTCTTCAGAAATTCCTGAAAAGATTAGTTGTTAATGCAAGTGGTAAGCTTTTCTCTGCCATCTTCCCAGCTTGAGGTCTGACATGGGTTTCTGAATAGTCACAAACTTGGATATGTTGAAGTCTTATTTGATGTTTTTGTTTTTAATACTGTATGGATATATTTTCACTGTGCCTAGCTGGAGAGGTTTTACAGAGACAGAACTTCTCTTTATTTTATGAAAGGTGGTATGCGGGTACCTCCCACTCAGCAGCATTTCCAGTTCTCTCATGGCAGCTTGCAGCTTTTATTCATAGTGTGCTTCTGGTGTCATTACTTCTCAGTTTCTATCTTCTGCTAACATCAGAGATCCTCCTGAGACATGTCATCTCTATCACTGCAAGTCAATATTCATTTTCTTTCTTCAAGGTCCATAGCTCTGCCCCATACGACACCACGGAGTATAATACACCAGTCGCTGGTGGGCTTAGGTTCCCAGAGTACTTAAGTCCTAAAGACAATAAATAGTAATTTACCCAACTGATTATCCACTGCTTTAAAACCCAATCAGCTGTTTACAATGAGCTCCTTTCAGTCATGCACTATGAATTTAATAAAATTATACTAGAAAAGCAGCATTGCACTTTTCTCTCCATGTGAGTCCCTTTATAGCTCTCTCAGAAATAAGGATAAGCAAAACAGTTTAAATAAGAGCAGGGTAAATCCTGCCAGCTTTTATTTTCTTTTCTTTTTTAATCCATAAGGGGAAATAATGCAGAATAAAATGCTAGGTGCTTTTTCCTCCTAAACTTTTATTCACTTGGTTCAGTATGATTTATGTTAGTTTCCTGTTGACCATTTCAAGCTATGCTTACAAGAAGGTTTAAACACTTTTACAGTTCCTTTTGTTAAGTTTGGTCCTTCCCTGGAACCTGTTCACAGGAGGATTTTCGATTCAGAGACAACTTGAAAGAAAAGATTCTTTATGGAAAAGGAAATACACTTAACCAAGGTTTACTTTTTTTTTTCTTTTTTTTTTCTTTTAAATTGTTAAGCAACTTCTTAAGACCCTAGGGAGCAGTGTTCAATAGGAATAAGTATAAGAAATGATTCAAGAGCTAACAAATGGATGACCATGAGTACTCAGTTGTGTGAATTAATTCACCCTGTTGGCAGCTTTGATGAGGAGTCATTGATAGGAATTTTCTGTGTTCTTGAGGGATATTGTTCATGAGCCACTGGCTAAAATTTTTATTCATTTTGACTGTAGAAACCCTAGGCTCTCAGTGGACTCTCTCACCTTGGTGAGTCTGATATGTAGCCAAAAGGGCTATTTTTGTTGACTAGATAGTGCTGGAAAGTTTGAAAAGTTTGAAAATATTATTTTTACGTGGAAACTGTACTGTGGGTGCTGACAGAAGGGGCAGATGTCCATACCTTTCACTATCCAATTGTATATCCAAAGCGCTTGTGTAGTTCTTAAACCATACTACCTAAGATGCACATATTAAGAAATAACCGTATGCAACAGATACAGATATATATGGTTTCCATCCCTTTGCTGTTGTACTCATTCATTTATGGTAGTAAGGTAGTAATTTGTTTTTGTGTAGTGCTGCATTTAAATTGGCAGAAGGGTGTTAAAGACAGGACCTTTTCATAATGATCATTGTCATTAATGGAGATTTGTTGCACAGTCTTGGAGGAACCTTCCAGAAGATGAGTTTACTTCTGAATGCCCAAATACTATCACAAAGTGGATGACTTTCCTGTAGACTACACCTCAGAAAAGGAGGTGGCAGATAGTCTACAGCGGAAGACTTTCAGCTTGGCTGAAAAGTTGGTCCTGGAACTTAGGTGTACAACTCTTTTTTTTCCAAGTGATTTTTAGATTCATGTGTATACATTATATATAAAGCATACATCATATGTATATGAATAAAAATACATATTGTGTAAGTACATAATTTAAAACAAAAAGGAGGTCAGAATGTGTTTGAAGGTTACTTTCCAAAAAGCATGCATAAATATGCTTGGTATATACCTTTTATATGAAAACTAGCTATTAATTTTCAAGTTTCTTTAAATCATAAATTCCTAAGGATAAAACTAGACTAGAAAGTATGCACTGGGTTTGTCTTTTTTTTTTTTAAATTGTTTTGTGTTTTATTGAAATGATGATGTAATCTTCTGGGCTAAGTCAATATTAGGAAGCATTTTTCTTTCCTTTTCCACTTCCCTCCAGGTCTACCTCAAGAGAAAAACAAGGAAAACTAATATTTTACTCTAGTCTTTAAGGTATAGAGATTATTAGCATTTTATGCCACTGAGGTCACATCAAGCCTTCATTGGAAATGTAGAGGAAATTGACTTCACAAATTTTATGGCAGGAAATCAAACATTATACATAGAGGTGCGATTCATAAAAATCTCATTTGCTAAGTGTCTTCATCCTCAATTTCCAAATTCTCCTCTGTTGATACTTAGGAGGCAAGTACTTAGGTTTACTTAACCATGAAGCTCATTATGCCTCATGGAAGGACCTTATTGTGTAAAGTATTAATATTATCCTGCACTGAAGTTATAATCTCACTCTTAAAAGTGTTTGAGCCCTAGAGTGGGAATGAATACTGGTTCCTGAATCACAGAATTGTAGAATGTCCTGAGTTGGAAGTGACCCACAAGGATCATCGAGTCCAACTTCTGTGCCTGCTTAGGACAACCCCCAAATTCACACCGTGTGTCTGAGGGCATTGTCCAATTGCTTCTTGAACACTGTCAGACTTGGGGCCGTGGTACCTCCCTGGGGAGCCTGTTCCAGTGTCCACCACCGTCTGGGTGAAGATCCTTTTCCTAAAATCCAACCTGAACCTCCCCTGGCACATCTTCCTGCCATTCCCTCAGGCTCTGTCATTGCTTGCCAGAGAGAAGAGATCAGCACCTGCCCCTCCTCCTCCCCTGGTGAGGAAGCTGTAGCTGCAATGAGGTCTCTCCTCAGCCTCCTCCAGGCTGAACAAACTGAGTCACTTCAGCCGCTCCTCATACAGCTTCCCCTCCAAACCCTTCACCAATTTTGTGGCCCTTTTCCGGACACTCTCCAGTAGCTTTATATCTTTGTTATCCTGTGGCGCCCAGACCTGCACACAGTGCTCCAGGTGAGGCCGCACCAGTGCAGAGCAGAGCGGGACAATCACCTCCCTGCCTGGCTGGCAATGCTGTGCTTGATGCACCCAGGACACGGTTGGCCCTCTTGGCTGCCAGGGGCACTGTTGGCTCATGTTCAACTTGCCATCGATCAGAACCCCCAGATCCCTCTCTGCAGAGCTGCTCTGCAGCACCTCATTCCCCAGTCTGTATGTACAGCCAGGGTTGCCATGTCCCAGGTGCAAAATCTGGCACTTGCCTTTGTTGAACTTCATGCAGTTGGTGATTGCCCAGTTCTCCAATTTGTCCGGATCCCTCTGCAGGGCCTCTCTGCCCTTGAGAGTGTCGACAGCTCCTCCCAATTTTGTGTCATCAGTGGACTCACTTAATATTCCCTCAAGTCCTGCGTCCAAGTCATTTATAAAAACATTGAAGAGTGTCGGCCCTAAGATGGATCCTTGCAAAACCCCACTAGTGACTGGTCGCCAGCCTAACGTTACCCCATTTACTAGAATCCTTTGAGCCCGGCCCATCAGCCAATTGCTCACCCACTGCATTGTATGTTTACCCAGCTGTGTGCTGGACATCTTGTCCAGGATGATATTGTGAGAGGTGGTATCAAAGGCTTTACTGAAATCCAAAAAGATCGCATTGACAGGCTTCCCTTGGCCAACTAGGTGTTTCTACCTTGTAGTATAAAGAAATTATTTTTTTTTAAGCAGGACATTTCCCTCATGAACCTGTGCTGGCTGGGACCAATGACTGCATTGTCATTCAGATGTTTTTTCATAACTCCCAGAATAATCTTCTCCATAGTTTTGCCAGGCACAGAAGTGAGGCTGACGGGCCTGTAGTTGCCAGAGTCATCACTGTTGCTGTTCTTGTAGATTGGGGCATTTGCAGCTTCCAGTCAACTGGGATCTTTCTAGGTTCCCAAGAATGTAGAAAAATCATGGAGAGAGGTCTCACTATCACATCAGCCAACCTCAGATGAATCGCATCAGGCCCCATCAACTTAGAGGGATCCAGACAGTGAAAATCCTGTTTAGCCTTGTGATAGAATTGGATTGATTTAGTATTCCAAGCTCTTGCATTTACCTGTAAGTGGCTCTTATAAATGAGCATAATATTTAAATATGTAAGACTATTCCCTGTGATTTTTGCTTAAGCAGAAAAAATGCAGTTGGTTGTTGACCTGCAGGGCTGCAAGACCCCATTTTTGACAATATGATAGAATCTAGTAATGGGTCTGAAGGCTACTTGAAATTCTTTATTTCAAATGGGCTTTTTTATCATCGGCTTTAGAGAAACCTTTCTTAATTGAGATTCTGCCTTCAGAGGTTAAACCTGCAGACCCGTGTCCCAATCCAAGTTGGAAGATGGCTGTAATTCTGTACCTGTCTGCCTGGCAAGAAGAATAAGGTCATTACCCATGACTCATAGTGCTAAAACAGCAGCTGGAATTTACACCAATTGTGAATTTTTGATGATTGTTGAATGGCCAACTGGTGGCATATTTCATTCTAGGGCTCTTCCTAGGTGTTTTGTTGGGCTGTGGCATGGCATGTGTACTGAGTTTATGAGCCAGATAATACCATGTTAGTGTCTTCTGAAATAGGTATGCGTTTTAAGATTTTTGAGTATTTTTGATAGTGTCATAAGCCCAAAGAGTAGTAAAAGAACTTCCTTTCTCAGTGACATAAAAGATTGCAAAATAAAAATCTGTTGTTCTTTTGATACAAAACATTGTTTTCAGTAAACTGCTGAAAAAATTTGAACTCTTTTCAAATTGATGCCTACTAGCAGCAATAACCTGAACAGACTAAATTGCAGAGTTTTAAGACATTTCTTGAACCTGGCTTGTCAGTAGGTTTTAGAAGGAAATGAAGCAATAAAATATTATTAAACGTAAACATTGAGGAGAAGGCCACATAGCCTTGAATTTGGTTTTCCCTGCTTGCAAGGGAGGTTGTTCCAGAATAATTAATACTGATCACATTAGAGGTGAGAATCATATATCAACAGCCCACTGGATACAATCTTGCTGCAGGCGTAAGGGACAGTGTGTATGAAATGCCTAACTGGAGTAAACGTTCTGCAGCTCTGACTCTGTGATTGCTGAGGTAGGTTCTATTTTTCCAGAGAATAGTGGACAGTGATATAAATATAACCTTCTGAATTTTCCTTTATTTCCCACCTCCTTTTTTTTTTAAAGTTAGATGGACTCCTAGTCCTTTTCATAGATAGTTTTAAGGTATGAAAGTGAGTAATGTGCACGCAGGTGTTTACGGTACCGTAGATTTGAAAGTGTAAGAAATATAAATTCCCTGGAAGTAAGTGTTCTGTAATATACGCTTTATTTATTTGGGCATCTGGTTAAAAGGCACTCAGTGTAATTTCTGATTAAAAAAAAAATGGTTACACTTCAGCTACTACAAAGAATCATGATAGGAATAGAATGGGGCGAAGATGACAAAAACGTGTTTGTTTTCTGAAAAAGGGATATTTTCATATTTAATGTTGGTCAAAATAGATTGGACTGATAAAACTCCCTAGTCTAGTCAATAATCACAACTGAAATGGCGAAAGGATATCGATTTTTCAGATCTTCCTTCATCAGTAAGAGCACAGCTATATTGGTTCTGTAGTTTAACTTCACCTCCTATTAGTATGTAAGGTGGAAATAGGACCTGATGTTTCATGGTACCACTAAGGAGATGGGGGTGGCTCAGCCCCCCTGGGCTGGCAGTCACCAGCTGCTCAGTTTCAGAAATCTGATGAGTTTCCAGGTTGAGCGTGTGTTACTGGGAACAGGTAGAACGGGTGAATGTTTCTGAAGGTGTTTAGACTTTGTTAGTGCATTGTGGCCTCTGCTGCCATCGCTCACAATAAGGAACAGCCCCAAGACACTTGCTATGGCCAGGAGTACTGTCTGCATAATCTACTTAGAGCTTGCATGATTAAGGAACATATGTCTAATAAACACAAACAAACAGATGATCAGTATTCCTTTCTCCTGAGCCTGCCTCAGAAGAGATCATGATGTGTCAAGTTGGACATAATGAGTTGACTTCAGTGCAGAATGAATGACAGAAGAACAGATGTGCTTGTGCCCAGATTCAGCACACTCTTGGTTAAATACACACATCTGCAACCTGAAAAGCCAGGGCATCAGTTTAACAACTTGCATCATCCATAAATCCAGTAGGGATTATAGGCATCCATAACTGTGTTTAGTCAGAAGTAAACTAACATATTTAAAAGAAAGACAGAAGACATTTTAGAAGGGAAAATCTGAAAAGGATCTCGTCCTTGTCGTAGGCCTTTCTGTACTCTGAAAACTTGTTCTTCTAGAGACAACAACACAGTGCTGCGGTGCGCACTTGCCAGTGGCACAGCTGCTCTTCGAAGACAGTTGTACCTACTCTGCTGGCATAGACTAGATCCAAACAAGGAGGGAGGCAGGGAGCAGCTTGTCTGGAAGAGGATCACACAGCAATCTGTTGTACATTGTTACGCAGTGCCTCAGCCTGTCACAGTCTCCAGAACTGCAGACGCAGGGATAACTCGTGTGCTTTGGTTGCCCCCAGGACTCTGGCATTTCCCCAGTAGGATTTTTGCCACTGCAGGCAGCTGTTTGTAGGGGTGAGTTCCTTCCTCCTGAAGGGAGAAAGTTGAAGTCTCAGTCTTCAGTCTGATACTTGCAGATTTTATTTTAAATTTTGCTTTCTGCAAACCAAAAGTTACTTTTTAAATTAGAACACTCTTTTCTAAACAAGGTTTTAGAAGCCAACAGAAGTATTTATTGAGTAGTAGGCACAAGAGACAGTGAGTACAGTGTAAAGGCATATTCCAAACCCCACTGAAATCAATTATAAAACTCCTGTTGACTTTGTTACACCTTGGACCAGGTATTAATGGAAGATGACATTAGGCAGAGCACCTGTTTATACATGATAGTTAATGTTCCTTCTAGCTGGTATTTAAGTTCTGGAGAGCATGTCTTTTGTTGACAAGAGCTTTATTCTTTAAGAGGCTAGTTCATTTTAAAGTTTGGGTGTTGCACTTGTCAAGTGCAGATAACAATGATTATTGCTGTTGAGATATATTATTATATTGTCCTACAAAGAACTACATAATCGGCCCCTTTCTCAATTGACATGTTTATTGGCAGCAACAATAATGGGTTAGCGGAGTGCAGAGATGCTATTGAGAAGAGTATTGGGTACACTGGCTTAAAAATCTGCTTCTAAGAAATATTGGTTAGGGACAAGAAGAGTACCTTGAATTATAATGTTCACTTGTAGACCAAAGGGAGCAAAAGATTATTGCAGCTCACCTGCTGTCATGTATGCTAGCGGATCTCTTGGGTTTTTTTTGTAATCTTCCTACAGTACTGTGAAGAATATATATGTTGGACCAGAGTAGTTTTCAGCTGCCCCATGCCTAATTTAAGCTACCCTGTTTGTCTCTGGTTCTTGTCAAAGGACAGCTGGAGTTGGCATCATTCAGCCTCAAGCTTTCTTGAGGAAGGGGGATCGTATAACATGCTTTAGCGTACTGTAACAGCACTTGTTTGACTTTTACCATACAGGTGCCAACCTGGAAGAGGGGAGAGCTATGTGGCTCAGCACATGGTGTAATCTGTTCCTTTGCCTACTGGCATGAAAAAGGCTAGTAAAAATCTGTGTGTTTTTCTGCCCCCCACCCCCACTTTTCTGCTTAACTTGCTTTCTCTGAGGCTCTGCAGAGGGTGCACTGCTTGAAAACACAGTGCTTCACCTTGTAGTCTCCAAGGCTAAACCAATAGTTCTGTACATTTTTTGAACGTATTACCAAATACAAGTAAATATCAGGTGGTACCGCCTCTAGACTCTATCTGACCGTAGAAAATACAGTACTGAGGAGGTGTGTTATGATCAGCTGCCAGAAAGCGGACACTGATCCCAGCCTGATGAACTCTGCTGAAAAAGGAGCTGCTTGCACATTGCTGCTTGCTCCCCTCAGGTCCATTACAACGCTGGCAGAATGCTGTGCTCGCAGAGACATAAGCACTTTAGGCTTAAAGAAGATTACTTTAAGATTAAATGCGGTGACTCGTTCCTGCTACTTACAAAATAGATCTGGGGAAAAAAAAAAAAAGGTTGCTTAAACTGCTACTTTCCTGTCACATACTCACTGCTGAGGGCCTGCAACCTGATGGTTTGCCTTGGCAGGGTTTCCCCTCCCCTGCTACTTCTCTCCCTGCAGCTGCTCATTTTGGAGCCTGCGAGGCTGCACACGTTGCTAAAAACCGCAGCTGCTCTACATCCATTGTAAGCTTCAACTATTGATTTAGATCCTCTAATTTTTATGTGCTGAAAGAGAAAATGGTTGTTTAAAAAGGCATTTGTGCGGGACCCAGAGCCAGCCAGGGCCTTGAGGCAGAACAGCCTCAACTTCTCTGCATGAGATGTGCCAAAGTGTTCAAAGCGGCTCTCAGTCTCTGCTCCTCATTTTATTATAACAAACAGAAACTAATAAACAAGGGACATATTTTTAGGCAGAATATACAGATCTATTGGGTTAGGCAGATTTAAATAAAATGTCTGAAAACAAATCTTTCCACATCTCCAGTGGGTCCTTGAAATGTTGGACCTTTCTTCTGACTTTGCTTTTGATGACAACTGCTGAGAAAAGCTGGTGTCAGTAGCTTTGAGGGTTGAAATAACCTCTGGAGATGTAGGCACCTCTCCTTATCATCGTGTCTTTCGGGACTCCTGTGGTTCTGCTCCTCCAAGCATATACTCTGCTCCTCTCAGAGATGTGCAAATCCATATTTACACTGCAAGCAGTGTCTCCTGGCTGGCGTATATCACAGTCCACAAGCTCAACGTGCTTGGAGCTGCTCAGCCGCTGCAAGGGAGCAGCCCGTTCCCCATCTCTGAAAGGATCTTGCCAGTTATCTGGGTGCAGCTTTTGCTGTGCAGCCTCACGCTTTCCAGCAGAGTAGGGTAGATGTAGCATTTACACAATGAGCGGGGGAAGCACAGTAAATAGTGCTACTGCCCATCACTTCACCTTACACCTGATTTTTAGCACTTGCACAGTAAATAGTGCTACTGCCCATCACTTCACCTTACATCTGATTTTTAGCACTTGAGCATTTATTTTAAAACCTGGAGAGGTTTTTTTTTTCAATGTTAATGTCACCTCTTGTGCTTCGTGCCTCTCTTTTTTCTTGTTAAGCAGTTAAATACTGAAGGCTTCATGGAGCTTTTCACAGGTAGTTATATTTTGTTGATATTCTGGTAGTGAGTGAGGAAGACATAGACTATAAAATCAAGAGGACTCGGGATTGCTTTCAAGGATTCCTGATTCTCAGGAGTGGTTTTAGATGTTCCCTACAAGAAGGCAATGTTCACTCAGGATTATTTGAATGATGTTTTCTGGGAGTTCTCCCAGGGTTTATTGTGGTTGCTTTATTTATTTTGCTTGTAACATTGTGATCTTTTACCCCTGAAAGCCCCATTATCTTTAGAGATGTGGAGTAGGACAAGAACAGCTGACATAAAGAGGAACACTGACTCACTATCTCAACAGCTGCAATACTGTATTTTTCCATGTAGGTAACTAGGAGCTCAAAGCAATAGTACAGTTATCTCTGTTTTTTTCTGCAGTCCATGCTCCTACCTCCAAGAGTTAGAAAGGCATGTTCTAGAAACCATATCTGAGCAACCAGGGAAGCAAGGAAGTATGCTCTAAATCATGGCAGTTGAGGTTCTTAAGTAAAAACCCGGGAATTTAGGGCTCTAGGTTTTGCTACAGGTTTTTCATGTAATCTTAAATGAGATTATTTAAGAAAACTCTTTTGCAAATAGAAAATGCTGTGCTCTCAGAAACAGCTGGGAGTAGTTCTTTCAGTTGAAATCTATCTGACCATGCCATTGTAAGAACTGACAGGGGTGCAACATTTTCAATATGCTTAAAAATTTCAGTTGCATGCTGTAAATATTGATGCTACAAAGAAATGGAAATATATGTTGTTATCATACCAGACATGGTATTTTGAAATTAATACTGCCAAATCAACTTTACTGTGAATTTTATTGTAGTAGGTTAAATTATGGGTGTGGTACTAAGTTGCAAAATACATTTGATTTGTTTTAAACATGCAAGTAGAATGAAAGCAATCCAAATTTGTGTCAAAGGAAGTGTTCAAGGTGTACATGTTTTTATTTAAAGGAATTATTTGCCGCAAATTATTTGAACTGTTTAGAGGTAAAATTAGAGGTCTCTGTCTAACGGTACAGTAGAGATACCTCTGCCGTATACAGAGTTTAGTTCTATTGTGTATGCTGCTGGTCACAGAAATGCAGATAGATCACTACACTTAGTCCAAGGATGGGATGAGGTACAGATGGGAAGCAGATTTCACCCCTGGATTAAGTTAGGGAGTGAGGAAAGGAGCTGACATCTCCAACTCCCCATTTCTGCATGCCGAATGGAACTGTTTTCTCCTTCAGGAGAGCTGCTGACTTGTTGTGGGATGCATGTTTGTAATCAGTGTTGTGTATTAACAGCCATATAATTTGGATTGCCTACATGTGCCTGTGAGTAATTTATGTTGCATCCACACTGGAATCCTGTTGTGCATAACAGTTGGGAATTTATGGTATGCAAGTATAGCAGCTGAGGTTATGCGCGCACTACTGGATTCAGAGCGTGCCTTTGTACAAAACGTGTTTTGTGTGCATTGCTGAATGCACAGCTGACTCTTACTTTGTGGAAATTACCATGCAGGCACATTTCGTGACAAAGGAAGCTTGTCTTGTGTTTGGAAGTTTTGCACTTCAATGTTAATACTGAAGGGCCAGCTTTTCATTTGGGATGGAACACGTGTTTTCTAATTCATTGCTCTCTCAAGTTCTTTGTACGATCTGTCGTATATTCTGTGCCAGTGCACTCACTTGGCAGTCTCTGTTTTGATCTGTAGCACAATATTAGTGAAATGCAGTCGAAGTTTCCTTAGGGAGGCTGTTTGTCTATCACTGTATGTACAAACGGCAGTACTGGTAACTGTAAAAAGGAATTCGAGAAAGCCAAAAGAGGTTGTATTTTACAAGACAGTATCTCCTGTGTAGCTAGAGCACTGTGTTAAATTCTCTCCTTCTTTGTGCCATGCATTGCTCCTTACCTGGAACAAGGAATATTCATGAATAGTCCCTTTCACCCCTTGCTTTCTTAATGAAAGAAATTCATTAGGAATATCTGGTTCTTTGCAGAGGGGAAATTCTGCTGTTTATAAAGACTTACCCTAGCAATGTGAAATAACATCATGCACAAATAAAAGATGCATCCAGCTCTTAATAGGAAAACATTTACTGCTCGGAGATTTCCAGTATGGTCTCTTTAGTTATGGCTTCTCAGTAAGTGTAGCTTTAATGGGATTTATTTTATTTTTATGTAGCCCATTGTTTCACTATAACCCTCTAGTTACAATGTAGGTGTTGCAATGACTGATGTTTGACCCGCAAGTGACTTCTGGAAAAGCTTGTAAATCTGTGGATACCTGTGTTTCTGCAACTTAAAGACAAAGTGGCTTCTAATCATGTCACAGAGAACCCCCTTTGCAACATGGAAAGCTGTTGAAACCAGGGTTTGACTATCATTCACTTGCAGATTTTCAGTAGACTCAAGAAACACTGTGGAGTATAGGTGCTTCAAAAATAATTAGTATGTATTCAGTTAATGACTAGTCTCTCTGGCTTTATTTTGGAAAAAGAAATAAAAAAACCCTTTCACGTAAAACTTCTCAGTTCTAGTCAATCAAGAGTTATAAGGAAGCGCATTACAGCTAATGCTATTAGAAGATATGTAGTTGCTTAGTTTTTAATTAGGAAAGGTAGGTTGAATGCACAAGTGTAATTACAGCTGCTTTATTTTTTTTTTCCTAAACCAAGAATTACTGGAAGAAAATGTTGCTGACACACAAGACTCCTCTTTATAAACATAAATTTCCAACTGTGCCAATGCAAATACAAAGCTACTGACCCTCAATATCCAGTTTTATCTCACTCTTGCTGTTGTCTTAATTATGAATCTTCATCTGTCATGAGATGAAGATCCATACGGTAAGCATCCTGGAAAAAGTGATGAGAAGGCTAATGGGCATTTTGTTATCTTTGTTTATGCTTTACTTGGGGCAGAAATTCTTGTAATCAAATGGAACTTGAAAACTTGGTGTACAACTTGATAGTTACTTACATGGGTGGATGAGTTGAAGACTTGAATTGATAGAAAGTCTTTTGCCAATATTGTATTAATTCTGGAGACATTTTGAGGGGCCTATGCTGGAAATTCCTGGAAGAGAGGTGTTAGGAGGATGTGAGAAACACAAACTGAGTGTTACAGTGAAGCCACTGAAAGACAAGCTGATCTCGATGGACACACTACTAGTGCAACATTTTTTTTTGCAAATGACAATAAAGATGTCAGAAAATGGCAGATTTTATAGAAAAATACACAGCTATGTACCTATGATGCTTGCTAATAGCCAAACACTTGGAATAGTGTGTTAGATACTGGGATTTCCATGGCTCTTCTTCTGTCCCCTCCCCTTGCCCCGTTTTGTGCCCCTTTTAATTAACTGCTGAAGAGACTACCTTTTAACTGTAGTGCATGTGTGAGAGACAGGCACTTTCCACTGTGGGGAAAAAAAAAAATAAACAGTTCAGTGCCTCTGGAAAGCTGATAGTCTGCAGCTTAAGTCTAAGTTGTCTCAATGAGTTTTATTCCGGTAGATAGTAGGCATTCTGCTCTATGACAATTCTACTTTCGAAACTCGCTGAACATACCTAATGGAAATGGATGTAAAGTGTAGTGATTGCTAAATTGTGGTGCTGAGACAGCACCCTTGAGGTAAAATCCTCCAAATGAACTGTAACTGCTGAACAGTTGCAGGATAAGGAAATTTGTCATATAACCACTAGGATCTTACATTGCTCCTGACTGGCAGAAGACAAGATAAAAACAGTCTGTTGGTGCCTACAATCAGAAACAGAATTTCCCAGTTTAGGAGTGAATCTAAAGTGCTTTTTCTGTGTGTTTTGTCTTTGTTAATATCTGATGATATTGATGTGCAAAGAAACCTATTAAAAGGTCAAGTTAAATACCCACAGCCCTTGTATTAAACAGTGACAAACCCTGTCTAATATTTTTCTCTTAAAAGAAGATGACAAATGTCTTCCCTTCATTCACCTGCTGTTTGAGAAATTCAGCTGGGATATCATAGATTTTTCCTGACCTTGTGGCAATGTTAGCCTTTACTTTATGATGCANGGGCTTCTTCACTGAACTACATCAGTGTGACATGGGAGTATTTTGTAGAAAACATTGTTGTCTGAGAGCATCATTTTGCCCTTCAGATTGTGGTTATAGAATAGTCCTCTTCTTAACTTACATTCTGGTCTCTATTTTTTTTTTTTTTNAATTGTGGTGCTGAGACAGCACCCTTGAGGTAAAATCCTCCAAATGAACTGTAACTGCTGAACAGTTGCAGGATAAGGAAATTTGTCATATAACCACTAGGATCTTACATTGCTCCTGACTGGCAGAAGACAAGATAAAAACAGTCTGTTGGTGCCTACAATCAGAAACAGAATTTCCCAGTTTAGGAGTGAATCTAAAGTGCTTTTTCTGTGTGTTTTGTCTTTGTTAATATCTGATGATATTGATGTGCAAAGAAACCTATTAAAAGGTCAAGTTAAATACCCACAGCCCTTGTATTAAACAGTGACAAACCCTGTCTAATATTTTTCTCTTAAAAGAAGATGACAAATGTCTTCCCTTCATTCACCTGCTGTTTGAGAAATTCAGCTGGGATATCATAGATTTTTCCTGACCTTGTGGCAATGTTAGCCTTTACTTTATGATGCATTACTTAAGGTATGATGGCGTGCAAATCTGAGCAGTCTAAAGCCCTAAACAGGGGCATTTTTGAGCATCCAGGTTTATGCTAAGCTTAGTTGCATGCCAAGCTGGGCTTATGCACTTGAGCTGCACTACTCAGAAAGTTTGGCTTCATAAGGGGATGGGGACTGTGCACTTTGCTCAGAAGCTCCTTTTAGAGCAGAGCAGGAACTTCACCAGGCTCTAAATTAACAACTCATAAATTGGCATGTTACACGTGTCGTCTTGTAGCACGCTCTACATGTGGAAATCTGTGCTAAAACAGTTACGTATTTTCAATACGTTTACAAGTGAACTCTGATATGAAGACCCTTTCATTAAAAACCTTCCCTTTAGACACCAGATGCTCTGAAATCTGTGGAACTGAAGTTGGATTTAAGTTGCTCTGTTCTGGTTGGAAGTATAACTTATGTTACCGGGAAGATGGAGTGTATCTGTGGGGTTTTATGCATCTTTTGAGAGTTTTGCAGTCATAGTATCATTCAAAGAGGACTTGTGTGACACTGGGAGTTCAGGGCTGTTGTATCTGAGATACCACTGTGATAAATAACTGAATAAGATATTTTGGTGAGCAGAGGTTTTTGTAGTGCAGCCCCTTTAGAAAACAGTAGATCAGACTCCGAACCAATGTTCTCAAGTATTGTTCCATGGCTTGAATATAAATATATGCATATATATATATACCTTATATATATATATATACATTGCGTACCTTCTGAGATTTTGCTCTATGGGCTTCTTCACTGAACTACATCAGTGTGTCATGGGAGTATTTTGTAGAAAACGTTGTTGTCTGANCTTACATTCTGGTCTCTATTTTTTTTTTTTTCCATTTGAGAAGCGGTCTAAGAAATTAGATTCTTTATCTTAAATTGAAACTATCCTAGATGAAATCTCAACACTTACTTTTATATGCTCTACATACTTTAATATGTTTCTGACTATGAAAGAAAATGCATCTTCTCAACAAAATAGCTTATTTTTTAGTGCTGTTTCACTCTGCAAAGCATATTCTGCAATATGTTTAACTTCTCAGTAGCAATTCAGCTCAGTTAATATACTACAAGTGTAGAACTTGTATTAAATCTATGAAATGATGGCTCACCCAAAAATGATCTCACTAAAGAAACTCCACTAAAATCTGTTAGTTTATCCTGATAAAAGGATGTAACGGCTTTAGAAAGTTTTAAAGAAATGCCATGAAACTGCAAAGCATTTAGCAGAATTTATTTTATTGCGCTTCTCAGTTGAGCAAGGTGTGAGGGTAGTTGTTTTCAAGCTGTAGCTGTGAGAATGAGGAGAGCCTTTCTTCTCCATCTGGTGATACACCCGCCAAACTGAAGTTTTTCTAGACCTCTTCCACAGTGTAACTGTCCCCTCCAGGGCTACTTTCACTGTCCCGTCACACGCCCAGTGGTCCATGCGCTCTCCCACGCTGCCAGGTAGGCAGAAGTAAGGTAAGCCCAGGTTCACCCTCGCTGTGGTGTTCCCCAAGCAGTGGGTTTCAGGGCGCTGCCCAGGGTAAATGGTCTGCAGTGCCATAGTTGTGGGGACTGCTGCTTCCATGGAGGTGGCGCATCTTTTGTGCTCTTGCTCTGAGGAAGCTGCTTCATGAGACATGGCTGAAAGAATATGCTTACATAAAAGCATAGGTTTGAAGTGCTAAAGCTATACAAAAATAAAACAATAAAAAAGCATTAGGATTATACTAGCAAGGATTTCTCTTAGCTCGTAAGGCTGTTATGTTCTGGGGAAATATTAGAACTGTGTCCTTCCTGCTCCCATTCTGAAACATGCCTAAAAAGAGGTATGAAGAAAAGTCTCACTGGATGATCTGCTGCTTTTTAGCCCCAAATAAAAAGGCTCCATTACTCTTCATCGTCTGCCTCCCATTCCTGTGGCTGGGCACTGGAACAAGGCTTGTTATTGCTAGGGGTTAAGTTACTTTCTTCTCCTTCTCAAGGTCTTTTGAAACACATATTCCTTAATTGGTGTGTTTCCAGCTTCAGATTTGGAACTGTTCAGGATTTTTTACCTATTTATTTCAGGTCTTTGAAGATATGGCAATAAAATTTTTACAGATTTTGTTATAGCCTTTTTAATTACAAATATTTCTTAGGCACTGCTGAAATTTGTTTATTTTCTGCAATATCTATGTTTTAAGTTGCATCATAGATTCTCAGTTAATGATGAGGAAAAAACCCCACCCCCTCCTCCATTTTAGGGAACTCTCAGGGGACTTGTCAGGCAGGGTAGTGTTTGTATGTTGGGGTGCTCATGTGTTTGTTTCATGAAAGGGAAAATATACAGCAACACATCATAACAAGGTTGGCTCCCTGCATCAAGCTGAAGACACAGAACAAGAAAGGATGGACAGGTAATAATTAGTAGACCAAAAATTGTGCACGTCTAGTGTTTTCATGGACATGGATGTAAAATGAAGTGGGAATTAACCTAGTCCTAAGACTGCAGGGGCATGGAGGAACAGCAATGGTATAGCTTCCAGGTTTGCTGATTCTCCCACTGTGCTGAACGCTGTCAGTGGGAAACCAGACTAGTAGAGCTAGTTCACCAGTACCAGACTTTTCTTGCAAAACATGCGGTATTTATCCACATCTTGGTGAAAGAATCAAGATGAATGGGCATGATTATGTGTATGATAATCCCTTCAAGTTTGGAAAGTCTGATTGCATGAACAGTAGTGTGATGTTATAGCATCAGTAACAATAAGCAGTTGGATGACACTTCCACAAACTTTCACTGGCTCCTATTTGAATATGGAACAATTTCTCTGAATTTTCAGTAACACTACTTAGTAGGTCATCATCTTGGCTTCACTGAAATTTTAGGTAAATAGAAAATGCACGATCTTTTCTTCAGCTGACTTTTCTGTGATTCATTTAATTAGCTGTGGCTGCTATACATGCTTTTTTATAGCTGCCTGTTGTGAAATTCTGGATATGCAGCATCTGTAAAACTTACTGTTGCAAAAATTAGCATGAAACGATGCAGAAAATTGTTGACCAGACTTAAAATAATTTTATAAACATCTTATGATGACTGAATTATTATAATCTCTCTATCAGGGAAAACTTCAGTTTTAGTTAGTATCACTTAATTTAAGTAAGGATGTAAAGACAGTGGAAATAATGTGTTCATATTCATGTTTTATTTAAAAACATTTTGTATGTTTTCTGCATATAAAACTAGATGACAGAGAAAAGAAAGAAGATGCTTTCTCCTTTCAACATTGGACAGACTGAATCACATAGAAGTTTTTCAAAAGACTGGTATCTCTTAGTTTCAGTTAGCTTCTGTGGTATTCTAGAAACCTTCCAGGCACAGAGAGGACACTGGCTACTCCTTCACGGGAAATTTATAACCCCAGATTACAAAGACAGGCAAGGATTAAGAAATTAGCTTGGCAGAATAATACTTTTGCCTGCTTCCCAGCCTCACTTGAGAGAACACAGAAGAACATAGACTTAGAGGTGGACTTTCATTTTATTGCTAAATGGTTTAAAAGAATTTCTGGAGAGTGTTGCAAAGTGTTGTACTATTCTGCCTCACGAACGAAACTTCAGTGATGGAGCCTAGCGAGAAAAGAGAAGGAAGGAAGCTTGTTGAAAGTTTTTTTGTTTGTTTGTTTGTTTTTTTTTAATCGTTTCCTTCCCTCCATCTGTGAACCACTTGGCATGGGGTATTTTCATTAACATAGACTTGAGAGGAGGGAAAAGACAGCTTTGATCCTCCTACGCACCCTGACATGTTTTGCCTTAAGGCAATATTCACCCTCTGCCCCAGGCTCTGTGTGTAATACTGAAAGGCAAGATGTTGGTGTGTTTGCAGCAGTGGAGGTGGTGATGTCTGAGTTGGTGGTGTAGTTACCAACACATACCTCTAGGTATCTGCCGGTCCTAAAACGTGTTGTTCACCTGCGAAGCTGTCGCCGGTAGGCACGTCTGTAGGTGCATCTGCAGCTTGTTGTTCAGTAGGAGGGACATCTGAGCACAAACGGACTGCATTCCCAAATGGCAGAGATGAAGTAAGTGGGTGTGACAATCACATGGCCATCTGCTTAATGCTACGGGTGAATTTTCAACTGTTGCAGCAAAATAAGCAATTGTCGTGGTTTTAAACAACAGATAGTATCATTTTGTTCTCAGTTTTCTTCCAAACAAATTATTTTGTGACTATTTGAATTACACATTTAAAATATTTTCAGAAACATGTAAAAAAACCCACAAAAGCTCTATTAGGAAAAAGCAAAAAAAATAGCATCATCTGCTATTACCCCTGTCTAAATGCAGACATCCCAAAATGAAACAGGAAGTAGAAAAAGAACCCCAAAAAATCTATTGGAGAGAAATGTAGAGCACTGTAAATAATCTCAGTCAAATAGAACTACAATGGAATAAGATTATCCTGACTCAATCCACTAATCCATATTTTTTCCTGCAACAAATAGAGTTCAGAAACTCAAATTTAATTTGTAGCTTGTGGCCCAAATGCATATGAAAAGACTGCTAAATTTGCTTATAAAAAATTCCAATGTTTCATACATTTTCATCAGGCATAATAAATAGCATTTCCCTCCTTTTTTTTTTTTTAGTGTAAAGCAAACAAAATTATTTTCAGATTCATTCCTATTTAAATTTTCACAGAAGTACAGATCTTCAAATTCAATTACAATTTCTATTTAAACCATGTGGTAAAGAATCAAATTCATATACAAGTTGAATGGATTTCCTGGACAAATATTAATATTTAGGCTAAATGTCATTGTAGTATCACCTTGTAACTACCCAAAAAAAAAAGCCAGTTTCCCAGGACAGAATATTTTCTGAAACCTTGCTGAGGTGTGACACACTGCACACATTTACTTGCTCATGTCAGACTGTCCTTTGCAATGTAGTAGAGAGTAGTTTCTTTTCTGATTAAGTAACTACAGTTTCCCTCAAGAGGAATGAAGCAAGTTTCAGAGAAAATAAACACCACTACTTTCAGCTCCTGGTATTCAGTCAGATAATTACCGATGTTTGTCATGAAAATGGGTAGAATGTATGATCCCTTTGACTCTGGTTTTTATATTTTTATTTCTCACTTAGATTGAAATGTCAGATATCTGCAAATGGTACTGTAGTAATAATTAATTAAATCGTAAAGAAACCAGCCATGGCTGTGTAGCCTTTTCAGTAAAAACAATTGTTTATTCCAGCTGTGCTCTCCAGAACAATCTTTGCAAAATTAGCATTGGAATTATTTTTTTATTCCCAGTTGTCCTATATTTAGTTGTCTTTCATTAGTCTTTTTTTCTGTTCTTTTATTTTCCTTTTGTCTTTGTTTCAATTATTTCTCATGTTGGTACTTTCTGCTTTCAAAATTGTTAATGCAAGTTAAATTGTCCAAATCATATAAAGATTTAGAACTTCAAATTGAACCCCATAATTTATCCTTTCCGAATTTTTGCCATATTATTTACAATGTGTGAACAGAAAGAATCACAGATATATGAAATTGCACATTTCAGTTTTGGTGTCATTAATATATAGCTACTGGAAATAAGAGGGTCAGTATATATAGCACAGAGATTGGACTGACATATATGTTAGCACATCTGGGGACTGACCAGCCTCCAGATCAAACAAGGCTGACCAGTAAATAATCAATTGGTATGTCTTTTCAGCTGAACTCAGTCTCTTAGAAATGTACTGGAAAATAGATCAGCAGATATTATGTGAATTAGGATTGTGGAAAATATCTTTCCAGTAATCTGACAACATCACTGCATATGAAGTTTATCAGGATGAGATATCTAACAGCCAGTGTTACATAGCAACGCTCATTTGGATTTTGACATAAATAGTGCGCTGCATCAACAGTGAAGTTTGAGATTCACCTGCTGTACCTAAGGTAGCTGAAAGATAAGTACCTACATCCATGTTTATTTTTCTGTGTCTCTTGTTGTTCAGAAGAAACAGGCACTTCTCTATGGCTGATTCCATCCTAGGATATAGGTGTTTGAGACCAGCTAGATGAGATGCGGTGGTAATCTTGAATTCCTTGGGTTTTGGATGTTTAACTTGAAGCCCTAATGATGTGTCAAAGGAGAAGACAGGCAGTCCTTTCTAAAATGTTAAAGCCTCTGTTAAAAGGCTTCCACAGGGCACCCAACGGTAAGAGTACTTGCTTCAGTTTTGAATGTGATGTGGTAAGGAGTATATGCAAAATGAGGACTAAATGCATAATGGTATATGCAGAAAGTCAAGTGAATTTTATAGCTAGAATCTAAAAGCTAAGAGAAAACTAAGCCTGTGCATTGTCATCTGGGAAGGCCCATATTTGTGTTTGGCTGCTGTCTGTGTGTGTAGGGTTAAAACATCTTGTGTTGCTGCTGTGCTTCTACTTTCAGCTTTTGTCATCTTTGCCCTTCTGCAAGTAAACAGGTAACCACTTTTTGTCACATTTATTATGCTTCTAGTGCTTCTTTTTCCTCCTGTACTGCTAATGTTTCTATCTGTGTACTATCATACAAGGAAAACCTGGGAGGCATCAGATAGTAGTCTGCAGAGATTATCTCAATTCATTGCAAACATAGGGGGCCTGATTCTGACATCCTCTTTATGCAGTTTTTCCACTACACTGTCTGTCCTTTCAAATAAATAAAGTGCCGCAAAATTATTAAGAATGAAAGAATCTGGCCCATCATGACTCTGCTTGATGAGTCAGTTAAAATAATTAGCGGGTAGCTTACAGGAATTGATGTAAAGAGAAATTTCATGGCCTATCTTCTTAGAGTGGTAAAGTTGGGAATACCTGAAGCAGCATGAGGACTCTACTGATGCATAGAGATAGACTGAGCTTACCTACCACAAACATATGTCTGTATCCATGCTTTGCTAATCTGTATGGTTAGGGCTTTTGTGTGCACACAAGCACTAATACTTGTGAAATATACGCACAAAACTGAGGCTATGTAAGTTTGCATACACATACTTTTGAGACCAGCTGGGAGTTTATGGCATGAACTCTTGATTTCCAGGGTGCCTGTCTCCTGTTTTCAGCTGCTGCTGGTGTTTAGGGGCTCTGAGGATTCTGACTCACTGTTGATATTCACTAGCCACAGCTGGCTGTTGCAGAACACGGGTTTGTTGCTCAGTCAATTTCTTTTAGGCTTTCTGATGGGTTGGAAATGTAGAACTCATACTAGAGATCAGCAAGTATATGACAATACAAATAACTGAGCTGCTCAAGTCTAGGCATTTAATTATTTTGCTGCATTGTATCATACCAGCTTTGGCTATTAATAGGCTTGTTATGCACCTAATGGGCATCTCTTAATTGGGTGTCCCGTTCCAACAGATGGGATGAGGGATGAGTTAACTCTGAGCGCGACAAGTGCCCTGACTCAGCAGACGAGATCAGGTGTGAGGTATTGGCCAGCCAGCCTGGGCTGTGGCTCATTAGCCTGTTTGTATGTAAATCAGAGTTCACTCTATACTGAAAGTGTCATCTCCTGAATCCTGGGGCTGGAGGAACTAGTTTTGCCACAATGTTTTCAGCCATGATGCTTATCAATACACAGCATTGGGTTATTTCTACATGAAGATGCTGAGCACGCAGTCAAGTACTAATCATTACTAAGTCTAGGTTCAGACCACGTAACTTTGACTGTCGTGGTTGGAAGTTTTCTGATTTGCAAGTTGTCATTGTGCAAAATCATTTCTGTCTCAAATGCAGGACAAATGATAGCCACATCATAAATCATATTCCATTCACAAATGGAGTTGAGTTACATGTGTAAGTTTGCTGCTAATCTGTGAGTGATGGAGGAGGTGACAAAGAGGCAACAGAAACTAAAAAAAAGGTTAATTGCAGTAAAGTTTTCAGCTGTGTCGATAACAGATCACAGCTGAGTCAAATAGGCTTTTAATGCTGCAAAGCTGTTGTGTGATAGGAGACACCTGTTTATCTTTGCTTGGTATCCTACGGCTTCTCTCTGCCTTTGCAGCATTGTGTAGACCGTGGAAAGCACTGAGAAACCCATGTCTCAAGTGGTATAAACCAGTTTTACTATTTTGACCTCAGCTGAACTACAGAGAATCAGGCCAACTGCTGGAATTATCTGGATCCTTAACTGATACAATTTGACACGTACGGGTAAATTAGATGGAAAGTCAGCCTGGTTCTAAGTGTTTAGATATGCCCATAAGCATGTGTATGCAAGTATGCACACAAGCATGGAACGATTTTGAATTAGAACATATTTTCCTTTTATTCACAAAGCAAACAAATTTAGCCTTATTGGGATAGCTTATTACTTTCTTATGTTGCTTTAGTCTTGTTCTAAGTGATGGCAGATGAGGGCTGATTTCCTAATGTGCAGTTTGACTTAGGCTTGCTTTTCAGAGCTAATTCATCTATTAGTGGCAAATTGAATTTTTCCTGCTTTGACATGCTTCAAAATACATTTTTCATACACTCCCCGGTAGCTGAAGATAAGACACACAGAAAAAGCGAATTGAGATGGAAAGCATTTACGTTATTTCTCTTTGTCATTGGCTGCAAGATACAATCCTGCACCAGCTGTCTCATAATCAGAACAGTTGTTTCCCATTATGATTTATATTGACCTCCACTGAAGCTCTGCTTATGGTGAGAACAATGAGCTTTCGGCACGTTGTTTGGTTTCACCACATGAGACAGGTCTGGCAAACAAAGAAGATGGCTTAGGTCTCAGACCTGAGCAGGAAAGGCATTAATGCCAGCACACTGCCAAAAGCTAAAAGTAATGGGATAGTTTATGCTTTAGAAAGATCCCATTTTGTGAATTTACTGCATGGGCTCCCTGTTTATTTTGTTTTCCTTTCTTGTGTTGTAGTATTTTATTTCTCTGTCCAGCTTTCCTTCTCACAGTCAAATTCCTTAGACAACTGCTGTCAGATTTCTCTCTTTCTACGGCTGGTTTTTATTCAATTAGGAGCAGGTTTTGAGTGAGGCTGCATGGCTTAATGGTAGAAAACAGACACTGAGAAAGATTGCTCTGTTTTGTTGTAAGCTTGGTTGTTAGGGTTGAGAAGGGATGGATTTTGACTGACCTGGTTTCATGCAGCCCCATTGCCTTCATTGTACAGTTTGCAGCACTTAAAGCTTTTATCATCTTGATATGATGTCAGTGTGCTTTACAGGTAAAATATTTGAAATCCTGAGTCCAGGTTCTGGATCTAGAAGTTCTGTCTGAAATGAGCTTCAAAGACAGTGAGCAGAGAACTTATTGACCCTAATAGCTGTTTAATCAAGCCTTTGCCCACCACCCCCCCCACCATGAAGAAAATCTGCTCTTCTTCCTGCTCAACCCACCCCACCTTCTCTCCAGTGCCATCCAAAATGGCGCTGCTGGTATGAGGAGAAGGTGAGACTGTTGATGAAGTGACAGAAGGGCTGCAGGAAAACACAAAGACATCATTGTGCTACTTCAGGAAAAGACACGAGAAATGGAGTCAGGAGGTTTAGAGCCTGGTCTCCAGTTATGTTTTCCCCATGGAGATCAGTGATTGGTGCTACTTGGTGGTGCCTTGGTGGCTGTGACGGCTCTCTTGGGCAGATGCAGGCACAGTTGAGGCTTTGCTGATCCACGGCACCCCCTTGCCTGCTCATCATGTTGTGAGGCCATAGAGAGAGATGCAACATTGAGCAGGATTTGGGCTTTCTGCCTTCGTCTGCGTGCAGGGTTACCTATTTCATCAACCCCATTCCAAAAGGTGCTTTTGCTGCCTTCACGCATTTCCAATCGGGCAGTTATTGACATAGCCCTGAGCTCACTGGCAGCACACAGGGTGTGCCTGTGCTCTGCTGTGTGACACAGGTAGTTTCCAGAGGGAAATAAGGAGTGTTTTACACCTCCTGCACTTTACAAAGCTTACTGTGGAGGGTAATTTGTGATTTTAATTGGTGAAATTGCTCCAGGGACTGTGAGTAGGTGGCAAACTGAGGGATGCAGGAGCTCTGGAGCGGTCAGTGTGGCTTTTGTATGTAATGTGTCAACAAATCTTTCACGAAGGATAAAATTAGTAGACAAGGAGTGAATGTGATGTATTGGGAAAGTTCCACTGTGGCTTTTTGAAGAGGATGTAATGCCTCACACATGGCCTGGCTTTCTCTGGAAGAAGTCTCTGAATCGGGTGATGAGCGAGGTAAAATTATTGAACCCACTAGAAGGTATTAAAGAAACTTAACTGTCGTGTGGGGAGCCTTCTCGTGGATTAATAACTTGTTAGCAAGGAAGGATTGCACTATGCTACTTCTGATTGTTATGTTTTTCTCCATCCATCTTTCTCCAGCAATGGCTAGGCATGAATAGATAGATTTGGGGTCTAATGTAATACATCCATTCTTATTATTTTGGCATCTGCAGCATACGAAATCTTGCCTTAATTTCGCTGGAATGTGAAACTTTTAATCTCTAGAAATATTTTTCCCTCAACTGCAGTGAAGTATTTGTTTGATGGAAAGAAAAAGCTGATTCCTTGTCTTAATGCTTAACTGTTATTGAGGAGTGCTCTTTTACTGAGAGACTAGTTAAGAAATGAAACTTTTTACTGTAGAAACCGAGAATACACTAGCAGTAGTAATTAATATCAGTCCAGTCAGTTGGAACATCTGACAGGATTAAGACATTTCAGGTACTGTTAATGATTTTAATTTACTGCCAATTTTTTTTTTTTTTTTACAAGCATCATTGTAACTTTTTTGAGGGTAATTTTAAAGAATCTAATGATCTAAATGGTTTGCAAGTCTGACGTTTAGCCTATATTACTACCTTACTACCACTATTTAAAGAGCTTTTCAAAGACATTGTCAGGTCTGGTTTGAATGTTATTTTAATACAAGAATAATTTCTAATCCCTATTGTTAAGAAATAACTGTTAGAACAGTAAAAGCCTTGTTATAGTTTTTAAAATAGGTTAGGAGGTCATCTAGGCTTTTTTTTTTTTTTTTTTAAACCCCCAGAGAGGTTGTAACAACCTCTAACATAGTTGAAGAGACTAATGAATTAAAAGTATAACAGCTGAATGTGCCGTGTGGGTGGATGCCTGGTTCTTGTGCTGGTGGTAAGCCCTGCAGGGACTAATTTATTTCCAAAGTGGCAGCTAGCTAAGGAAGCTGACTTTGACTAGAATTTATTTCAAGAATTCACTTTTGCTTCACTTCAGTGTATTCTTTCAAATGTTAAAGCGGAGTTTGAGAAGTATTAACAGGACATTGCTAACATGAAAACTCTGTGAGCAGTATGATTGTTGATTAAATAGCATGCTATCTGCAGTGTGAAATGTAAGGCAACCTTAAAGCTGACTGTACTAAATTTACTTATGAGTATTTACTGAGCAAATCGAGGTCTGTTCCTTCTATATGAGGTGGTGTAACCGACCTTGGCTGGGGTTCAATTTACTTGATTGGTACTGCTTGGTTAGGAGCACTGTTCTGAGGACAGATTGTGGAGGCGGATGCTGTGTTCTCATGGTGAGCTTGGTGCACAGACAAAATCCATCTATACTTAGCTGTTAGTGAGCATTTCGAAACTCAAGCTGAGATCCACTTGCCCTTGCAACGGTGAGATATGAGGCAGTGTTTCTTCTGCCCTGTGGTAGTACACCTGGAAAGGACCAGTTCTGTGGACCTATGCAGTTTTAGGCCCCAAACCAACAAAACTTCACTTGCAAGAGGAGATGTGCAGCCTCTTTTGAAATAAAAATTCACATGTTCATGACAAATGTCTCCTTTTGCTTAAATTTGGGAATATGTAGGTATCACCACTACCTCTGCATTGGAGCTGTTAGATGTAGACCAGGGTGTCCAAGGGGATCTCATCAGTCCTGTCTGGTGCAGGAGATAGAGAAGGTGACAGGAGGAGCTTCTGAAATGAAAGATGTCAGCCTGTATGAAGAGTAGCTGCTCACCCTGAACTTGAAGAACAATAGTTTTAATTAAACAATTTAGACTTTCTATATAAGCTTCAATTTGTCAATGATACTTCTATTCCCATACAGATTTTCAAGTCCTGTTATCTTGGATGCACATATTAGCTTTTCCAAAGCAGAAGAGCAAATTCTTAGGGTTGAAGGCAGCTTGCATGCAGATGTGACGTATTTATTTTTCTCTGGTAGTATGGCAGTGCAACATTTCTTAATATATACTGGAAAAGATTAATATCTGCTATTGAATACAACATAACTGTTCCCTCTTCTGCTCCTTTCCTTCCCAATATATGGGGAAGAACCTGATCTAGAAGGATTATATTTTATCCATGAATTCATTTTCTTTTTTTCAGTTCATGAAATAACAATGACAGGATTTGTTGATTGTATGAGGTAAACATTTAGGATTGTCGTCGGAAGGGAAGTGGTTTATGGAGCTAATTTCACATGTGTCAAATTTCCTGTGGCTCTTCTGGCCCCTGTGGGCTGACTAGAAGGCCCTTTCATAAAATGTCAGTGACTCTGAAATATTAAAAACTAGGAAATATGAGCTACTGCCTTTCAAGTGTGATGGTCATTTATTTACAGAAGATTAAAATAGGTGTAAAAGGGGAGCACTTTCATATAACAGCAACCAAGGATATAATTTGTCTAAATGTCAGTGCTAAACAGAGCCTGCTCTGTACTCTTTTCACCAGTAAATCAGTGCAATGGGTGAGTCAGGGTGCTGGGGAGGGAGGCGCAGATCCTACTGCACTTGCTGCAAGTAGGGGGTCGCAAAGAGCTCCATCTTGAGCAGAGTCTGGGGAAGCAGCTAAGGCAGGACTCTGTGTTTTGAGGGTGAGCTTTTTGAGGCAGGCAAGTGTAAAGCAGATCTCTACATTTGTTAAAGGTGTACTGTGGCACAGGGGCACACAGCCCTTTGAAGCAGGGGTAGAACTAGAACAAAAGTCTTTAAGTCATCCGTAGCTGACGTAGAGATGAAAACAGCTTCTCTGGTTTTCTTATACAGGCCCTTTTCTCAAAGCAAGACTGGAAAGGCCTTGCTGGCTGGATCTTTTTTCTGAGGCTATTTCTGGATGCAGGTACAAATGAAACATGTGAATAGTGGATCACCGCAGTGTGGAAAGCCAGTGGAGAGCACAAGCTTCTCTAAGCCACAGGGTTCATCAGTTTGTGCAGGTTGGTTGTTTCGTACTTTGTCACCTTGCAGATATGGAAATCTAAATTTTTAGACCTTCATATTTTTGCCATTTTTTTTAACAGAAATAGCTTTTTAAAAAAAATAAGTTACACGTACCTGTTTTCTTTGTGTATCTTGTGCTGCCAGTTTATAAATGCTGAACACAAAACTGCTGTCTTTCCTTGTCCATTCTAGTGCTGTGACTAACAATTTGGTGAAATGTCTACACTTAGAACGTAACTTCCTTTTGTCCTAAACTGAAACACTTGTCTTCTGTTTTATTTAATCTCTACGGCAGCTGTTCTTGTAAGAGTCCTTCTTACAGTGCTAATAGCACAAATGTCTGCTTACAAGAGTTGTTGCCCCACATTCTCACATAATATTAGTTGGCAAGCAATAACTACTGTAGCTGTTATGTGAGGGCTATGGTGACAAAGATAAACCTCAGGCTAATTTCCTGAAGAAAATAAGTCAGCTTGAGTGAGTCATCTTGTTTAAAAATTCGATAATGATGACCTTATCTGTAACATTTTAAATTATATGGAAAATAAAGAGGTGGATGGTTCCTCATATAGTTAGCTCTTAATTGTCATCTTCAGTGGCAGTGATGGGATATGCTGATGCTTATGATGGATATAGAGGTGGTTGAAAAATTTCTTTGGGCAACAATCTGAAAAACCTACATTTGCTTACACTGTGGAGAATAACATCTGTTTTTCTCTTTCTTTCTTGACAATAGGCACCAACTCTATTTTATCATGACATAAATTTCCCAGGGAGACAGTAGGTATTGATCCATAAATTACAAACATCTTTGTGTGTGTGTGTGCCTGTGTGTATCTTCAGAATAAGAGTTTTTCTGTATTAAAAATAAGAAGCTGTTCTTGGAGGAAGGCAATAGCCACATAGACAGGATGCACCATAGCCAGATGAGACTTTCAGCGTGTCTCACTGCACTTATTGACCAGTGCCTAAATGTTTTAAATTAGCAGTCATGTGTGCTTCTTAGTATTTGTGCACTGTTGAAAGAATGTGCAGGAGGGAGCAGGACACATTTCTCTGTACTGCTGGATGGGCTCCTGAAAACAGGGAAGTGTGTCCACTGGTATGTCAATAGCAGAGGTGGTCAGCCAACCCAGAGTAACCATCTCAGCAGGTAAATCACAAGTCAGACCTTAAAACTTGATTCTAGTGATGCCACCTACCTTTGAGGAAAACATAAAGGTGCCTGATTGGAAACATCGCTTTGGAAGTGAAGGCAAACCCCATATGTTTGTATGATAAATATTGTTCTTGTAGTCATGATTTGCAGTGAAGTCAGTGACCAGAACTGTTCTGTTTAGCTTTGTTCCTGCAAAGGACGTATCTATATGACGGATATGACATATCCATCATACTGCATACTAACATACCAGACTAACACCTTAAGTCATGACCTCAAAATGTCATTCCTCTTGCAGGAGGAGCAAGTATAGGTGGGAATGTCCAGACTACGTCTTTTATACCAGAGTAATCCTGGGACTGCTATGTCTGAAATGCCACACCTGGGTTTTGTTGCTGTGTATACACAATAGACAGAATTCAGCTGAGGGTATGAACTGAAGCAGATATAACCTATTATATTTGTGCATCTCAATGCTGTGTACTTGCAAACAGGGAGAGGGAAAATACATCTTATTTTGCCCTGGTAAGGCTTTAGTGAAAATGGTGATGTGTGAATTGAGGGGAAAAAACATATAAATAAAACTATCACGATTCTATTCAGACTGAAGAATACTTTGGTGTTAAAATAAAGCTCATATTCTCATAAGTGTAAGGTGCAGGGAGCAGACAGTGAATACTTGGTCTGGGAAGTACCATGGATTTACTCAGTGCAACTAAAACTTTAACTGGGGAAACATCCTGGAAGGCATAATTTTCCAGTCTAATTCTAAATAGATCCAATGTAGTTATATTGTACAGCACAGACAGAGATGGGGAGGGACAGAGTGTGCTAAGGTACAGCCCTGAACTAGGTCTGAAGTTGGGCTGGTGGCTAAGTCCTTGGAACTGATAACATCCAGGATCCCCAACTAGAGCCTCTCTAGGGCTTCTCCAAAGCTTCTCCAAAACACAGACTTTTCCAGACTGGTGTCTAAGTGGGACCAACATTTCATGGGAGCAAGTTTGTAACCCCAAACCAGGACATGTATTCCAGTATGGAAATAGTGAGAAATGTGGGAGAGGCAGATTGAAGTCCTCTTCAGGTTCACTGTAATCCTGATTTACTCTTCCCATCTCTAAGGGCTTTTGAATAGGGAAAATTACCTTCTTTGTGGCTGAGGGACCACTTTACTTAAGACCTCGGTGTTCAGACCTCACTCTTTAGCTTTGCTGTGAACCAGTCAGAGTTCCAAAATCCAACTGCTCCCAATGAAAGCAATCGGAAAATCCTGTGAGAAAGTGTTCAGAGTGAAAGCAGAAATATTGTGTAGGGCTGTGCCAAAAAATGCCCCGTACACTTAGCTAAAATAGTGTGGCAACTCTAGACTGCAGGCTGTCGTAACTGGGGCATTTTGCAACATAATTTTGTCAGGAAACATAGCTTGCAGCAAATAAGTCACCAACTTTTGGGGCCTAATATATGTAATTTAATCCTATTAAATTTGTTTTCCACATTTACAGCAACATCAGCAGCAAGCAAAACAGTGATTCTGTGCCATTAAATTTTCCCAGATGCAGCCTATGCCAAAGACTACACAGACACTACCATTAAGGCTCCCTGAGAGACTGCTCTGAGCAGCAGAAAATGTGCTATATTTTCTGGATGTCCTCATAAGGCTGAATGTGAAATTAGACTTATTGTCTCAAAGCAAAGCGCGCATATAATGAACCAATAAATAACAAACATCAGATGTGATGCTGACTCTTGAGAAACATATCATGCGCTTTTCCCCACTTTTGCATTTAATACTACAGAATATTTGTTCTCCCGGTCCCTTCTTCTAGCCTGATCACAGATTAGTTATTAAATGGAAATGGACAAACAGTGCTTTTTATAGGTTCAATCACCTAGAAGGTTTCTTCTTGAGGAATCCTTATTTTTATTTTCCCTTCAGCAACTGCTTCTGTGTCTGGTCTATAGTGTACACTACAGTACAATACAAGTCAAATTCTGTGCCATCTAGAGCATACGTTTTCCCTTCTTTTTTTTTTGGTCACCCAGATAAATCTGTTTCTGAAGGTAAAGTCAATGGAGTCAAACCTGCATTAAAAAGTCCCAGCCTCTCTTGAAAGGCTCTTTAAAAGTTATTTCTTTTTACTCTTGCAGGCTGTTGGAGGGCTCTGAAATGTTTTTAAAGACTTTGATCTTGAAATGAAACCTGTGTTGTTTTGGTTTTTTTTATTTTAATTGGCCCTGCTGTAATGGCCAGTGAATTGGGCACCACTTCCATGTTGTTAAGAGGGAAAGTTTTGAGCTTCGTTTTGGAGGTGGTTTCATTTCAGTAGCGTTTCAGCTTCCATGGAGGTCACTTTTTTGATCTGTGTCTGAATTTGAGCTTTCGTGACAGACCATTGTTAATAACTAGAGGGGAGGCAATCTCATACTGATAGATCAGTGAAGTATTTTTAGCTGTGGATGGCTTCTTAATTTTGCTGCATTTCAGGGGTGTGCTTGCTGTGGATTGATTTCTCCATCTGTGTCTGTGATGGCTCTGAATCTCTGAAAAGAGTTTGGTTTGACCCTCTGAAAGGGGGCAATGCCTTTGCTGGCCTGGTCCTCTTTCTTGAGGTATAATATTTCGCATAGGAGGTTTTTTTTTGTGGCAAAGTGTCACTTTTAAGTGATGCCAGAAATTATCTGAAAGTACAAAACTGCAGAATAAAGAGTTTTATTTTGAGATGGAATCTGGGCTAACAATGCACCTTGTAATGATCGCTTTTAATATCCTCGGTCCAATGACCTGAAATTTACCTAAAATGCAATACTTGTTATTTCTGATCTTAGCTTTGAGAAGGGGACTGCTTTATACCAGTTACCAGACAAAGCTAATTTTGAGCATCTCACTTGATTAAAATTACAAAAGCAAAGACATTGTAGAGATACCAGCTCTGCTAAGATATTTATTTTCCCTGTTGCTTCTGCTTGCAGAGTGTAATGCTTACTTCTCTGGTGCTGCTGAGTGTAACTGCTTTCTTAATAGATCTTACGGTTAAAGATATTTGGAGGAGTGACAGCGGCAAGTTCTCCTCAGCATCATGCAGTATTGTGAGCTGAGAAGGGCTTCCATTTTGTGAGGTCAGCCAGGCTGCATTCATTTCCCTACTAGAACTGCCATCCTTGCTGGAATAGAAGCCTTCAAGTATGGAGGAAAAAAACCCAACACTTCTGTGATAAGGGTGTATTGCTTAATTTCTGTAGAGATCTAAACCTCCAAGAAAAAGAGAGATAATGTTAGGTACCCAGTCTACTCCAGTCCCTACTCTTAGACTGTCCCCCTTCTCTGGGGATTGACTGACCTATTTCCCCTGGATAGTGCTGCCTTTTAGATCAATACAAAGAGTATCCAGTGTTGGCACTGGAAGGGAGCATACTGGGGAGGAACCAGCTTGCTTTGCTTCTGTGCGATGCATTGTGCCGCAGCATAGAGTCCAGCCCCAAAGCCAGGACTGATAGGAAGCACCAGGGTGAGAAGCCTTCCTACCACAAACATCAATCCAAACTCTAACCATGCATGGAAGATAGTTCCTGAATGGTGCTTAGCTGGATATCAAGCACTGGGTGGATATTGTTTTGTTTGTTTTGGGGGTGGGGTGGTGTTGTATGGAAAAACATCTCTAAATGACTTAGAGATAGAAGGAATTAAAAAAGAAGTTATTGGGTAATTCACAAACAATAAAACGGGCTAAAAGCACAGAAAACTACTCCCATTTCTCCATCATAACTTATTAGCTCAAACAATGGCCATTAAACAAGTTTCTACAACCTGGAAAAATGTACTAGTAAATTATGCCATCTAGATTTCCCAGTGTTGAGACTTGACATTTGTTTGGATACAGTTCACTTATTGTTTGCAGTTATGTCAATAGCTCTTGATAAATAAGAACTTAAAGTGCATATTCATATGAGTGCTGTCTCATCTACCTCCTTTACAGGGTGCATAAGAAGTTTGAGTAATGAAAACACCTATGAATAAGCTGTGCATTGAAACTGGAGGTATTTTGGAGATGTGCATTTGTTTTCATACTAAAAGGCCATGTGTTGGACTAAACACTAAAAAGGTTTATACTAACATCAGCCTTTTGATTGCTTCAGTCCAGACCATTAAATTAAAACCTGTTTTTTAGAACAAATGTGCATGGAAGTTACAGATACTAGTATTCCATGATCAGTCATATTTTCAAATGTGTCTTTACCAGTTTATAAAGAGAAAACTGGAGGCTCAGCTGGTGTCTGCATACCTCTATAGACTTCGGTTTGAACTGTACCAGCACTTTCAATAGACCTGGTTTGAAGTAAAACTTTTTCTGTGTGCAGGAAAGCTTCGATGTTTATATAAAAGAATGCTCCACAGCAATGCTATTGATGATACTGCCACTATTTCTAAAATAAATTTTATTTGACTGAAAAAAATCAGAACAAGTGAATTTACTGCTTGTATATCTCTGGGGAGAGGTGAAAACAAAAAAAAAATGTATTCTCTGGCTGATTTCAATCAACAGTTTTACAAACTTTTTTAAAAAATATATTGTTGCATTGTTAAAATTGAAAAACAAAAATAACATAAACAGAGCTTATTTTTGTAACCACTGTAGCTTAGAAATACTGAATCTTGCCAAACCTCCCAGTCCCTTATAATTGTTATAGATGTGTATAAATGCAGTTTTTCCAAGTATGAGAAATATGCCTCTGTTTCATGTTTGGTTTTTGTCAGCTATTTTTCACCATTGTAAGTGCTCCCTGGGAATATATTTCAAAGTCTCAAGCAGATAGGTTTCCTGAAAGGACTTAGTGTAGTAGATGCTTCCACACATAAGCAATCACAGAACAAAAATACTTACACATGATTTCTCCACTTCTTTGACAATTAAGCAATGCAGTTTGCTTAGTATTTGCTAAGGGCTTAATGCTTCAGATAGTGCGTGTTAGTGATTATAATTGAAGATTGCCATGAATCTTCTGAAAATGGAGAGATGATTACAATATCTTGAAAAAAATCAAATCAACAACAATTATTAAAAGGCTCCTTTTTTCCCATTTGACAGTGTGTTTTTATTCTGTGTATGGAAGCAAACCTATGAAGGGAAAACTGGTGTCTAACGCTTTTTGGAATTTACCCCAAAACATACATCTGTTATGAACTTGTGAGGAGGCAATCGAGATAAACCTTTTACCCCATTAGATTTCTGTAATTTTAAAGGAGATTTATTAATGCAATTCTTATTGCTGGATCTGAATATCTGCAAAATAAGCCAAGTTCTAATTTACTGCAGAAGCGCAAGAGGAGGACAATTACTGGGGTAGTTTCAGTATGGACGTGTAGTAAATATTTTGAGCGCTTAGTATGATACCAGTAGCTTTACCCAGAAGGGGAGGAAAAATACTACAGTATAATAAAAGTTATAGTTACCTGGTATTGTAGAATAGTGGCAACACTCATGGTTCCAGTCCTGAAATACAAATGTGGGAATGTCTTATCTGCTGCCTGTCAAGCTTTCTAACTTGAATACATACATTCCCAAGCAGTCTTGAAACCCTGCTGTTCCAAACAGGTATGAGCGGAGCAGCAATATGGCCGGACATGAGGTGGCTGGTTTTAGCCTGATGAGGATAATTTGTGTCTGACAAGAGTATATGGTCATGAACAGGAACTAGAACAGCCTTGAAGTAAATCTTCGAAGGAAACACTCAGAACTCTATGGAAGTTCGGATGTGAAATTGGAGCCCACATTGGTATCTCTCACTGCTTCTGGTCATCTGGATATAGGCACCCAGCAGAAGCCCTTTTTAGCAGAATTAAAAGTGAAAGTACGATCAAAGCTAAGTGTGAGGACTTCATTAACCCAATGTGTACTGTTTGTCTTCTGTCATGTAATTATGTTCTGATTTTCATGATTCTGGTCGTCTAACAACAGTATAGGTAATAGTAATTTAGGACTTTGAGCACTTTCCTGAAGTGAAAGAACAAAACAGGGAGAAACTCTAACAAACAGTACAGAAGAAAGAGATTAAAAATCAATGTTTTATGCATTTGTGTATAAAATAGTGTAGAAATAACAACAAAATACTTCTCCAAGATATCCTGTTTTGAATTAATTGCACGGCCTTTGGAAAAACAAACAACAACAAGACCTGAAAACAAGCAGATCTGCAAGAAGCAAGGTATAGAATCTGTTAAATTAATATTTTGTCTCCTGTGGGGAGGATAATGCGTTTAGAGAACAGAGATGTTGAATGAGCAAGAAGCATTTAAAATGGTTTGGCTGATGCAGTGAAGGCATGATGGAGACTATAACCAAAGGTACTCAGCAGTGCTTTCCATAGTGCTCTAGACCAGCTACAGAAAATATATCAGGGCATTGGTTTATGGATAAGGCTTGTGAGAAAGGCTTTGAGCTACTGGGAGATTTTAATTGCACAACTATTGAATATGAAGATGGTGAAAACTTTGGAAGGGGTACTTTTTCTGAAGCACTGAGGTGTATTTTATATGCAATATGCTAGAGAGTGACACAATCTATTTCGGCCCTACCCTTAGTAAATGAGCCTACTGTGACAGACAGTGCTGAAGCTGTGGCTGTCTGGGGTTTTCAGCTTCAGATGTCATTATATTTGACACTGTTATGCAAGCATATTTTTGAGGAACAGCACAGGAGTGAATTTTGCCTTCAGCTGAACTGACTAAGTAAATGTGAAATGCCCTAGAGATTTTTTTTTCATTGGAAATCAGTAATGTGATGGAAGTAAACAAAGGAATAAAGCTAGTTTTTAAAAAAAGAGTGATAGGTGGGTCTGAAAGAACATTAATATAACTTTCTTTCAACAGGGAAAACACATCAATATCTGGGCCAAAATCCAAAATGCAGTAGTCAGAGTGTACATAGCAAAGGATTTGATGTTGTGAAAGTTTTACTGTTTTTTTTAAACACTCTTCCACCCAACAAACAAATTTCAAACAACAGCAGACAAAATAAGACATAAAAAAAATTAGTCTCATGAGTAAGATATAGTACTAAAATGCAAAGGAAGTAGTGTACAGATCAATGAAGATGTCTGGTTTGGCTGGTACTCTAAGCCTTAGCTGATATGACACCTTTTCCACACATGAAGAATCTGGATCATTGTTTATGGGACTGTAGCCTAATGTGAAGAAAAGGATAATTCTACCAAGATATCTACAGAAGATTGAAATAACATGTGATTGACTATAATGTGAATTTGAAAACAAGTGCTTTAGAAAAGATACATTTCTTGAAGCAGTCTTCGCTTTCTACCTTTTTATGAAGGAAGCAGAAGTGAAATTTCTTTGCATAGCTGAAGATAAATGAAAATGATTGGTTACGTGAAGGTTGCATGCAGAGGGATCTGGACCCACTGGATCGTTGGGCTGAGACCAATGGTATGAGGTTTAACAAGGCCAAGTGTCAGGTCCTGCACTTGGGTCACAACAACCCCAGGCAGAGCTACAGGCTCGGGGAAGAGTGGCTGGAAAGCTGCCTGGCAGAAAGGGATCTGGGATGTTGATTGACAGCAGCTGAATATGAGCCAGCAGTGTGCCCAGGTGGCCAAAAAGGCCAAGAGCATCCTGACTTGTATCAGGAATAATGTGGCCAGCAGGACTAGAGAAGTGATTGTACCACTGTACTCAGTGCTGGTGAGGCTGCACCTTGAATACTGTGCTTAGTTTTGAGCCCCTCATCATAAGAAAGACATTGAGGTACTAGGGAGAGTGCAGAGGAGGCAATGAAGCTGGTGAAGGGTCTGGAGCACAAGTCTGATGAGAAGTGGCTGAGGGAACTGGGGCTGTTTAGCCTGGAGAAAAGGAGGCTGAGGGGAGACCTTATTGCTGTCTGCAACTACCTGAAAGGAGGTTGTAGCATGGAGGGTGTTGGTCTCTTCTCCCAAGTAGCAAGTGGTAGGACAAGAGGAAATGGCCTCACGTTGCACCAGGGGAGATTCAGATTGGATATCAGGAAAAAACTCTTTACGGAAAGGGTTGTCAGGCATTGGAACAGGCTGCCCAGGGAAGTGGTGGAGTCACCATCCCTGGAGTTGTTTAAAAGGTGTTTAGACAATATTCTTAGTGACATGGTTTAGTGCCAGAGTTAGGTTATGGTTGGACTCGACGATCCTGAGGGTCTCTTCCAACAAAAATGATTCTATGATTCTATGTCCCGGAGTAGCTTTCCAAGTTCAGAAAATGCAGATCCTTATTTTCTTAACACACTTTGTGAAAATTGAGTAACGCTTTGAATTGGCTGATTCCAGGAATGCTCATGTAGCACATCAGAAAGCCAGATTGTCAAAATGTACACAAAGCCACTTTTTTTTCCTTGAGAGTTCATGAGACTGAGCAATTTAGACTGATTGGCTTCAACCTTAATTGCTCTCACTCTCTTCTTTTTTGGTAATTATACTTGAAATCCGATTAGGTTTTCAGGAAGCTTATAGTGTGTGTCGTTATCTAGGAGCTATAGAAAGCTGGAAATTGCTCTGTCAAACTGTTGTAGAATATTCAGCGATATACTAGTCTTCCTTTGGTCCCTTTTGAGCACTGGGGAGCAATAACCTAGGGAGGGAGGAACCAGCTGACAGGGGATATTTAAAGGCAGTTGCAGATACAGTATATTGGTGACCTGATTTCAAGGAGTTTCTGAGAGGGGAAATGGGGATAATCAAAGTTACGAAATTGTTTCTGACCAAGGAATGATCAAGTAGGTTAGGACTGTTGCTTGTGCAGAAGTCACTGAAGTTTATAAAAATCAGTGTTACTAGGGAGAAGATGGATTGTAATTGCTTGTGCCTCTTCCAGTGTAAGAACTAGAGTCCATTAAATAGTCATAGATTCAAAGCCAGAGAAGATGCTTCTGCATGTAACATATACTGAAGCTGGGGAACCCCAGCCACAGGATGCGCGGGAAGGCAGTCACATTTCCATAGTGGATTTTGGTTTTACGTGGTCTTTTCTAAAGAGGAAATACCTCCTCAAAATGCTCCTGAGTGGCTTTTTGTGTGAAAAGACAAGATAAGCAGGATTAACGAAATGTTTTGGTCAGTCAAGGCCTGGTTTAGGAGATTTTAAGTAGATGTCATGGCAAATTGTCATCAGACCTGGAGAAGGGAATTGTCTGTCTTTCATCCACGGTAGCATATTTGTTGTACAAAAAGTAAGAAAGAATTACTACAGTTACACAGCATCGTTACCCCACTTTTAATATTAATAACAAGCCACAATCCTAGCATGTGAACACCATGCACAATCCAGAGTGGTTAGTTTTGCCAACTAGACTTCTACTTGTTGTTGGAGAGGATTGTACCTTGCTGGTATGATCTAAATCAACACCAGTGATTTTTTTACTATGCTAAAATGTCTGATAACAGTAAGTATCGAGAAATATGCATTTCTTTGGGTGATTGGAGTGACCTGATTCTTTAGGTGAATGGAAGATGAAGTTGCAGCCATGTTTGTAATATTCAGGCTGGGAGTAGCAAACACAAGAAATATTAAATGGAGGTGCGTTTAGTCTCTAAATTATATAAATATATATAAATTATAAGAGTGTGTGTGTGTGTGTGTGTGTTCGGTGATGACCTCTGTTAGATATCATGTAGATAAACAGAAAAAAAAAAAGCACCAACTCTACTCAAAAAAGCAAAGTTAGTGCGATAAGGCCTTGCTGATATAAACTGGCAGAGATCCACTGACACTGCTGGGGCTGACAGCTTGAATCAGCTCTGTGAATACTGGGTCATATCCAAGGCTTCAAAAGTGGGGTTGAGCATATTACAACTTTTCTTGCCTTGTTACAGGAGCATGTAAATTTGACTTTAAAAAGTAGGGCAATATAGTTGGTATTGTTTTTAAATATTAAAGATCAGCTTTTATGAATTAACTTGGTGTAGTAAATGCCTTTCTTAACTACTCGTGGAAGCAAGAGCTATCTGATGTAATTCACCTGAGTGATGGAATCTTTGCAATTAACTAATAATTCCACTGACATTATTAAAGTTTATGAGCAAACTTTTTGTTGTGGTGCATTTATGCATTGTTCATTTATTGGTCCCTTGAGGCACTTGGTAGATCTCCAACACATGAGCTCTGCCACAGAAAGTCAAATGATTTGTGTCTTGTGTGTTGATGAGTGGGTGATTTGAAGTTGGACTTCCTGGGGAATGAAGCAGCGTAGAGGAGAAGAGACAGAAAAGCTGATCAGGTGGAGACCCTCAAAGGGACTTTCACAATAAACTTCCAAATTGCACTTAGGCTTCTCTTGTACTTGTCCACCTCAAAGCGCATTCCTGCTGGGGTCAGGGATTTGGCGTATAGAAGATGCTGTAAGTGTTTAATTAGAAGGATCCTATGTCTACGTCATGTACATTTGCTTGATTGCCACAAATTTTACACACTGCTTGTGATTTCAGAGATGCACTTAGTGAGACAAATGGAGGCAAGGATCGCAGATACTCAAGGCTGGATTTAATGATACAAGCATAAATTTTAAAAGCCTCTTGTTCAGTCTGTTGTTTGTTTCTCACACAATGAATGCTTCATAGTCAAGATCTTGTTTTTATGATAGGCTTGGTAGAAAATCAGTAAAGGAATTGTTGCCATACATCCAAGTCTTCATCTGTGTGATTTTCTGCTGGAAGGTAGGCCTGCCGTGTTTTGAAATCTTCTCTCTTCCTTTCCCTATAGTTGCATTTTAGAGCAGTTTTCTCTTGTATCTTTATTAAAGTACCTGAACAAAGAAAGACACTTTTGTCCATACATCTTTTTCAAGTGAAATGTATTTAACTGCTGACACTTTAGATTAAGGATAAAGTCCAAGTAGAGTCAGAAGTTAAGATCTGATTGGAAATCTTGGAGTCTACAAAACCAGGTTAAATGAAAGCTGAAGAGGTTCTGGTTACATTGCTTTATAATGGTTTAGGTTAGTTTCAAGAAGTCAACAGCTGTAATTACATAGGAAGGAATACCCGGTTGCACTCAATAATTGCTAATATAACAAGCCAATCACCTGCAAACTTCTGGAACAATGAACTATTAATTAAAGAATGTGATAAAAGCGGGCTGTTATGGAGCTGGCTTTCATTCCCAGATTAGAGCAGTGGCATTGAAAAGATTTCACTGAAAGAAGATTAAAAAGTTTTCCAGATGTTCAGCTAAAATACTGCAGTAGTATAGAAGAACTTCAACATACGTTTACAGACCCCAGTGTTGATGTTTCTTCTGTACTGACAATGTTTGCCAGATTTCTGACTTTCTGTGTATATTTATGATTTGTAGGAGAGGAGATAGGAAATAAGGAAGTCACAGGACAACTTTGAAGAGTAAGTGACAAATATTTAGTATATGTATGTGCACCGGTAAAGGATATGTAAGTGATAAATACATTAAATACATGTTTCATTACTCCTCAGTCACAGCATATAGCTTGTTGCCCGTCTCTTAAAGTTACTTTTCGCCTGCCAGTAGAGTTTGAAAGTGGTTCTGAGATAATGCCCATTGTTCTTTGGCATAGTCAATGCTTGCTGCCTTGAAAACCGTTGAGTTGCTGGGTTCTGTCCTCGTGACGAGGGAGGTTTAGATGTTCACTTATTCCTTTCTGTCTTGAAGCTCCCTGGTTTCTTGCCCACCAGGCTGAGCAAGTTTTTTGTTTTATTTTTTGCATTGTCTAATGACGATCTACTGAAGCAATCCCATGAACATCTGGATTTCAAGCCTGCTGCTCATCTCTGCTTTCATTTTTCTGTTGCTTTTAAGCAAAGCAGGAAGGCTGTTTAAAGAACACAAAAAAATTAGAGCAAATAGGAAAGTGGAGAACCTTTGGCAAGGTTTCTAATTACATTTCCCTATGCATGTTAATACAATGTGATAGCACAAACTATGTTGAAACCAATCTTTTTCCTATAGGGCTCTTAAGATGGAAATCAGTTAACTGTAAATGTGCAGATGTCTAACACATACAATATATTTTTCCTTGCTTTAAAGAAGAGTTTTGTAATAAAGACCAACACTGTTTTTGGCAGGTTGTAAAAAGTGTGTGAATGTTAGGTAAATACTTGTTCCTTTTTCTAAGAATTTTTCAGGCTTCTGGCTCTGAATAGTATTTACAAACTCCATATAATTTAAGCCTGAACGACGTTTTAAAAAAAAAAAAAGAAAAGCCAATACTTTTGTGATGCTAATATGCTCAGGTTTTTTTATAAGAAAAATAACAGGTCTACACTGCGATATAATATGCAAATTCCAGGAACTTCAGCGTTATCTTAATAACAAATGAGAAGCATTGCTATTAATGATGGTTTGTTCACTAGTTTTTTGAACTCATGAGGGCAATTGCCACCTAAACTGTGCAGCTACTTAGATTCTGATGAAGAGGTGAGGCATGAAAAATTGTTACTTTTAGAATAAGAGGTCCAAGAAGACCATTCTTTTCATCATCTCATCTCATCACGTGTTTTTATCATCTCTGCTTCAGGCAGCCAGCTGAATTGATTGAAATGGAAAATATTATTTCTCTGTGCTGCTTCCAAGGTACTGTTTGATGGCTTTGCTGACATTGTAGGGAGTCCTTAGGAGAACATAGTTCAAGGAAATACCTATTGGATGTGCCTCACGTGGGAGTCTCTGCAGAAACCCACAAATCTTGTGTTCCCAAGATGTGACGGCAATGCTGTTGACACGAGACTGCAAGAGGTCAGGCCAGCCTTCAGTGATTGGCTTGTGTCCTTGACCCAGTGTGCTTTAGAAGTGTGAAGCTAAGAGTGTGCTTGGCTGATTCTCTCTAGACACATCTTGTCAGTTATTTCAGATGGTGGCGGGGTTGAACCAAGTTAATCCACATTTTCTAAGCTCACTTAGACCTTGATTAATATTCCAGTGTCCTAAGCAGCAGCAGGTCTTTGCATAACACAACGGCTGTCCCTTGTAGCCCTTGTGCTAGTGCTGTGTATTGAGGCAGCTCATGTTATACCCTTTAAACCAAACACCAAGCACTGCACCATTGTGCAGACTGAAGCAGCCCTAACAACCATCTCCTTGAGAAGCCTCTTGTCTGCTTAGACCGGTGATAATTGGTGAAGCAGTTCAGCAGTAGAAAAAAATGAATGAGAGGGAATGAAAAAAAAAAGAGGAGGTTTCTGCAGGGGACCAAGGTTGCAAAGAAGCTGACAGGAAAAAAAGAGAAAATGAACAGTGGACAAAGTGGCCGAAAAATCGGGAACCAGTGCACAGTCATCTGCTCCTGTCTCCCCATGGTGGAGTAGAAAGATATATACCTGTAACTAGTGTGGAAGTTGCACATTCCCCTGAGATCTGGAGCCTTCAATGGGGCAGTTGATGGCTCTTTTAGCACCTTAATGGGACCCTGAGTCAGTTGACAGGGCTGTTAGCAGAGGAGGTGCCCAGGGTAGCTGCAAAGCTTCTGGACCGTGTTGTAATGCCCACAGCCAGATCTGACCACGCTATAAACGGGGTTCCCGCCGAAGGCCCCCTTAGGAGTGGCCTTCTTGGAGCAGTGGGTCTGTGAGCTGGAGCCCTCCCCTCAGACTGGGACGCTGTCTAAGGAGAGTTCCCGGGATTGAGAGCACCTCACCTCCTTGTTTGGGTGAGTGGTTATTTACTGGATATACCTTTGAATGAGTCCTTGCCTAGCTCAGGCGAGTGACTATTTCTTGTGGGTACTCTGGAGTGAGAAGGCTCTGGTTTTGTTTCTTGTGAGTATATGCGTGCACGTTGTGGATCCTCATTATTCTTATTTTGCTGTACCCCAATAATCTCCTCAACCGATACTCGAACCTGTATTTTATGTTGTCAGAGTGCTAACTAATTGTATAAACCCTGTTTCTAGTAAGTTGATTTGCTGCACTTTCCCAGCTAGAATAAAGTCTGGTTTGGAACTTTTTGTCCACCTAAAACTGACTTTGGGGTGCCTCTGTGACAAATAGATATAAATGTCTGCGTAAGTAGATACAAATATATGTGTATAAATACTGATGTATGTGCTAATAATTAAGAGGGTATATTGAAAAGGCAAATATGAAAAGCAGAATTAGAAAGGAAAATATACTGCACAAATGAAAGAAGGTTCTTTTAAGACAAAATTAGTTCATATTAAAATTATTGAATTTAAAAAAATAGACTGCAGCACTCTACTTACTATGAATGACTTAGAGAACCAGACAATACAAAAGGGCGAAAAGGAGGAATGAATAGAGGTATAAGAAAAGAAAATGTAGGTTACACGGTCCATTAGAAAAGTACTATAAAAAGTTTTCGCAGATATTTGGGTTTCAAATGGAATTAGAGTGCACTAAATTGCTTTAGTTTTAATAAGGAAAATTAAAACAGATTTTAAAAAATATTAATATAGAATCACCTTGTACCTGTGATCTTTGTAATCATCCTTCTAATGTAGCTTTTCTTCATTTGCCCGGTGATGAAATAAAAGCTTTTCTCACCTCTTTCTTTCTCTGAGGTATGCCCACTGCACAAGAATTGGAATTAATTTAGTGCAGGAAATTCAATGAGATAGCAACTAGTCAGAATGTTAAGAAAGCAAATATAAAGCAAGTCACACTTCTTTTTAGAAAATATCCTAGTTTCTTGTACGAGGCATGTTTTTTTAAGTGCCACATCTTTTAAGCAGCAATTGCAATGCTTGAGATGATCTTGGATTCACTACGCATTTGACAGCCATCAACAGGACTATATTTAGAGGGCCAGTACTTTATACAGCAGTTTAGCAGCCAAGGTACCAGGAGGGAAGAAGTGTTTCTCAAAGACTCTTTACTCAGTAAGTAAATGCATGAAACACTTATCTGCCGTCAGTTCTGTATGTAATGAAAATGTTAATTATTCTCCTAGATGAGTATATTTACTCTCCTATAGAGATGAAAAGTCTTACAGAAAATAACAAACACAGTAAGCACCTTGTAGGGGCAAATATCTCGTATAGGTAAGACACAAAGTACATGAACCTGTATATACACAATATGTAGTCAATTGTTTTTGTACAGTTTAAGTAACTGAATTGAGAGCTGGCCTAGAAAGGAAGATACTGGAAGCTAAGTCTGTTCATTTGCAATAACTCTGAGCAAGCTGCACTTGGAATTCTGCCTCGATCCCTGATGTCAAGAAGAAAAATCAATATTGTGCCTTCAGGTTGTTTTTCTTTTCTTGGTTTGTTATTTAATCATGAAAGAATTTTACATAATATTCTCAGTTGTTTATAATTTGATCATTTTACATTTGGATCCTCCACTCAAATGCTGTGTTTTCCTTGGAAATGAGTATTTAATTGAGAGCTCTGATGTCCTTGGAGCTTCTCCTTTGTGGCTAGGTCTGGATGAAACCTGATTCTCTAAAGCCTTCTGATTGATATTTGCTCCCATAATCCCTTTTGATGATGTCTTTGCAATTGTGTTGACCTCACTTTTTTGAGTCTGTCACCTAGCCACCACCACTTGAAGTTTTGTAGGGTTTTTTTTTGCTGAATCATACTTTGAGAGAGGATAAGCTTTGTGGCTTTTTCAGTTGTTTTGTTTGTTTGTGTTTCTGAGAAGGAGCTGGTAGGGTTGTTATTATATGTGGCTTGAGTCTGAGTGGTTCATATAGTAGCCTCTGAAACGGGTAAGAAACCTCTTTCCCTCAAGCTGTGAAGAGTTTTCCCCCAAAGGTCTGTTCTTTGTGAGTCAGACTTCAAATCGATTGGAAAAGAACTGCAATAAGACTTCTGCATATACATGGCTCTGCTGAATTTTTACACTCCTTAGATATGATCTAAAACTACATGTACAGAGTGTTTATACACTAGTATACATCTGCAGCTGTAGTGTTTACTTTATGTAGTATTTCCTTTTTATGACTTTTCTAAGCTAAACTACTTACCACAACTGGCATAAACTAAATGCACAAAACCTGCAGTTTGGTTTTCACTCCAGCAGTTCAGTTTGAGGGTTTATATTCATGTGAGCAGGAAGTAGTCACCCATCTCACGACCTGGCCGACAGGCTAAATCACAATCTGAAAATAGTGTCTGAAGACATGATCTCTGTAATCTCTTAATACTGATTTCTTTTGACTGCATCAGTCCGCAATGTAAAAGAGAAGACTGTGTGACCGTATTTCTACTCTTAAGTCACGTGAGAGTAATGGAGAATGATGATGTGGAGGAAGAATAAGGGCAATAATAACTTCAGGAGTAACTCTGCTTCTGTTCTTTAGTTAGTAAGGCTTCCGAGGCATCATGGACAATGCATTTGGCTTCGTGGTGGGTTGGCCCTGGCTGGCTGCCAGATGCCCACCTAGCTGCTCTCTCCTCCTTCCTCAACCAGACAGGGGCAGAAAATAAGATGGAAAAGTTGTGGGTCAAGATAGCGACTGGGGCATCGGTTGCCGATTATCAACATGGCCAAAAGAGACTGGAGAAATATTAATGTAGTTTGTTACCAATTAAAAACAGAGAAGGATGGTGAGAAAAAAATGACAAAACACCTCCCTTCAACCTGCCCTCTTCCTAGGCTCGGCTTTGTTCCTTTTTTGCCAGTTGTCTCTACCTCTTCTCACCCACTCCAAGTTGCGCATGGCAATGGGGAACAGCGGGGATTTTGGTCAGCTCATAACACTTCACTGCTCTTTCCTCCCCTCTCTGCCACTCCTCCTGCTCCTCACATTTTTCCCCTGCTCATTGTAGTGTCTTTACAGATGACATGTGCAAAAAACAAAGTAGAATTGGACATATCCTCGTGCAGCAGCAGAGGTGAGTGGGACAGAGCAATCTCCAGGCACAGAAGGCCATTAGAGAAATGTTTAAAAGTTGATAACTTACCTACTGTAGAAATCAGGGGCTGTTTTTCTAGTTAGCCCAACAGAGACAAATAAGCTGTTTATAAAAGCTTTTGCAAGTCATATTCTTAAGTAATATTTAGGTCCTAAGTCTTTAAAATGATGTCATTGGAGTGCATCTTCTAGGCTCTTCACGTCAGTGTATGTACACAAGCAATACTCCAAGCACATACTAACATTTCAGCCATCATTGTACTCCAGCTAGAGAAAGTGCCTCTGAAAAGGCCATGTTGGTGTCTTTCATATCATTCTTCTTCTTCTGATGCTTGTTGATAATTTTTTATATTTTAATTGCTTTCTGTAAAGAGAGCACAAAAATCTTATGATTTTGAAGTATTACTCTTCAGGAATGTTTTCCTTGCACAATATCTGGTTACCTGTATGTGGTATAAATTCAGGCTGATTGCAATGAAAAGGTGGTAAATCCATGCCGTTACCTTCTGAAGTATTTTGCAAACTCCTGTTAGAGTGGATAAGGTTTTTTACCCAAAGTACAGGAGTACTGTAAGTCACCAACACAGTTTTGCTGAAGTAAACCAAGCATTTCTGAGCATGTGGATAGTGTTTGTAATAATATATGAATAGTGTATGATTAGTGAGGAAAATGTTTACTGGTTTTGCGAATTACTTGTCTGTGGAAGAAAGTTAGTCTTCTGAAAACTGGTCAGTTTGGAGTGAAAGACCATGCTTGCTTTGAAGCCACCTTCCTTTTCATTAGAATCCTGCACTATTGTTACACGTCTTTGTGGGAGCCATGGGCATCCCTAGAGACCTTTTACGTCTTTATCTTTCACCACTCACACATTAAATGTCAGAATACAGTCTTTCTTTTGAACCTCTGCTTTATTTTCAATTGGGCGGAGTACTGGGTGAGAAGAAAGGAGAAAATTGCTGACTGAGATCTATAGAAGCCTACTGGAAGCAAATAACTTACTTTAGACGTGTTATTCTGGTATGTGATATACTGGGACATTACTTTCACTGGCTTCCGAAATTCTAAAGCTGACTTAGCTCTGATAATCTGGGCAAAAGGATTTCAGGTGGGATGTAAACAATCTTGGATGATCAGTGTTGAGAAACACCAGTCAATCACATTTTCAAGCTCTACTCTGAGGATTTGATATCCATGTGTACCGTCTCTTGGATGAAACAACAGGTATCAGCTGAAAATTTTCACTGTTTCCCCTTATGCCGACTTTCTGTAGCACCTCTTGGGAGTCCCTGAACATTGTTCACTGCAGCAGATGGAAGTGGCTTTACAACCCGAAGAATTAATATCAAAAGACAGCCTCATAACTTTAAATCCCAAAACATACTGTAGCAACATGTCCAAGTGTGAAAAGATTTTGGTTTACAGTGTTTTTTTTTATACAGCAACAATGACGACAACAACAGTAAGAAGAGAGTAGTGCTGGCAGGAAAAGCGTGTGGGCTGAGAAGGTCTAAAAATGGAAACCCAGTGATTTTTGAAATGTGCTTTTGATTTAAAATCTTCAGCTACCTTAAGAAACTGATTTATCTGATGAGTGTCTTGGTACTGCCTTCTACTTCCAGTCCAGGGAAACTCATGCCCTAATATTCCTTTTTTTAGAAGGCAAAGATTGTTTGCGCTTTAACATGCTGCCTATAAGCTAGGAAGTGGAATTTCTGATCTTGCTTAAGAATTCATGACTGAATTATCCAGTCACATCCCTGACTCTTGTCCAAAACTACCTGATAACTCCTGACCCCATATTCATGGCCAGGCATGCCAAAATGTGCAGCCAGAATCAGAACCTGAGTACAGATCACTCATTTTCCCCTCGTGAGACTCCAGTGTAATGCAGTAATGTCCCTGTACAGCAATGCAGGGTCTGTTGCTTACTGAAAGGGAAAACTATTCAAGAAGTTATGACCACAGTGAGCCCCAGTGAAGATGTCCAAAACAGCAAGGCAAGTGGAATTCAGTCCTCAAAGACCCTGAGCTCCCGCGTTTGTATTTTGTGAGGCATTTCAGGATTTCATGGCTTCCCACTGCGGTTAATTGCCCAGTCCCCAGACAGTACTTTCTCTCTGTGAAAGACAACCATTCCATATACTTATTCATGTGAGGAGAGTTTTATAGAATATATGACTGTAGGCTAGAACACCAGCTGTTGGGCACTACTGAGGTGTGCAGCATCATCTGTACTTAGTTTGATTACTTTTGCATTCCTTTAGATTTGTTAACTCTTCGGATGCCCTATCTTATTGTCTGATTGACGCTCAAGTTACCTTGTTCTTTTTCTAGTTTTCAGTCCTTGCTATATACTTCATGGCAAACAATCTTTTATTGCTCAGGCTGTCTGTAGGTTTGGCTACTGTCTTCAAAACCACTGTAAAATTAATGCATTGAGCCTGATTTATAACAAGAAAATGCCTTGTAATTTCTATTGCTATAACTGAATGAAGGCAGAAACTGTTTAGAAGGTAGAAATGATGGTGTGCCATGTATTTAGGTTTCTTTATTAGCTATGCAGGAGATGGATGAACAGAAATACTCTGGTATCTGTAAGCAGGCTTTGAATGAGTCAATATCTTGCTTCTAATGGTCTGGTGTGTTTGTGTGATATATTTTATACAGGTGCATGTATATATGGTGCCTGTCGCCTAGACCCCTGTAACTTAGGAAATGGAGGCACTTTCTTTGCAGTTTTTGAATTAAAGGTGATCAACATGTTACTGTGAACCATTGTTCTCGTTACTGGGCTGTAGCTGACTTTTGAGAGCAAGCTATTCCTTGCAAGAACCTAAGGCCTGAAGCAACTTCAATAACCACCAAAATAACTCTGCTGCCTAAAAACATTTGACTGTCTCCCATTTCTCCATGGTGGACACAGAGCTGGTATTGTGCTTCAGTAGCTATTTGCATCCATTTCATAACAGTGAGAGACTTACTGCAAAGGAGTCAATAGTACTCTGAAGCCGTAGTGTACTCCTGCCTCTTGTAGCATGTTTCCTGTTGTGGGTCACGTTGGTGTTATAATTTTGACTAAGAAAGTATGCTCTAATTAAATAATTGCTGTGTTTTCCCATCACACTGCTGAATCCCAGTGCTTTGGATGTATCAACACTTAATTATGTTGTGAACTGAAGGACTGTATCTGACCTCTGAATTTTCTTTGCTTCATGATTGTGACATATCTTACATGTCCAATATGTGCGTGACGTTTACTTATTAAATGTATTTGGGAAAGAAATCTTACTGTAGAGCACAGTAGCACCCTGTGAATACTAAACTTTGCTTTCACTTTATGTTAGAGATGGGAAGCTGGAGGGAATGAGAGAGGGCACTCCAGAGACATCTAGACACCAAAAGCAGGCAATAACTTGTTGGCTTTTGACCGTCAGTCCTGAATTGTACAATGTAGAAGGCTATTGGGAGACAAGCTCTTTCTGAGATATTGGATGGTCCCTCTAATAGGTTTGGGTAAATGAAACTAAGTTTAGGAACACAGAAAAACTCCTGGGAGCTTATTTGCTTTGATTGCTAAAGCTTTTGAAGTGTGCTTATTGCTGTAAGGAAGGAAATCCGGAAAAGGTCAAGTACGAATTAGGTGAGAAATACAAAAAGGAATTGCTTGAGATGGTCATTAAATAAGACAAAAATGAGATTCAGGAATAAATGGAACAGTATCACTGTAAAGGTGAAACACCTCAGCATAAATCAGTAAAGACAGTTAAACTGGAACAAGTCTATCCAAGTTGCATTGATTTTGTAGAGGTACAATTCCAATCCAGTGAAACTGATACTTTTTAAAAACCTTATATCCAAGTCTACATGACTGTTTGTGAAGACCTTGTAGAGACTAAAGGTCAGTCGATCTGTCTCTGTCTACCGTACTCATGTATTTCTAGCACAACCATTGCCATCATGTCTAGGCAGCAGGAAAAATTATCAATATTATTGTCTCTGGTGTTGGGGAGCATCTAAAGCCCTGCTACATTAGACTGTTGAGTGACTGATACAAAGACAGACCCAGCTTCTGGCAGCTCATGATCTAATGTGTTGGACAAGGAGATAGCAATGGGTGATTTATCAGATAAGCAGGAAACAAACGGTATGGTAACGGCACCTTCTTAGCAGTTGGGAGAGTATTCAGTATAGCCACAGGTGGCTGCAGACTGGTATCCAAAGTATCAAGACGTTTGTCTGAGATTGGACCGATCCCATGTTCTTCATGCACACAGCATTGGGGAGTATCAGAGAAATGCTCTGCGACCTTTCTGATGCTCTGTTGCTTTGCTGCACGCTTTGAATGGGAGAAGACTCGGAGTCCTGCTGATCCTCTGAATTAATCCAAACACAAATTACAGGTGTGTTTCGTGGGCTTTTATTCTATTTGTCCTCTTTTTTTAATAAAGAAAAAGGCCACCAATGTGAAACAGATAATTGCTCTGAAGGGGGCTCTGGGACTCTGGGAATAATCACAGAGATAAAAACAGATTAGTGCAAACAAAATCTGCTGAGCATATTATTTAGGTCTTTGTAATATTTGCCTTTTGAAATGTAGTTTTGTGTGAGTAATGTTAGTATAAATATTAATATCTGCTGAGATGAACAAAACTAACAATATAATAGAAAAAATAAATGTTAGCATGCACAATAAAGTTTTCAGTGTTGAGTGTCAGAAGGCCAATGGAGATCTGCAAGGACTGGTTGCATTTCTGAATTTTAGACTGGTGCCACTGTTCCACTCAGTCTGTTAGTTTCTTGCTTTCTTTCCTTTCTAAAAATCTTTCTCTATACTGCGGCAGCTGAACATTCGGCAAAGAACATCTTTAGTTTGTGTCTGCATGAATGTGCGTAGCTGGTTTCAGTACTTAATTGTCCAATATCTTCAACAGAAGATACCATAACTATTGTTAAAATGTGCCTGTTTTCCCCCTAATTGCAAAAGAAAATACGTGCACTTTCTTTATATTTGCAAACACTTTAAAAGTGGAAGCAACCTTAAGAAGTTATTTACAACAGAAGACAGGGATCATATTTTGTTTTTCATTTTGGTTTGTTCTTACACAGGAGATCTATGTTTATACCCACTCAGCAGTCTGGACATGAAAGAAAATGCTATATAGCTCTACAGTAGGAGCCAAATGCAAATGCCCTGTCTTAGGCTAGGTCTCCAGTAAGAGCCCAGAGCTAAGCTACCGAGGCAGCCATTAGCAGGGAAGTTACATATGGGCAGTACCTGCCTGCTTAGGGTGGTGGATATTGGTTCTGGTGACAAGTCCACCACTGATAGCTGGTATCATGTTAGATCAGGTGTGCTTGAACATGCTGCTGTCACCCTGAATTACAGTGTAGATCTGCTCTGACAAGGCAACACCTCATCTTTAATTCCCACAAGAGGTTTAGCTGAAGCATCCCCTCGTGGTCTTGAGCTGCGGGCAACTGCTCAGTGTCTGACAGCTCCGAGTCCCTGTAAGGTATGGCATGTCCTCAAATTGGCCCGGTGCTTATAGCTATGCCTTCCCCTGCCAAGTCGCAGGAGGAAATTTTACAACTCTTTTCCTGATTGTTGTGACAGGGAAATCCACTGTCCTGCGGGGTCTGGAAGCTGTGTATGGTCCCTGACGCCATTCTGGGAGCCTTAAACCAGAGTCTGCATACCTTTGCCTGCAACATTTACAGAGTATAATTGTGAAAGAAATGGCTGAGGGGTTGTTTTCTCCAGTGATCTCAGTAGGAGCATTTTATTCTGTGAAATATGGGTCCAGAAGCTTCAGCTGGTGTAAATCAGTGCCGCTCCTTTGAACAGACTAAGGAGATACTGCTTTATATCGGCAGCTGCATCTTGTCCTGAGTTTTCAGATTAGGATATTATGCATAAACACAATGAGCTGTTCTCCTCAATGGTGTGGGAAGTACACATTTTGACCCTATTGACCTGCAATCTGTTAGCAGTTTTCAGCAATGACACACTTCATATAAATGATAAATGACTAATATTACAGAATGCATTAATTTTACACTCACCTCTTGGTAGTTATTTTCTTGCAATAAAACTATATCCTGATTTTGGGGAAATGGATACAGTCTTTAAAGAAAAATGAGCAAAGGTCATAGAAATGGCCTGTTACAGTTGTCAGCCTCTGTGTGTTGCACTTACCTCTAGCAATAGCCTAATAAAAACACCAGGGTGACTCCATATTCCATTAATTATCTCAGGCTGAAAGGAGAGGATAACCTACCTTGCCCAGACATCTCGTGAGGGTATTTAATTTTTCTGCAAATTCCCCTAGACAGAACCGTGGTTGGTGCGGAAGGAAATCCTCCCCTCCCCGGCATTTTCCATTCTTCAGGCAATTTGTTATGCATTGCTTTTAGGCTGCTGTTCTTTTTCTTGCCTTAGACATTGGCCTCAGCAACTCTGCCAAACCCTGCCTGGATCTCAGGCTTTTCAGGCAGCTGGCTTTAGGCAGACCGGCCTACCTGGCCTTCCCACTGTGGCCCTGTCCCTGCTGTTGGTGGGGCATTTCTGCTCATCAGCCACTGACTCTGGTAATTGCTACTGGCTGTGAAATTTCCTTAGGCTTTGCAAAATATCATGGTGACACAAGAACCTTATCTGAATGCCCAATCCAGCCCTGGGGCTTCCAGAAATGGCTGCTAGTACAGGTCTTTCCCAATTCACTTTCTGTGGCAGCGTCCCAAGATGAGGCAGCAGGTTCATTGCACTATGCTGCAAACGCTGTTTCATGTTATGTTGTTTACACTGCTGTAGTTTGCTTCTTTACTGACAGTTTCATCACCTTCTATAAAGCTTAATTTAATTGTTCTTTAGTTACTTACTTGGATTAACATATAAATCTCAGATGGAAGCTGTAAGCAATATGTGTAAGGCTATGGATGTCAAAAAATGTTGTTTCTTTCTATTTTGATGTCCCCCTCTGGGATTATATTAGGGAAAACTTTTGCTGGTGTTGCAAAGATGTTCAGGAATGGGAGGAAAGATTCATGCTCCTAAAACTTCTTCCATAGACAATTCTCTGGAAGGAACAGCGTGGAGAGAATAGCACATTTATTTCTAGTTCTCCAACCACTTTCTACCAGAGCATGTATTACTTTGCGTTGCTTTGGTGTTTTGTCAAATTATATGAAGAGAAGAAATCTCTGGTCTACTTAACATATGAGGTATTATCTGAATACTGTCAGGACCACAAAGGTTTCTATTTAAAGACATCTCTTTAAATAAACTACATATCCTACTTTGGGAGTGAGCCAAAGCAGAAATGTTTTTTACTGGATTTTTTTATGCAAGGTCCTGTGTTATAAGCAGTTGCACTGAGCTCTGCCTCTTTGCCCACCTCCAGGCTCCTGATAGTGATGGAGATTATGGCTCACTTTCATAGCTGGCAAGGTGCTCTTCTCACCTCCTCCTGTGCCAAGTGGGTGTGGGAAGCTCTCACAGTCATTTTAGACTTTCAGCATGAATATTTAATGTCTTAGTATATGTTAATTTAAGTGTTTTTCCCTTCAAAGATGATGCACTTCTACTTTTCAAATAGATTTCTATTTAGAAAATGTACATTATATATAGAATGAAACACAGAGACATATTCATCATAAGTGAAGCTGGCATCAGCAGATGCTGTGTAGACCATTGTTTTCAGCTATATGATATTCTTCTCTATTTTATGCTTTTATGTGGTTTTCCTTTTTTCTTTGCCTTCTTGTCTAGGTTGTACTCAGTATTTTGCCTTACCCAATTTCTGGTCCATTTTCCTTCTGTGACCTCTTGTATGCAGAATAGAAAGCCATTAATAGTAACCTGCTGACTCAAGGTTTTAAAGCCGTGATGTTTGTAGGAATTCAGAAATGAGCAATATCAATTTCCTGGCTGCTATTGAAACGGCATTTAAAAAAAAAAAACAAAACCAAAAAACAACAAATACACTTGACCTTTTAATGAGATTTCTAAATTATTTTTTTTTAATGCCTCTATGCAATTCTGTTTATTAGGAGACTGTACAAAAAGCTTGTACAGATATTATGAAGCTGTTCCTTGGTCTTTTGAGGCTCTAGACCCAAATAGCATCTACAAGTTAGAGTGGAATAGGGCTATTTTTCTTCCTTCTTTTTCTGCATCTCAGTCTTGCTTGGTTAGTGACTATTGAGAGAGCAAGAGCTCTGCACTGGTGCTTTTCTCTCGGGCCTATGCAGCTGGACACTTAATTTTGCTGGGGGCTGTGCCTCCAAGGCCAGTCTCATCCAGAGAGAAGTGGTGAGATTTCAGCAACGAAACATGTCTTGAAGTAATGCATTAGGACTGAAATGTGTATTAAAGTAGCCTGACTTATGTTGTTAATTCCTTAAATTACCTAGAGAAGGAATTTTGAAATATGATTTACCCTTTCTACTTGTAATCTGGCTTGTGCTTGACATCTATCCATCTTTAGCTGATGAAAGCAACCAGACCCTTTTGCTTCCATTTTCAGACAGTTTCTGGGCAAGTTTCACTGTCAGTTTTTCACACGCCAGTCAGGTGCCACAGCACCAGACTGGCAAACCCAGGGTAGGTTTTGCTTACTTTAAAATACGCTTTTCTTTGTAGTTACCACTTAAAAATCTGTAATCATATTGTATTGGCTCTGACATTGTTCTTTTTCACAAAACCTTCATTTTGGGACTATGTTTCACTTGGTGGCATCTCTTTAAACACCACAATATGCCTAAGGAAAAGATGGGAAGACAGATGTTGTACTAACCTCCAATGATTGCTTTCTGATTGCCAGTCTAGTTCTCTTTCTTCAGCCATTTAAGATTGCCATATGGGAAATCAACAGTGATGATCTTTGTTAAAGTACCAGAAGTGAGGTGCTTCACCTACACGTATATTCAGGGGAGGAAGAGGGATCTGAACTCACTTTGAAAATTTATGAAACTGCCAGAGTTCTGAAACTGCTCATCATCTAAAATTGCTGAAGGCAGCAAAACGAACAGAAAGCTTGACCAAATATTGGCCCTGTTGCAGGTTCTGTATGTAAATTACCTCAGAAATTGAGAGGTCCGCAAACTTGCTACATTTTGTTTTCTTTTCATGTAAAAATCTGCACAATTGTATGTTATTGCTTGTGAAACAATAGCCTAATCAGAAAGGCCTTGGAAAGCCTAGTTATAAAGAAGTTATTGGAATTAATTCTCATTGAGTAAGTCAGGGTCTGACTTGGTATCTGATGCTTGCTATGTTAGGAATGAGATGCTTTTGTGTAACATTTACTTTTCTAACAGTAGGAATCGCAATGATTTAAAATTCTTCAAATCATACCAAAGTGCTTTGCAGCAGGCGTGGAAAACAAGACAAAGAAATTCAGTCGTTGAGGCAATTACGAGTTTTCATTTTGGATGGCTAACTGTAGTATATTCTGAAGTAAAATGTACTACACTTGCAAGAGCAGCCAGCTTCACTGGGCTAGAAAGTGAGGATCTTTATTCATCTGCCCAGTCAGTGCAGCATAGGCTGCCACTGTGCCTCAGTGCTGCTGAAATTTCCTTTAGTGTATCTGTACCCTGCTGCTGCAGCTGCGGATTTGTGGATTTTGCTATATTCATTTTGATCCCCCCCAAAGAAATTAAATAAAATTAGTCACTAGCCCAGATTGTGCTATTTTGGAAAAGATGCCACATCTTTCTCTCTCTCCCTAATAATATTTTATGATTCGTCAAGGGTTTGGTGGAGTTGTAGATCGTGCTGTATATCACCCCTTGATTAAAAACAAGTCTTCCACACCACCAATTCCATTTCAATCTCCAAATTCATACTATTTACATAGGTGGGGTAGTAATTAACCTCTGTAGCCTGTTGTGAAATCCAGGAATATCTTCATTTTATTCTGCCTTTTATCTGATACTGTTTTCAACAATGCCTGTGCTATAGAGAGTTATATGGAACTTTCTGCCTGAATGTATTTGTCATCTCAGAAGGACAAAAAGTCATCTGGTTCATATTAGCTGAAATAGCCTGTGTGGTTCTCTGTGGTCAACAGCTGGATAAGACATGGAGACTACATTAGGCAGCTTTCTAATTAAATATCTTCATTGCATCTAAAACACATAGTAGCACTTCCTTGCTAATAAAGAGAAAGCACACTGCAGTCAGTGTGTTGCAGATACCAAATTGCCACTCTGATGCTAGGCCTCTGGTAGGCTGTTGTCTGAGTAGGATGGGAAGACAACGTGTTTTAGAAAGTATCACTTAGCTGTGATTTTGCAAAGTGTTATCCTATTTATTTTAAGTGTCATGTAATTATCAATTCATTTACTACCTATTGTAATACCATGAATCATAATGGATGTATTTGCATAATAGGTAAGTATCACATGAGCTCAATTATAATTCAGTATTAGCTAAATGTACCATGAAAACAAAATGTTTCCCATAAAGGAAGGCTGGGGTTGATATATGACCTGTCCTACACATGGTGTGTCTCAAATGCTGTCATGGGAAGTTGTTCTGTTTGTGGAGTTGCTCTCAGAGAGAACTGTTTTGCAGCCCTGAACTTCATATGTTTTCTCTCCAGACTCCCAGTTTAAATGCTGTTCAGCTCTGCCAACCTTACAGATGAGGATATTGTACACAGCACATCGAGGAACCTGTCCTTGCTGTTTAGCTGATGTGCCAGTGCTCTGCTGGCTCAAGTCATGGGGCAATCTCTGCCCAAAAGACTGAGTTTATTGTTCCGGAGATACTCCAAGACCTGCACAAGCTGTGCTGGATAACTGTGAACTGAGCAGTGATTGCACTGGAGTCTTACCTCCAGAGGATTACCTCAGCTCTGGGTCGGCTTCTTTAAAAATCTGTTTCCAGACATAATATATTTTAAAATAAAGAGATCTCTAAAATGACATGTACTCCTTCTAGTAGCCAGCTCTGCATTGCTGTGTTGGAGTGTGATGCGAGCAGGCTCCCAGCTGCTCAGTTACATGGTTTGCTCTAGTTATCCTCCATGTCTAGAGCAGTCTGTGCTCTCTAGTGCTTACTCATCATCACAGCCGGTCGTCTCTTCTCTCCTGACAGTGTTTAAACCAAGAAGGTCTCGCTTTCAAAACCAGGTACGGCCCGTTGATATATGCTCTACATACATATACCTAGCTCGAAGAACAGTCCGATGTTCTTTTCACTAAATAAAAGTTTTATCTGCAGTCCCTGGTTTCTGCATAGCATGGCATTGCAGATATTGCTTCATCTCCACATTCCTAGGGAATGATCACAAATGACCCAACAGCCCTTGCAGGGTTTAGACCATTGGTGGGAGGGAACAACGCTGCACTTGCACCAGTTGTTAGCAGCAGTTCAGAGGCCAGTACTACGGCCTGAACTTTCCTCTTTGCCGTCTCAGAGCTGCTCCTCCTACCCCAAACACTCTCTGCTGTATCCTGTCTTTGCTGTTATTACATGAAGATTTAAGCAAGCAGAAATGAAATGTATATCATTTTGCTTATAGAATAAGTGGTCCCTTCCAGCTTTGGTTTAATGTATTTTGAAGACATGATCTTGCAATAGTAGGGTGGTTAGAATAACCTAAATCTGAGCAAAATATCGTTTCTGAGGAAAATCTGAACAGCTCATACCGCTCATTTACTTCACTTAAAAGTTCAATGTATTTTCTATTGCTGAAGCAAGACTTACTCTTGCGGTTTCCTGAAAATGACCATTGTGTGAATTGTTGGGTCTATAACAGATGTGTATAATCCCACTTCCCACTTTTTGAATGTATCGCATTTGCAAATAGGGTTTGAAATGTGTACTTTCTGGCTAGTACAGTTGATTTTTACTTGTTGCCTGCAAGTTAGATTAAGGATACTGGAACTGAAAAGCATAAAAAGAGAGTTATTCCAGAAATATAGTGTAGTTACTAGTGATTCAAGGTTTATTTAGCCTGATCTACATTCAGGAGGCAGCACTTCAATGGCAAAAGGCTAACACAGTTGACAACACTTAATTTGTTTGGACTCATGTCACCATTGGCTTTACAATGTGACAGGAGAAATACATCGCATGAATTGATGAAGTAGTGCCACATTTGCACAATACTGCAACTCTTTACAGTCATTTAGGGCAAGCTTTCCTACTTGATATACAAGGTAAAGCTTCTGAGTTTAATTTGTGCACCCTAGCCAGCGTGCAATTAAAGCTGTCCTCTCTTTGTTATAATTCGTTTTGGCCAGCTAGAAAGCAAATGGGCAGTGGAAATGACACAGTGTCATTGCTGGATTTGCATAAAGTTAGAGGTGTTCCAAGGGACAGATAAATGTGTGTTACAAGGGATCCATATGATATTTATACAACAGACATTCTTGCCAAGCATAGAATTGGTAATCCCCTTAACTGGGACAAGCACTGGACATGATAGGGTGGACTTGACTGTATAAACACACACAGGATGGTATATCTGGCAACAGAACTACTCTCTAGTGAGAAGAGTTATTCCAGTGTCTGTATTTTCATTAGGCAAACTTGTCGGGGACTAGCACCCCCAAAGGAAGTGATTGTTGTGGATTTGGAAGAAAATGCTTGTTCTGTAACGGAGATAGCTATTTCTGTTTCCATAGTTGTCTTCGGTTTGCTGCTAACTAACAGGTGGGAATTTCTGGGCTTAGTTTCTTAATGGGAAGTTTGCAAATAAGGATTAAGAGAAAATGAAAAGCTGAAGTAACCATGGATTTCACAGGGGATTATTCTGTGGTGTTTATATTCAGTATATTATTTCAATTTTCAGCATGTTGCTTTGAAATGCCCCTTAAATGTGTTTTTGTATTGTTCTGGTTTTGTTCTAAATAGCTTTTTATAGGACAACTGCTTATACAGGTTGATCATAGTTCAGAGCAGCCTACTGTGTAGGAATCAAATCCGCTAGATGATTGCACTTGCACAGGAAATGTAGTACTAAACCTGGTCATAAGCAGGTCAAAAAGCACTGAAACTAGAAGACTTGTTACCATGATGTTTTTTGCAATGTGACCCAAGTCATTGTCATGTCTGTACCAACTGCTGATGAATCTCTGAAGGGGATCATCTGCCGCTGGGTAATGTGCAGGGATCATCAGCTCACCTCGCATGAGTTGTTACTTGTCTGCAGGTGATGGGGTTACTACCTGTCAGGGGTGATGGGATCTTTCTTACCAGCTGTCACCTTGCGCTAGATTTCCAACAAAGGCACAAAGAAAGTCTAGATCTTCCTATTATGTTCCTGTTATTATTTTTACTACGCTATAGCCTCTGGGAAGGGCAGAGCCTGCAGCATGTTTGAATCCTAACTACAGTATATAATTTACACTCCCTTTCTGATGAAAGCACCGATGTAAATTGCCCAGTCACTAAATGAGAGGAAAAATAACAGGACTGTCCTAGGAATCAAACCCTGGGAATTAAAAGCTTCTTCACATGCCATTTGATGCTTGGTGTAATTTTTACTGATCCATAAAAAGTGAAACTATGCAAAAAAATATTCCTTTATGACTGTAATTATGTGCTTTTTTCTTACTCTACAGTCTCTCTTTAGTTTCAGTATTGCTGTTAAATGTTTTGAAAATCATCCTGGAAACTATGAAGCAGTGTCTTCTATCTGCACTATGGCTACGATGATGCTAGTTTTCAGTCTGCTAGCTGGGGGTCAACTAAATCAGTACTAGATGACAGTTCTACTTTCTTATCTTTTTTTGCCTTTGGGGAAAAAGAGAAAGAGTCTTCTTCCACTGGCAGCTGCTGCCTCAACTGGAAATTGCTGTAAGTTGCTTTCATTTGTTCACAAAATAGTGTTATGACTATAGACACTGGGTCAAAAATGGGAACCCACACATTTTCATTTGTCATGAGTCTTGGAGTAGGACAAAGCAAAAAGTTGAACAAATGACTGTATGTGATTTTAAGGTAGTTCCAGGCATTGTGGGTGATCATTCTGTACTTTCACACAGCATTTATTAAATGCACTAGTTCCAATAAAGGAGAGCTCATTTTGCACATATGACTTAAAGCAAATAGAAGATGGTGATTGTTAATTTTATACAGAGTTTTCACTTGCTTCAAGACAGGATATTTCTACTAAGACCATCCTTTCTTAATTTTCCCTACTGTGGTACATCATTAATAAACATCCTGAAATAAAGACTGAAATGGGATATCTCTCCAGGATCATTTGTATCATCAGAACACTTCTATATAAAATTTTAAAGCTTAGTGAGACTATTGGTGTCTACCATAATCAAAACTAGGAAATACTTTCTTGTCCTAGTTTCCTTCTTCCAGCTTTCATCTTTATAAAACAGACTTTCTCAAGCTCAGGTTTTGTACTTGGCAGAAGTGCCTGGAAACTTTGGATTAAATAACCTTCTCTCTCCTCACATCTAATTAACTCCCTTTTTGCATGATCCGACAGCAAGAGAACAAAAGGCTGTAGTGTGGTGAGGTGTTAGTACCCAGGTGTAACCTTGCCCAAACCTGCTTTGTGCTTAGCTGGAAGGTGGCTTGTTCAGACCCTGATCCACGCAGAGCCACATTGCTTGTGTGCCCCCAGCTCATGGCACAGTGGAGGACCTTGGAGGTGAGCAGTGGCCTATGCTGAGAAACCACCTAAGCCTCCATGAGCAGAGTGCTTAAAGGACTTACTAAATGTCCGAAATGCATGCTGCGTGACTGTTACTCCACTGGCACACCAAAAATGCAGATTTGTTTATTTGTTTCTAAAGCTAAGCTCTGTGTGTGAGAGCACTTTTAAATTCCTTGTGTGTTTTCGAAAATGCCTTTTCCTTCTGACATTACAGCTGTAAGACGTGTCACACTTGGACATTTTTCACCTTAGCAGTGACCTTATTAGTAACTTCTTAAAATTACATCAAGGATGTTTAGATTCCTGTTTCCATTAAGTTTCTATGCAGTCCCATTTGTATATGGCAGCTAGAATGAAAGTGTACAGGAGAAGCTCTTCTTGTCTGCCTGATGAAGTTTCTTGTTTGTCCTGCAGTTCCTTACAGATATCTATTGTGTTATGTTGGTTTTAGTCTATGGGTGGCAGTCACTTTCTAAATTTCTTGTGCGATGTTTCCAGTCTTTCCTGCACTAGACTTATCAAATCTGCTGTTAGTAACACACATCAACAGGCAATCGATAAAATCAGAGCTAATTACATAATGTGGGGTTTTTTAAATGTCTGCAGCACAAGCAGATGTTAAATGAAAGCTAATGAAGTGCGTCATCTTTTAAACAGGGGTATGCCCCATGATTTTACACTGGACAAACTCTGTACCACAAAAAGCGATTTCTGTAGAGGTTTGCACACATGGAAATAATGAAATAATCATGCAAGCAATACATATTTGAGCTAAACCTGAGCAGTCAGTACCTATTTCATTCAAGAAAGGAGAATTTAAACTATGGGCTATAGTGGAAGACCAACACAGAAGGCATATAAAGTAACATCTGCCTATTTTTTTTTTTTCGCTTGATCTACTAGCAAACCCATGCAATAAGCCTCTATACTGCTACAAGCAACTTCCAGCTTTTTGATTTCTTTCTCTGTATTTTTCAGCAACGCTAGTGACAGGCAAATCTCAGTGATTTGGGGCTGAGTCTGTTTTTGAGATAATAAGTAAGTGGGCACTGAATCTCAAAGCTGGCTGTCAGTGAGAAGAACTAGTGAGAAATAGAAGGGGAGGAAAGTCCTAAATTCCCCTGAAATCAACAGGAAAAGTGGATTGGTGCTGCCTCACAAATAACGATAAATGTCATGTTGTGAGTTAGGTATTGCAATGTGCTATGCTTTTGCTTTCTCAGAAAACTTGTGATCTTTATGGGCTTGGGATTCTTTCTACTTACCACTTGTGTAAAAACTGCCACCACTAAACACTTAAATGTCGTGAACTAGATACTGGGTATCGTGCAGGTGAGTCACTTAGATTTTGGGAGGGGAAGCTGGAACATGTTTGCTTACCATTTGGTTTTGGATACCTAAGAGTTCACGTTTTTTATCCATTTCATTTAGCTGTTTTTCCCTAAGTGTGTTTCCCTAATGTTTTTTGTTTGTTTGTTTGGGTTTGTTTGTTTTGGATTTTGTTTGGTTTCGTTTTGTTTGGTTGTTTTGTTTGTGTGTTTGTTTGTTTGTTTTTAAAGAAAAGGCTTTCAATTCCAGGCAGTTACATCAGTTACGTACTGGGTATTTTCAGTGAAGACTCAATTATCCATAGACTCAAAAAGAAATTCTCGAGATTTAGTACCATTGGAAAATTGAGAATCCAATCAGAAATTGAAGCCAGAAGATCATATTACATGGACTTATAGTCATTTCAGTTGCTTTCAAAATTGCTGAGAAATTTCATAGATAAATTCGGTTAACTGTGAAAACAGAAGAATTACAATATGTATCCTACACATAAGTTTAACAGACCAAAATCATATTCAGCTGAAATGAAATATTAAGATAAACCTTCTTTGCTGTAGTGTGTTTCCCATTTTTGCTGATTTTGGGACAATTTACTAAATGTTTTCTTAAAAAGGAGATTTTGTATCCCTAATTTTTTTGAGACAAATGGAGAAATGGCCTCTGACTTCAGTGTAAGGAGCAGCACATTGGTGCTGAGTCACCTGAAAAATTTCACCTCCGTGTCTTGGCTACGCTATTGTGTTATTATGAGTTATTAACTGGCCTCACCTCTGCTAAGCCAGCGATAAAAATGTTCAAAAAGGAAAAATAGCTGAGAGTAAATAACATTTAAAAAAAAAAAAGTTAAATAGTTTTGAATAATCACCTTTGTGTTCATGAACAATGATCAGTGAACATAATTATCATATTAATAAGAGAAAAATCATATCTGAATTTTTGAACCCAAATTCACTTTGTGAATATTTTTTTCATTATTCATCTGGCCTTGTTTTTTCCCCCAGGAGTGGAAATTGCACCTTCATAGGTATCATCCTATTCTTTCTGCATTTTGATAACCATCTGAAAGGCTATTGGAATGATTTGTCACTCCTGTGTGCCTGAAAGTCTGTCTTCCCCAATATTCAAGCCTCACTGAATCTGGAATTGTAACTCATGCAGTGCAGAAGCTTCCAAACATTGGTGCAGACTTTGAACATGCAAAATAATGTTACTTCAAGTTATGGCATGTCAGAACTATCTGGGGCCAGGGAAAAACCAAACCAACCAAACCCCACAAAACCAACCAACAAACAAAAAATCTTTCAGGAGAAGTCATTTTGAATGAACTTTTTTCTGCTACAAATATAACACCTCTTAAAAAGCTATGCAGAATGAGTAGGCTATGAGTACCCTTGGGTAGAATGGTAGGTTTTTCTGAAAGAGGCATAAATAACAGGGTCAAGTATTTGAAGGAAACTCGATTAGCCACACTACTTCTATGTTTGCATTTGTCCACATCTCGTGTCTCTCACTATCTGCAGTTGGCCTGTCATTTCTACACAAATTATGTCAATTTGTGCCTCAAGTATTTTTTATAGCTTCGTGTTCCACAGCAGAGCAAAACCAGCCTATCTGCTCCGGCCTTTTTAAAGCCTGCCCTGTCTCCTTTCTCATTCTGTCTTTTAAACTTTATTTCAGTCTCCTGTGTCCATTTTTCTCTGTCAGAGAAGTTTCCTGTCTCCTTTTTCAGCTTTTCTTGTGCTTGAAACAATCCACCTCTCTTTTCTATACCTTAGAAAACTTAACTTTTACAGATTGCCATAACTCAAAGGACTTCCCGTCAGCTTAGCAAAATCTTGTGTGGTATGTCCAGCCTGCTTGAGTTCATCATCTGTCTGCTATGTAGGGATTTTGCTCCTATTCTGGCATTCTTCAGTTATCACCTGAGCTTTTCAGTCTTGTTGCCATCAGACCATGTCTTACCTTTTCTCCCTCTATAGGTAGATTGCAGAATGTAAATACAAGATAGCAACAGTGGCCACAAGTGACTTTTTTAGGAGGAAACAAGAAACATCAGTGGTAGCACAGCATCTTCCTCTTATCTCCCTTCAGCATAGCCAACAGACTGAATCTTCAATGGAAGGCAGATTGAAGCAACAAATCAAATTATGAAATAAATATATCTATTTGTTTGGCTTAATTTTTATCACAGTATTTTTAACTGTGGAATTATACTACTAAAAATCCTGAAGGCATTGTCATATGAACTTGTCTCTGCTATTTCCCAGTTTGTTGCCTTCCATCACAATCAAGGCATTGCACATAATAACTAATCAGATTCAGTGAACAGAAGTTCTGTGAGAACACATTTTAATCAGAAATAGTGAAGGATTTAAACATTTCTCTCTCTGTGCTACACCGTGACATTTTGAAATGCTCAGAGGGCACACAGGTCTTCAGCTCCTGGTGAAACTCCATGAAAATGTGAAATGCAGCTCTGATTTGTGTTCTTTATGGTGATAAAAAAACCCAAAAGCTCTTGCTGTTATTTATTTATTCCAGATCTGGATTTTTAAATTTGCTAATAAGAAAATATGCCAATCAGTGCCATTCACAAAAAAATCCCTCTAGGAATTGCACCAGCGGAACTGAGGGCACACACCTTCCAGTAATTATATTTTATTTAAGCAGAATATACAGACAACTTTTAAGATCCCATTATTATGTGTGGCTAAATAAATGCAGTAATTTCATTTATATTCAATTTAATTTGGTAATTATGTGGGTTTCAGAAATTGCCTGTACCTTTTCTGTACATGCTTTTCATGCATATTTGAATTATTTGAATGCTGCCACTTTCCAGGATTATTTTCTCTAGAGGATGTTTTCTGTTTACTCATAAAGGCTTGAGTGTTGAAGAAGGCTGATGGCCAGTTTCTTATACCCTCAGAGAAATGTGTGAGTCTGAAAATGCTGTAATTTGCTGCCTCAGTTGAAATAAAACTCATTATTTTTATAAAGATTACACTTAATATTTAAGGTTCCACACCTTGAACTTGAATCAGGGTTTGGAAAAACACTGGAGCCTGGAGAAGAGGAGACTGAGGGGATAACTCATCACAGTCTACAGCTTCCTCACAAGAGGAGGAGGAGGGGAAGATGCTGATCTCTTCTCTCTGGCAACCAATGACAGAACCCAAGAGAATGGCACGGAGTGCCAGAGGAGGTTTAGGATGGGCATTGGGAGGAAAAGATTCCTCACCCAGAGGGTGCTGGAGCATTGGAACAGACTCCCCAGGGAGGTGTCACAGCCCCAAGTCTGACAGTGTTCAAGAAGAGACTGGACAATGGCCTCAGACACATGGTGTGAACTGTGGGGTTGTCATCTGCAGGGACAGGAGTTGGACTTCATGATCCTTGTGGGTCCCTTCCAACTCAGGACATTCTATGGTTCTATGGTGATTCTATGAAAAAACTGTGAGGAGCAGAGGATGTATTTGATGTGCTTAAACAAGCCACATCTCTGAGGACATGAGTTGCAGTGGCTGACACTAGATGAAATATCAAAAATAATAAGTCTTATGATTATGTATTTTTAGACCATTAACACATACAAACATCCTCCCCTACAGATGGGCTAAGACAATTTGAACAGTTCAACAAAATCCTTTTGCATTATTTCATAGGTTTGGAAACGGGAGGCTGCTATGGCACTTAAGCAGATCTGAAAATGTCACTGTGGATATTAGAAGTGTAAGATAAATCTCATTCTAATCAAAACTTGGCTGCTTCCTACTTGTTTCCTTCTCTTCTAGTCTCTTCCAGTTAGACCTCACTATTACTAGAGCTTTCTCACCTGCAATAGAAGAGTGTATTTGAAATCTGAGTAATCTGTATTGCAGCTGGATATAATGCCAAAATTATCAGTCTAGAACCATCTTATTTTTTTTTCTCTTATTCTGCATCTTGTGATCACAATTCATTAGAAAAAATAACATTCGGTTTGAAACAGTTACATATTGAGGAGAGGTTTCATGGCTTAGATTACCAGTTTTCTGAACAAAGTAGGTTGAACCATTAAAAACCTTAAGAGAAACTTTCCCCCTTTTTTAGCTTCTGTTATTCTTAGTGTGAGCTAATTCAGTAATGAACCTTTCTGTCTCCCATATTTCCTACCGTACTGTACAAGTGAAATGGCCTAGTTGCACCGTCTTCGCCTCAAACCCACATACACAAAAGTATGAATTAATGCTTAAAACAGGAGCTCAGAGACTGAAATGTTTCAGTATTGTAGTATCACATATGTTCAATTCATGCCAATGTGAACAACATCATTGGTGCACTGACATAGGCTGATGCAAAAGGAATTCCTGTTTTTGAATTGTTGAAATTTGCCATTTGATATTGGAATACATTCTTAAATAAATGTGTTTATGTTATACATCATTTGAATGTGCTTTTCTCACTTTATGTTTTTTTGTTACTGACTGATAACTTGCTGTTTATTTTGTATTTATTTTAGACTATGGAAATTGTGTTAGACAAAAAGTAAATTTGAGTGTTTTTCTTATTCAAGTTCAAAATAGGTCGTAAAGCAGAGGAGACAACTCGCAACATCAACAGCACATTTGGCCTAGGAACTGCTAATGAGCGTACAGTGCAGTGGTGGTTCAAGAAGTTTCGTAAAGGAGATGAGAGCCTTGAAGATGAGGAGTGTAGTAGCCAGCCATCAGAAGTTGTCAACGACCAATTGAGAGCAATCATCGAAGCTGATCCTCTTACAGCTACATGAGAAGTTGCCAGAGAACTGAACATTGAACACGCTATGGTTGATTGGCATTTGAAGCAAATTGGAAAGCTGAAAAAGCTCGATAAGCGGGTGCCTCATGAGTTAACTGAAAATCCAAAAAAACGTCATTTTGAAATGTCGTTTTCTCTTTTTCTATGCAACAACAATGAACTGTTTCTTTATTGGATTGCGACCTTCGACAAAAAGTGGATTATATACGACAACCGGCGACAACCAATGCAGTGGTTGGGCAGAGAAGAACCTCCAAAGCACTTCCCAAAGCCAAACTTGCACCAAATAGAGGTCATACTCACTGTTTGGTGCTCTGCTGCCAGTCTGATCCACTACAGCTTTCTGAATCCTGGCAAAACTATTACATCTGAGAAGGATGCTCAGCAAATCGATGAGATGCACCAAAAACTGCAACACTTGCAGCAGGCATTGGTCAACAGAAAGGGCCCAGTTCTTCCCCATGACGATGCCTGGCTGCACGTTGCATAACCAACACTTCAAATTTGAAGGAATTGGGCTGCGAAGTTTTGTGTCATCCACCATATCCAGCTGACCTCTTGCCAACTGACTACCACTTTCCCAAGCATCTTGCCAACTTTTTGCAGGGAAAACGCTTCCACAACCAGCACAATGCAAAAAATGCTTTCCAAGAGTTCATCAAATCTTGAAGCAAGGATTTTTACACTCTAGGAATAAACAAACTTATTTCTCATTGGCAAAGCTGTGTTGATTGTAATGGTTCATATTTTGATTAATAAAGATGTGTTTGAGCCTAGTTATAATTATTTAAAATTCACAGTCTAAAACCACAATTACTTTTGCACCAACCTAATTTATCCCAATTAGAAAGAAATGAATAGAAATGGAGTGAGATGATGGCTCATTGACTAGTGACAGTACGTGAGGATGGATGATGGTAGGTGAAACTTCACTTTGCTGTGGACAACCTCTGGCTTGCTGGAGATTAACTGCAAGAAATAGCTCAGAAGGATTTCTTTCAAAACACAGCTGTTACCTGACACTGGTTGACAATCAAGGCAAAACACTTGGATATGAAGTGCTCTGCCTTAATTATTGTACTGTAAAATGATTTGTCTGTCAAGTGTATACTTTGGTAGACAGATGTAACATAATGAACTTATAATAAAATATCCCTGTATAACAAATGCCTTTGTCAGTTGCAAAAGTAGTTTGAAGTTGGTTTGAAAAAAGTAGGCATATTGAGAAGTTTTTGACACATTAACATGGCAAAGTTGGTGGTTTATTTATTTATTTAATCATTTATTTATTTATTTTATTTTTTATTTCCAAGAGTTTTTAGCTACTGTACAAGTAGGAGAAACTTGAACTGAGCTTGTCTGGGCAGTATTCAACTCAAATTTGCTTATTTTTATAAATGTTAAATACCTTGGTGGTGCTGGAAGCTAATGCAAATGCAACGACGAGCAAACCGAACTAATCTCATTCTCCCAGGGAAGTTGTGTGTCGTTTAATTGAAGATGGTTACTCTTGAAATCCATAGCAATGTATTCTGTGCACTGAGGTTGTGTGGAGTAAGCTCATACGGAAACAGCTCTGTGAACTCTGAGCGAGGCATTGTACATGAAATGGAACGGTTTTCTTTAATCTGTGGCATCATAAACGAAACCTTTTGATTTGTGGACACGTGTGCAATTAGATGTTGTGTATTTTAGATGATACTATTGAAAGATGATTGAATTTGCTTACAAATTGTCTCTAAGTATCAGCTCACAAGTTTTCTGACCAAAAAGAAAAAGCTGAATCCAGTGTATTCCTTTTAGAGGGCTATGAATGGAACAAACTCTTGAACTTTACAGGACAAGATGGAAATCACATCTTAAAGAAGTAAAATAATTCAACCATTTGCTCACTAATCAGTTGTTGCATGAATGAATGATATAAAAACTTTTAATGCATAGTAGTTCAATACCTACATTATTCTGTCCACTTTTGTAATCATCTATCATTTTCACTACAAAATGGAAACAATGATAAAGATATTCTAAGAATAGAAGTGGGTTATCTGAGGTCTACAAAGCACTTGTGAAAAGCTCAGCATGCTCCACATAAAAGATACATTGAAATTCAGTTGTTGGAAATTAAACTTCTTGTGGATTTTAACACAGATTTCAAGATAAAGCCAAGAAACTTCTGTCATGCACATAATTCAAATCAGTAACTTAGATATTCAAGGCTGTTATTTATATAATATAAAAAGTATACTTCAAAACAGGAATATAGAGTTTCTTTAAGCATTTTTCATTTTGATTTTTTGTTACTGCTATGTTAGGCAACTAGGAAATAGAGTATACTTTTGTGATTGTATTTAATTCAGAAGAAAAATCAAATTAATGATGTGCATTATAAGTACTTCCAAAAGCTGTGATTATATTTTATTTTTTTTAAGATACTAGTCCATAGGGACTCTGACAAAAACTGTTTGAAACCTACTATTTTTTTTAGACTTTTGTCTATGCTGACTTAAGTTCTGAGGTCTCACACAGCCTTACATTATGCATTGAGCTTCTGACTCAGAAATTCAAAGGACAATTATGTTGTTTGTGCATGGTTTTTATCAAAAGCAATAAATTGGTCTGAGCACAACTCAGGTAAACTCTTGAGAAACCTGTTTGCTGTTATGATTTACTAATAAATAATGCATGCAACTCTTATTTGCAGGCACTAAGGACTATAAACTAGATTTTCACATTGAAATGCATATTTTTTTTCTTAAAAGATGCACAAATTTAAAAGCTAAAAGGGAACATGATGATAATCTAAACTGAACTCTTGTGTCTTACAGGTTAAAGAATTTCAGTGGTTCTTATTTCAAATGCAAGACTTGTTTGGTTTTGTGCAAGTGTGTTATGGTTTGAGTTTCACACTTGGAGTTTGAAGGGAACTGGAAGGGAGCTCTCAGTTCCAACCTGTGCCATTGACTTCAATGACTATTAATTTTTGCTGAGGTTGGAAGTATTGTACTGAAGGGGGTTGGATTCAATCTTGAAAAGATGAAACAAGAAAAGGATTTGGAAAAATGCAATAGGAACATTAACACACATGCACAAAATGGAAGAGTAGCTTTCCCCATGAGTCAGAAGTGGTTATGAGGGGCTGCTGTTAGTTTGCATTTGGACATAAATGTGATCCAGTGATGGTATGGTAAGTTGGCAGCAGATGTCAGCCAGGTGAACTGTGATGGATATTTGAGGACTTCAGTGTTTGTGTGCTGCTTTGCCAGATAATAAAGTCAGCCTCCTTTTGTTCCAAAGGCTTTGGCCATTCATTTTGGTTCTTTGTTGGCATATGCGTTTCCCAGCCTGCCAGGCAGCTGTTCTTCAGTCATGCAGAACTGTTACCCACAACAGTCTTGGTCCACTGAAGTGTTAATTTTTGAAGACAACAAGTGATAGGAATTCATATTTCCACCTAGCTTCCTCTGTCACTAGCTGTGCCATGTTGCCAGTGCCACTTTTCCAGTGGGGCAAATGTACTGTGTTTCTGCTTGTTCCCAAGACCCAGTATGATTGTGCAAACTAGCTTCAAAAAATAGCAGCAACAACTAAATCAAAAAGCCAGTAACGAACTGTGGTATGGCTCAGGATTTTTATTTCATTTTAATGCTTGTATTTTTTTTTTTAACAAAATTTTAAAGTTCTAGGAATTGTATTTGTCCTTGGCTGCTTTTCCTTTATTTTTCTTTCCTTCAAGAAACCCTTTTAAATGAGGCCCTGCTTGCAGATGCATTTCTTAATTAATTGTGAATGTGTAGTGTGGTGACAGATGCAGAGGATGTTGCCTTTATCCTGATCACATTAAAATGAGTTGTGTTGAATATTCTATGATGCTTGGGGAAATTGCTTAATCCTATTACTTTTTGGAGAAGATTGAGTACCTCCTAATGTGAAATACGAAACCTCTGAGCTGCGCAGTGCAACTGCTGCCTCTGAGAGTGCAGAACAAAATGTATAGGATTTCTTCTAATGTGAGTCAACAACAATTTCTAGGCTTGTTTATCACATAAATGTTATCTGGCAAATTATTAGACAGTTGCTATGGAAACAAAGACTTACTACTAGAAGGATTTGTTACCATAAGTAGTTAAGACAATGCTCAGACCTGCATCCCTGCTGCAAACAGTCAGCTCCTAAGGATGGAAGTGGCAGATAACAAAACACCTATTTTTACTGATAACAAAACAATCTAGAAATATTTATCAGATGGCCTTTTTGCTTTTCTAGCAAATATTACTATATAGATATGTTAAATGAAATGTAAAGGTGTGAAAACACTGAGGACAAATATTCTTTTATCTTATTTCATGTGGTTTGAAAAGATGGGTGTTGGTATCTACTATATCACAAAGTGTAAGACGTGGGAAGCCTGGACAGGCATCCCTTCTTACATTGTAATGTGTCATGAAACAAAATTACAATATATTCCAGCTGGAGATAATATTAATTGCTGATTGTTGAACTGAATAGAAAGAAAACCAAGGCATTTGAAATTGGTGTCTTCATTCTGATGAGAGGTGTGGTAGAAATATTGCAAAAAGGGAAAGAAGAGTCTTGTTTACGAAAAAGATGAGCCACAGTTGGATTGCTCTTGATTATCTTGATTATTCAGAGAAGGGCAATGAAGCTGGTGAGGGGTCTGGAGCACAAGTCTGATGAGGAGCGGCTGAGGGAACTGGGGCTGTTCAGCCTGGAGAAAAGGAGGCTGAGGGGAGACCTGATCGCTGTCTGCAACTGCCTGAAAGGAGGATGGAGCATGGAGGGTGTTGGTCTCTTCTCCCAAGTAGCGGTAAGAGTCGGTCCGAAGAACAGTATTTGCCTGAACACTGTTATCAGAGACTTAAAGAACAAAATGATCTGGTAGAAGGAAGTGGACAATGGCTTGTGGAGAGGCCTGAAGAAAGTAATTGCGCTGCACAGGACTGTCTGATCTGGGGGCTGCCAGAAACAATAGCTGCAGGTGGATTTCGCTACTGCCTCAGCCAAACTCGTACCCCACACCCTAAAAGTAATCGTGCTATGAAGGCCTCTCCGACCTGGGGACAATAACTGCTGTCCAGAAGATGGATTTTCACCTGTTGCCTGAGCCAGATTGCCCCCAACCTCCTCCCTGCAACAAAAGCCTACGAAGAAGAGCATGTGCAGAGGCTCGCCAAGGGTCTTGACATCACCCAACGGACTGGCAAGAGACCCCTGAAAAGTGGCGGTGCAGGCGCAGACGGGTTCTGGCAAGCAAAGCGAGGACTCTTTGGGCCTGCGCAGTTAAGCCTGGATTGCGCAACATAGGTGGAGATTGGCCTCGATCTATGGGAGTGAGGGGGGGTGAAGAAGCATAAAAGACAACTCCTAACTGGACATCATGGAGATCTCCCCACCGAAGGATCCTGGACCATGACAGAGGACCGGCAGGACTCTTTACCCAGGACCAGAGACCGGAGGGACGCCTATGGGACTCGTTCGGTGGTAACCAACCCTCTTTCCCCCTTTTTCTTTTACCTTTCCCCTTTTCCTCCACTTTTCTCTTTTCCGCATTCCGCTTTACGGGCAAATTAATAAAGTAACACTGCTTGATTGAATTATAACCCCTTGGCAGTTTGGTTGCCTTAATTTTGCTCCTCGAGATCAAGGTAAAACGAACCATCACGAGTCCACCACCGAATGGACCGTGACAGTAGCAAGTGACAGGACAAGAGGAAATGGCCTCAAGTTGCACCAGGGAAGGTTCAGATTGGATACGAGGAAAAAATTCTTCACAGAGGGGATTGTGAAGCGTTGGAACAGGCTGCCCAGGGAAGTGGTGGAGTCACCATCCCTGGAGGTGTTTAAAAGATGTGTATATGAGGTTCTTAGGGACATGGTTTAGTGGTGGACTTGGCAGCGTTAGGTTAATGGTTGGACTTGATGGTCTCAAAGCTCTTTTCCAACCAAAATGATTCTGTGATCTTCCTTGTGGATCAGCAAAAGTAGCATTTCTACTTTCTGTATTTATCTAGTAAAGAAAGGCAGGATAGTGTATTGAAAGAGCTCCAATTTCCACATAGGTTTCAGTGTCCTCAGTGCTTATGATCTTCTAAAGGTTTTAATAATATTTTGTTTGATCCATTCCCTGAATCAGGCAGTTATCTGAACCTTTCATCATTTTTGAAGTCCTTGAATTTGTAGAGAAAACCTTAAGAAAACCTTAGAAGATGTGAATGTTAAAAGAGAGAGGAAAAAACAGACAAACACAACAACAACAAAACCTCTGTAAACCCCAGAAAATGATCACTTTGCTTTTTGTAATTCTTGCAATTTTGAAGCCAATAGCATCTGTAGAAGGCTGGGCTGTTATTCTTTTCTTGGAGCCAGCAGTCCCACTGTTCTCATGAATGTGATTGTTATTTCTTTGAATATGATGCTGAAATATTTTCCGATGGCAACTTCGGTCAGCATGGCTCTTGGCTTGCGGAACAGTATGCCACTGTAAGTGCAGGCAGCAGTTGCAGGCATGGCTCAGAGAGGGAGCCGGGTTCCACTAAAACAGGTTCTGTTGTGCCGACTGGCACAGCTGAAGTGGTTTCCCAGTACCCTGAGCATATAGGAAAATGTGCAAGAAATACAGCTGGGCAGACAGTCTTTCATCACCTTTACCATGTGCACAAAAAGGACAAAAAGGTGACATTCATTGCGCGATTTTATTCTATTTTCTTTTTCCTGGCAGCTATGGGCAGCAACAGAATGGAAAATGAACAGGTTATCGATCTGAAAGCAAACAAGATGGCTGTTTAAATTAGGTGCTCATACACAGTGTAATATATTGCCAAAAATTGTGTTCTAGCAATAGAAGAAAAGCCAGAGGCATTGGAGGGTTAAAAGACTAAAGCTGATTTATAGAGGTGAATTTCTATGCGCTCAACACATGTTAAATGTATGGGAATGGCAAAATTATACAACTTGTGCTAAGACCAGACTAAAACAGACAGTATCCATCATTGGGTTAAAATTGTGTCAGACATTTACCAAGAGAACAAGTTCCTTGTCAGGATAAAGAGAACTAAGGATATCTGGAGACATCATCCACAGAACAGGAAGGGCCTCAGCAGAATATTGATTTGGACTGAGAAAGCTCAGTTTTGCCTCATGGTTGATGCCCTAGGATAGATCCTCCTGTCCAAAAGGCAGAATTAGGAGAATTGCACAGACCTATTGCTTTGGAAACTGCTGAGTAAATGGAAGAAACAACAGGATAGATACATAATTTTTTTGTTCTGTGGGGAAAAAAAAAAAAAGGCGAAAAAAAAAAAGCCTAAAAAAGTAATTTCCACAACCCACAACCTACAAAGGAATAAATTTTTGGAACTGTGATTGATGCCAAATAATTTGTCTCTATATAAATTCTATATATATATATGTATAGGTATATGTTTTACAGTTAGCATAGCAGTAGGGTTCTGGCAGCTCTTTTTAGCAAACTGTGCTAGTCTTTGTGTGTGTGTGTGTGTGTTCAGCACCTACTTTAGGGAGACTGCTCCTGCTGCTGTTTGGATCATGTTCAACACCTGAGGTGTAATACATTTTATATGGTATAGTGTGCTTTAGGTTTACATAGAGGAATGTTTTATCTAGGGACAACCAGTAGAAGAACACACATACAAAGGCACACAGATATTTTGAAAAGGGTGAGAATATTGGCTTCAACTAAGTAGATATGTGAATTTTAAATAACAGAAATAAGCTATAGGAGAGAAATTAATCCAGCAACATGTATGGGTAGGTCTTCACTATCACACCTGCCATGGTAGTCAATGAAAATGATTTCATATTTTGAATGATATGGAGGGATTTGGGCCATATATTATAGGCTTTGAGATATTGCAACATCAGCTCAGAGAATGAAATTAATGACCTCTAGCAGGCTGAGACAGAGGTTTCAAAATTAACCAATACAAATACCAGAGAGGAGTTTCATTTCTGAAATTCAGTTCTATTATTTCTCTGAGACTAAGGCATCTATTTGCTGTCTTTGGTTAGGTATAATGTAAAACTGGAATGTCAAAGCCACCACAGGCATCCAACAGAGATAACAGGCTCGTCCTTTTTATTGAATACAAAATCGGGGATGGCTGCAAGGCAGTGAGATCAGCAGGGGACAGGAAAAGAGAGGTTGGGGTTAAATTCCCTCCTCAGTCTGAGAAAATCACCTATACATTACTTGCTGTTAGGAAATCGTCTTCACCACCCCCTTACATTTCCCTGGAGATCATCCTTCATCATTCTTATTGAAGTGGGAAATCAGATTGACAAGAATACAAGGAGGAAATTCCAAGGGGAGAAAGAAAACAGCAGCTTGACCTTAATGTCTAGGAGCAAGGCATGTGGCTTGGGCAGGGGAGACCTGGTCTTTGAGTCTCTGCTCCTGACCGTGTTTGGTTGTTGGTCACTGGATAAGCAATACGAAGCAGCTTTCTCTGATCATGTCTATGAATGGTAGAGGCTTTGGCTTCTGTGGTTTTTGTTGAACTCAGTGCTTCGGTGGGCTCCAAGTATGTTTTCTGCTTTGTGGCTTTTGGGCATGGTTTGGCATGGGTTGCCAGCTCTGCAAATTCCAGACCGCCTTGGGCAAAAGAGAAGTACCTAGTGTGAAAGCCTGTTTAGCAAAGGTGAGGGAGGGTGACTCTGGGTCAAGAGCAAATCTTTGAATGCCCAGGGTTTTGCAATGAAATTAAGAAACCTGCAGCCTCTCATATGCCTAAGTAGATTGGGTAGCAGCTTTGTGCATGTCTGATGAATATTTGGGATACAGGCGTACAATTTCTGCGAATTTTGCATCTGAAATGTGTCAGTATCCCGTTTGTGCAGAATGCCAGTATGTCCTTTGTGCAGAATACAACTGCTTAAACAATTAAAATTGTGAGCACCCTCTGGAAAGAATAATGTTTGGAACAGAAGGCGTGTCTCCTTGGTGGAGTTTTGAGAAACTTCTCTGCCAGTATGGAGCAGTGTGTTAATTTTGTCTCTGGCTATTCAGGACTGTAACAACTATTAACCAACTAGTTTAGGCCACAGCTAAGAAGGAAAGAACCATTTCCAGTCTAAATATTGTTGATTTTGTCAGCTTTCCCGGTTTGCAAAACCTGGATACCCTTCTACCCTTCGTGGAAACATCTGCCTTCTGATGACCTCTGACATGTAAACAATTTTAGAAGTTGATTTGTTTCTAATATACAAATGAGTGCATGTATTTGTATATACACACATACAGAGACACATGAAGATATTTTAATGATGTAGGCGCTACTCCAGTCCATGTTAAGGTAAAATTTAAGCTATGACACTGATGAACCACTACTGATTCAGGAGGAAATTGCAAAAACAGAGTTAATATGGTGGTAGCAGTAGTTTAATATTAGAAAAAGGTTACTTATATTTCCCAATCTTGTTTGAATTCTACAAACATTTCATTCTCCTTGAGAATCCTGTTGGGGTTTTTTTTGTTTGTTTGTGGTTTTCTGTTGTTTTATTTGTTTGTGTTTGGGTTTTTTGTTTGTTTTTGTTTGTTTGTTTGTTTGTTTTTTCCAAATAAAGTAAAATCCCTTCTCCCTGCTTTCGTAAAAGCACCATAATAGATTCAAAGAAGGTATGTCTTTTCACTGGATCTTTTCACTTAAATTATATTATACATGTCTGTGTGTATCAGTCACATCAGATCTATTATAAGAGCTGTAAAGACTGTATGTGATTTTGCATACACATATATTTGCATATATATTTCACTTTTAGAAGTAAATATAGCCAAAAATATCTTCCAAAGCAACTTAAAAAAACTGAAAGCACATCTTCTTTTGCACTATAATGCCACTAACATGCCTCAATACCTAAATCACTTTTGAATACAATTCTTCTTAGTTATTCCCATGTGTGTGAACATTTTTCTCTTGGTCAAATTCTGCTTAAGCTGTTGAAAAACTGCACCTACTTCATTTCCTTTCTAAAGTCGGGGTTTCATATTCTCCTATATAATAGCTAATGGCATTATAAATTATCTTGAGCAAGGCAGAGCAGTATGAAGAAAGAAAATAGATTTATGTCCTTCTCTGCCTAGAGGCCAGCAGCTTCTCTGAGTCTGGTATGGAAGACTTGGAGCTCAGAATACACAGCTTCAGGGAAGAAAAATTATTTTAAGTATTTCCTTCCTTGTGTGGAGTCAATTTTAATTTGCAGATAACCACCAGTGACTCTATTGTGTTCATGACTTCAGTCTTAAAATGCTTTTTTCCCCCATAAGAGATGGTGCTTATCTTTAAAAAGGAACATCCTTTGAACCAAGCAACCATTGGTAAGTGTCCTGCTGTAGATATGTGCCTAGGGAAAAACATTTTTTGTGAATTAAGTCTTAGTTTATCTTCTTTAGTGTTTGTGTATTTGGGCAAAAGAAAACAAAGAAAACCTAGCAACCCTATTATTTTTTCCTCTATGTGCTGCTTGCTTATGTATTAATTTCCTTCACCTCACATCTTAGCACTGAGTTGAAATGCATTCACTTTTGTGCATGAGTGCTATTTTTGCAGATAGGCTTTGAATATTTTGGAATGGAAAGATGGCAGTTAATTCTGGCAAATTGTATTCTGTTTTCTTTTGTTCTGTCAGTCAGATGCTCAAAATTAGGAAATGTACTCAGAGATGAAGGACAACTGGTATTCAGAGCAGACTTGTAAAATGAGATTTCCGAGCTATGAAGTCTAAAATTCAAGCATCCTCATTGTTTTATTTATTACAACTCAAATCAATATATATTGATAAGGGTGGAGGACATTTAGGATGAAAATGCCTCTTTACGATGACCTTTGATATTCGTATGAATGCTGGAGAGAAGGAGAAAGCAGAGACTCTCACAGGGCTCTGAAAGAATCAGCTCGAGTCTTCAGTCGCTGACAGTATGAGAGGAAGAGGTTAACTGAATTCAGAGCAAAGGCGTGTATCCAAAAAATGACCTATGTGACCTATTTTTGCACTGAGAGGACTTTCAGTGATCTACATGGGTCTGTTTCGAAGTTGCCAGCATTACCGGGTGAAGTGAAAATTTTGCTGGCAAGAGAAGCCAGTCTGAAGATCTCCTGTCATTACTGGAGGAGACGTGCACTAAATGGGGTCTTATCCTGGGCAAAGGCTATTTTCCTGAGAATGCAGCCCTGCTCACAAAAGGCCCTGCTGGTGACACATGCTTCAAACTATCATTTGAAGATGTAGCAAATTGCAGCATTTAGCACTGCACTCTTCCAGTGACAGAATCATGATTTAGCCTGGTTTCGCTAGGAAAGATGACTTGTATGATTACATTCTTGCATATGTACGTGCACACACGAACTTGAGCATACACTTATTTGATTTTTCCATTCTCCAGTATGTATTTAATCTACTGACTACTTTCAACCAAATTTCAGCGATGCAGAAGTCTCTAGGAGTTTTATAAAAATGAGCAGCCAGAAAGAGGATAACCTATTACTGCCTCAACTGAAAGAAGGTTCCTGTGAGAATTCAGTCCTTACTAAAGATCAGAAAATCTACACAAATAACAACATTAACAGTAACTGCCCCTTCAGCTAGCAGGAGCAGAAAAAAAGGCCAAAACAAGACAAACAAACCAAAACAAAACACACAAACCCCAGAAGCGTGAGTGGGCAACAAACTGCATTTCATATGTCAGCAGCAATGTGTGCCTTATTATTTTTTGTCAGCTCTTGCATAATGATTAGATTTCTTAAATGTGATGGTTTGCCAATAAATAAAACATGGTTCTAGAAATTGAGAGGCTGAGACAGTTTTTAAGTCCTCTTTTATTAAAATCTGTTTTACCCCAAAATATAGTTATTGTGATCATAGATTGGCACACTTAACCACTTAAGGATAATGTTAAAATAGCTTAGATGACTATATGTCTGACTTACGTACTCACTCAGATGAGTTTCAGTCAGCTCAATTCTGCATATTAAATTTTAGAGATAAATTAGATCTTGGCAAGCATGAAGGTCTGGGCCTTTGTGCAAACTACAATTAAAGGTCAATGCCACTAAAACATAACAAAGACAAATCTTAGAAAATAAATTAGCTCTGTCAGATATACTTCAATTTGATCTAGACTGTAGGCTTTCTGAACGCAGAATGGAAGGAAAGCCATATGGACTGGTTTGGGTAAAAAATTGCAAGTACTCCAAAAATCAGAGGGAATTATCACAGAGATTTTGCTCCAGACTTTTTTTCTTTTAAGTTGCAGGTAGTTATACATTTTTTTTTGTATAATAGAGACATGAAGATCTTTCATCTAATATAAATGACAACTTTTATGCCGTAGCCTTCTTGTAAGACAGCAGTAAGGAATTTGCAACTAAGATTTTGCTAAAATTCAGTCCATGTGATTTCCTGCTTTGTGCATATCAGGCTAAAACTTTTCCTTAAATCGGTGTTAGAAAGACCAGTATATTTGAGGAGATTAATCCCTGTCTTTCTGATCCAGGTTTCTGAAGCCAGACTTGGGTGATTAACACCTAACAAGGTACGTTTTCCCACTGCTTTGCAGCAGCAATGTGTGTCCCATAACGAATGCATCCTCTGACCTATAACATATGGACTACAGAGCTTGAATTGCAACCATGTGCCCTGGCACAGAGATGTGCCAACGTATGGGTACTCAGGCAGCTCTCCAAGTGCTTTTTGTGGCGATGATACAAGGCATTTTCCTTGCTTGTACATTTGTCATTGCTCTGTATAAAGGCAGGGGAGGAAAAAAGCAACCTACGCAACTTGGCTTTCTTAGCTCATCTGTGAAACCTATGATCCCCCAGGGCGTGATAATTATTTGTGGTACTACTTTCTACAAAGATGATCATGTTTTCAAGGCAGTTCTGTTCATTAAAAAACAGTGATTTATTTAAATCTCTTCACTGGGGGCTTTCTAGACTGTTACTTGGTCATTTCTTATTGTGTGTGTTGCCCTCTTAATTTTTACATTTGAAATAAAGCAGTAGACCATGAGTTTAATGTCAGAGTTCCCTTTTCCTGCAGTATAGCAAATCTGTCCTTGTAGACAGCAGATTGGGATAACCTGAATGGTAAATGCTTGGCCATCACCCCAATAATGCACAGATAACTGAGGGAGTCAGCATGATATTAAAGAAATAGGAAGATAATGCTTGAAGAAATTTTGTTGGAAAGGAATGCTTGGTATTTGACTTGTATTAGAAGGACGTATGGGTACTCAATCCAACAGTAACCTCTGTGATATATGTTGAGATCTTTATCTTTTCTGAAATGGAAAAAATGTTAGCTTGTGACAATGATTTAGAAAAGACCAAGGAACATCTGTTTTGGGGAGGGTTGCCTTTTTAACTGTCTCCACTGATATACAATGCATGTCTGTACCCAAAGATCACGTATTGTTGTTTGTGCATGTTAAATAATTCCTGCTAGTCCCAATTTTTCCCCTACAGTGAATACAGAAGCAGTTTTTAGTGATAGGCTTCACTTATACGGCAATTAAAAGTGTAACAAATGTTCAGGGATTCCTTATTCCCTAGCTTTAATGTCTGTGTTAACAAAAGGCACGTCTGAAATAACCAATGGGTAAGGAAGCCTTTCTCTTGTACAGCGAAGGATGCGACTTGGAGAACTCACGCAGAAGGCAGCTGGGAACATCAGATCTGTGCTCAAGAAGCCTCCATCGATGAACAGCCAAATACTGGATCTTCAAGACGAAGGGATGTTTATGGGATTTGTTGTTGTTGTTGTTTTTATTTTGGGGTTGGTTTGTTTGGTTTGCTTGTTTGTTTGTTTGTTTGTTTTGGTTTAGCTGGCAAATCCTGCATTGCTTGATTTAGTCTGTTGTTTTTGTTCACCTCAGCAAATGCTCTGTTACTGGTGTTGCGGATGTTGGATAAGGTACCAGAGCTCTCAGAGGGAATAGCAGAACTGTTCTGCTGCCAGCCTGTTTGCTTGTTTAGCAAGTATATTAGTCCTGGCTTTTCAAGCCTGCAGCTGGGAGTCTGGCTTATCTACAACAGGAGAGCGCAGGCAGGGGCAGCGTGAAATGCTCCATCCTGCAACCATGCTCTCCAGCAATCACTCGTGGCAGTACAGGAGTCATTCCTGTCCTCATTCGTATCTCTGCTGAGGAAAAAAAAAAGTCACAAAGAGGTAGCATTTTGTGTACCCCTAGAACTAGACTTGGAGTCAGCAGTTCATTTCGGATCATCTTGCAAATGACTCTAAGGTGGAAATTCAAGTGTACTCTCTGTACAGCCATCAGCTTTTTCTCTGAGCACAGAAGTGCTGCGAGTAGGTTATTGTTTGTCGCTGCCACTGGGCTGGGCTTTGCTGAGCTCTAGATTTACCCATTCAGTTAGGCATAGGAGAACTTCCAGTCTCGTTACAGTCAAAATAAGCAATTCAAGCAGTTAATGTAGCTCCTCCTGACAGAAGTAGGTCATGGAGGGATCTTATGGGCATCTCAGTCACTCCAGAGGGCTGGAGACTCCCACTCTTCTCCCCCTGCAAGAGGGAGAAGGGGGACAAGTAGGAGATGGGAGGCACATTGGGCAGCAGTGCCCGGGAGAGGACTCAAGTCTGCAGCCTCATGTGAGATATTCGGCACTCTGTCAATTCTTTTAATACGTTTCTAACCATTTTGTATTTTTCTTTAGCCCATTCTTTGAGTGCTGCCAACAATCTGTTAGGTTTCAGAGAGTACTTGATTTGTCAGTGGATGACATACATGCATGCTTAATAATAATGTTAGGGGCTAATATACCCTTATACACTTTGTTACTAACTGACTATTTTATAGCTACCTCTCAATTTACTTGAGTGTGAAATATAAAGATGGGGAAAGAATTGTGCCATTCATTCACTGTTGATGGGGAGCCAATTACTCTGCTCTTTCCTACCGCTTTTTATTTGCACATTCCAGATTAGCATAGTTCTCAGAAGATCAGCTCAGGCAGCACTTTGCACCACTAGCTATAATGGCTCTTCTTCCCCTACAGTGCTGGTAATCTGATCTTGGAAAACTTTACTGAGTTTCAGAGCCTATGATGTGAAACAGACAGAGTGGCATTAAAAATAAACCAGGTGACTGGAGCCAGAAGGAAAAGTGTGATTCTGAAAATTCTGAATTCTCTAGGTATTGCAGGTGAATATATATTTTTATGTATCTCTATATATTATCAGGGAATTACAGATCACATTAACAGGAGTGTTTAGAAGACTGACAAATTTTCAACTTAAAACCCCCCCCCTCTACTAAATTGATACTGTGTACTACGTAGTTCTGTCTGCAACTGCTTGTCTTTGCACTTTTGATAGTCAGGTTGCTCATGTACTGGTGTATGTGTGATATCGTACATGGTGTTTGGCTGGGCCATCAGTGTTGCAAAATGCTTACGTATTGCTGCTGGTTATGCTATTTTAGTATGCGTATGGCTTCAGTGCAAGCTAATACTGATTATATCCTGAACAGTACACTTACAATTTCTAGTTATTGTAGTGTAGGCTTCTACTTTGATGTCAAATAACTCCTGTCTTTCTTCAACATTGTTTTCAAAATGTAAATCAATACTATGCTGCTATCACTTGGGAGCCCGGTTGCTTTAGCTACCTCTGTTTCTTGTCCTTCTTTTGTCTTATCTGGCTGAACACTTTGTGCCAGCTGTATGGAAAAGGAAGAACAGATATGATGGCTTTATCTGGAGAAGCATGTGCATTGGGAAAGCCTTTAGCGATCTGTACCTTGCCCAAGAGCGAAAGTAATTTGGTGAAATATCTTAGTACAAAAGAGTACACCCCTGGTTTTGACATAAGCAATCAGTGGTCGTGTGTTTATGTCTTAGTGGAAACCCTCAGTGCAGGTGAAGTTGATTCTGCGGAAAACACCTGGCCAAGAATTGATGACTCTGCATTTTTCATTTAGGAACAGGGAGAAAATTTACCGATGATGAGGAAGAATGCATTGCTCTTGAGCAGGTTCTTAATGAGAAATTACTACACCAAATGGACTTCTGACTAAGTTCATAGTGGTCAGAAGATGAAAGGGGAAGAAGGAACAAAAAGTAAATGAGCCATTTGCACATTACTGTTTCTGGCAACACTATTGCTACCTTGATTTCCTCTACAGAACTACTGTGGATATGGAAGAAGGCTTCATTTTATGGTAAGTACTAGCTTTTAAAACTCCAACAGAGTTTAAGTGCTGTACTCCTCCTCTCAGCCAACCTTGGCTGTAGTATCCAGAAAAGAAGCTCACATGAGACAGTTCAAGGTTGAAAAAGGCCTGAGTGCATGGCCATAAATTCTGTTGGAGTTTCAACAAGCATTTGGAAGGTGGTGTAACAGGGACAGCTTGTTGCCAGCTGCCGGGCATAATGTGTGCTCAAAAGAGAAATTGCTTTAAAGCCCTAATGCTGCAGAACTACCTGCATCTTCTCAGCACCTTTCACTCTTTGTAGTTCTTGTGCACTCCAGGTTGTTTTGAACCTGGGACTTACATAAGTAAGGAGTCCTAGAAACTATGGGACTAAGTTGGGCAACTGAAAATATGTGTGTGTGTGTGTGTAGAAGGGGAACAACTGTATCCTCCATGCTCCAGAATTTTCATGCTAGTATACTTTTATAATTTTATAGTATATATATTTTATTTTATATTATCATAGACTTTCATTGAACAAAAGATACACTTTTTCTATACAAAAAAAGATCTTGCAGAATTTTTTTTTCATTTTAAAAGATCATAAAAACAACCCCTTTTGGTCACACTGGTGATTCGTATTCCAAAATACAAATCTAAACATTAGTATAGTGCTATGTTATCCCCAGACACTGTTCTCTGCTGCAAAAGAAGAAAAGGAATAGAGAAGCTGGTTGTATTTTATGAAAGTAATTTGTTGAAGTAGGTCTTAAGGGGCTAGTGCTAAAGAAAAGCATAATTTGTAAAATGATTATTTCTGTTATTTTAATAATAGGTGGTAATTAAAATGGAGGCAATCATTTTTAGGAAGAATGGTATTACCCTTGATTGTGCAACAGCATGCCGAGTCTCTTCAAGTGGAAAAGATAAAAGATTATTCAATGTGGGACAAATAGATTTAGGGCAACATGATTATAGCTTTATTGAATAATGATCTGGAGTGTGAATGATGTAATTTCTAAAGTGTTTCTTTAAACAAGATCTCTTAGCAAAAAGGAACAATAATGCTTAGGAACTGCTGGAGATGAAATTAGAGATGAAGTTTGTGAAAATCAGTATATGTAATATTCACATGAAGAGAATGAGTTACAATTCTAATAGGATTGCAAAAGAAAATGAGATAATTTTTTCTCATCCTTTTGATTCTTCTCTATAAATCCTCTTAAAATGATGAAAGATTTACTTTCTCTAAATCCTACCTACCTATGTGTGGACCTGTGCATATACATGATGTGCATGCTGAGAGATAAACTGATAGATTTAGTTTTAATGATTTGGCTCATTAAGGCACCCACTCGTTATTCTGGCCCTTCTTTTAGAGGTTACCATTTCTGCAGAAAGAATGACAGAGCAAAATATGAACTGCTGCCTCAGCTACTCTGCATCGCACCTCATAGTAGTAATGTGAGTTAGCACTGCAAGCAGTGAAATACAGATAATATAGGAATCACTTGCAAAATATTTCTTTTACAAATCAAGATAATAGAAAATAAAATAAAAAATGCTCCTTAGAAAATAATGTTTCCTTCTGACTGTTAAAAGTGTTATATATGTTCTTCAGCAGGAAAAAAAAAATATTAACGTAAGATTAATTTATTACTTTGGATCAGAATTCAATTATTTTTTTTGTATTTTCAGTCCCCCAGGCAGGAACTTTAACACTGTCACTCCTTGGGTTCAGATATGTGTGACTGACTTTACATACCACATTTATTCTATTGACTTAAATGCACAGGTCATCTGCCCTATAGAGATTAAAAAAACATTGAGCTTACAGTCCTAATGTGTATAACTTACTTGGAATGAATTTCTTCAATACACTCAAATATTCAGATGGAAAAGAGTAGCCTATTCATTTTAAAACTTGAGGGGAAGGGGCTTATTTTCAGCAATAAGTGTTTTTTCTGTGGATTTGTCAGAGCTTTTAAACTATTTGGTGATGCTTGTAGGTTGATGTTTATAATTTTGGAAAATATTTTGAGAGTTAGTTTCACAGTTTATCCATCTGGGCTTAATAATTGTTGATTAAATTACAAAAAAAAATCATAAATTGTTATTTATGGCTTACTCAGGCAATGATTCAGATTAGGAAAGAATAGCAAGACAAATGTTTGAAGCACAAGCTTTAAGATGTGTCTCTCCAAGCAAAGTGGACCTGTTCTGCTCCTCTTGCTGCCAGCGGCAGACCTCCTGCTGGCTTTGACAGCCAAGGTTTTACTGGTGAAAACGTGGTTTTTGCTGAATCAGGCACTCAATGGGCTGGTACAAGAAACTATGCTATGCAGTTGCATATGGGAAAGGGCTGTGTTTTTATCACCTCTGGCGATACGGAGCCTGTGGCCCAGTTTGATGTGGTTAATTCACCAGCAGAACTGGGTGCTGAATGTCCAGGCTCTCCAAAGAAAGCTGTGAATTCGCTGTAGGCAGAAAAGCTCTAGGCACTGTTGGCATGAGAATGAGCCCCTGGTTCCCTCTTAGCTCATGTTGGAGGTGAACCCTGTCACCCCTCCTCGCAGTGTGCAAAATTATAGTCTAACCAGGCTGTAAATCAGAGCCAGTATCGATCCACACGAGGCCAGCATCTGTCTTAAAGTAAAATTGGCTGTTTCAAAATGAGAGTCTTGTCAAAAATAAGCCTGAAGAACTTATTAAAGAAGTAAAGAATCATTTTCTAGCATAGAAGTTGCATTTTGGAGTGACTGTGGGTCTAAATATGCATTTAAAAAAAAAAAAAAACAAACAAAAAAAAGAAAAAAGAAAGCTGCTGATAATATGCACAGAAAAAAAAATTTAAAAAAAGCAGAACATCAGGGTCAGCTCCTCTTTACTCAGGCCTGGTTCATTGGGAGCTTTCTTACCCACAAAGTTGTTTCAGCTTTCAAGGGCATGTGTAGTACATACCCTCTGGCAGAGGACTTAATGTTGTTTTCTAGTTTTTGTGTTGTATTGAATGGTTCACCTGATGTGCAAACAGGGTGTTACAGACCCCAGTTTCAGTAGCATTGCAGTGAGACAGGAGCTGATTGCTGTGGAATTTGCTTTAACACCAAATGGTGGGAATATACATTTTATGATTCTTTCAAATTTCACGAGTTCTTTTGAGGAAATAATGCTAAAACCACTTCAACGAATATGTATGGGAGTAAAACTGAAAATGGCTGAGCACTGCTGCTTGTGTTCCAGACTCTCTGTATTTTTGATTGTCACTGGAAAAATAGATGATAAATTATTCTATGACTTAAATTCATTTTAAGAATTACATTTTTGATTAAAGATTGATCCTTTGTCATTCATAAGCAATAAATCTGGATAGTGTCACGAGATAAAATAATTTACACACAGGAGCAAGTCCTACAGTGCTTTTTTGAAGCTGTGTCTGTTTACACTAGGTGAACATTTGCCCTGCCATATTTATTGCATCATGAGTGTTTTGTTCTGAATAAAAACAGCCCCCTCTTCATCTTCAGGAGAAGGAAACAGCCCTGAGTTGCTATAAACAGCTGTAACACCTCTAGCCTTAGCAGCTGTCTGCTGAAATTATGAGTTTATATTAAGAATATGCCTTCACCTCTTTTTTTTAATGGTGGTGGACAGTACATTTCCATCTGTTATTTTCTTTGTGTATTTTTATACTTCTGTGTTGATGTACATCCAGATGTATGCTTATTACCCAGCTGATATTCCAGGATAATGCCTTTTCTGGGGCTAGAAGTGCTTCTAAAGGGCTCCTCTAGTGGTGCCAGGGTCTCTCTCTCTGACCAGAGACCATTTGGGCCAGGACACCTGGAACAGCCTTTGCCGATCACATCAATAGCAGTTTTCTTGTTTGTTTTGCTTTGTTTTGTTTTTTTTTCCTGTTTTGCCAGGATTGAAAGGGACCTTAAGGATCATCCCATGGGCAGGGACACCTTCCATTAGACCAGGTTGCTCAAAGCCCCGTCCAGCCTGGCCTTGAACACTTCCAGGGCTGGGACATCCACAGCTTCTCTGGGCAGCCTGTTCCAGTGCCTCAACACACTCATGGTGAAGAATTTCTTCCTTACATCTAATCTAAATCTACCTGTTTTCCATGTAAAGCCACTGCCCCTTGTCCTTTCACTACATGGCCTTGTAAAAAGTCCCTCTTCAGCTTTCTTGTCATTCCTTTTTAGATACTGAAGGCTGCTATAAGGTATCCCTGGAGCCTTCTATTCTTCAGACTGAACAACGAACAACCCCACTTCTCTCAGCCTGTCCTATGAGAAGATGTGCTCCAGCCCTCTGATCATCTTTGCGGCCCTCCTCTGGCCTTGCTCCAACATGTCCATGTCCTTCTTATGTTGGGAGCCCCAGAGCTGAATGCAGTACTCCAGGTGGATTCTGAGAAGAACAGAATAAAGGGGGATAATCACCTCCCTTGACCTGCTGCTTATGCTTCTTTGGATGCAGCGCAGGATACAGTTGGCTTTCTGGGCTACAGGTGCACATTGCTGGGTCATGTTGAGCTTCTCATCAACCACCACCCCCAAGTCCTTCTCCTCATGGCTGCTCTCAATCCATTCTCCACCAAGCCCGTATTTGTGCTTGGAGCTTCCCTGGCCCATGTGCAGGTCCTTCTACTTGACTTTGTTGAACTTCATGAAGTTCATTCAGGCCCACTTCTCAAGCCTGTCCAGGTCCCTCTGGATGGCTTCCCTTCCCTCCAGAGTGTCGACCACACCATGCAGCTTGGTGTCATTGGCAAACTTGCTGAGCGTACACTCAGTCCCACTGTCCATGTTCACCAACAAAGATGTTAAACAGCCCTGGTCCCAATACCAACTCCTGAGGAAAACCACTAGTCACTTGTCTTCACTTGGACATTGAGCCGTCAACCACAACTCTTTGAGTGTGACTATCCAGCCAATTTCTTATCCACCAAGTGGTCCATCGGTCAAATCCATGTCTCCAATTTAGAGACAAGGATGTTATATGGGACAGTGTCAATTGTTTTGCACAAGTCCAAGTAGACAACGTCAGTTGCTCTTGCCTTATCCACCAATGCTGTGACCCTGTTTTAGAAGGCCACCAAATTGGTCAGGCAAGACCTGCCCTTAGTGAAGCCATGCTGGCTGTCACCAGTCACCCCCTTATTTTCCATGTGCCTTAGCACAGTTTCCAAGAGGATCTGCTCCATGATCTTGTTGGGCCCAAAGGCGAGGCTGATTGGCCTGTAGTTCCTTGGGTCTTCCTCTTTTCCCTTTTTAAAAACGGGGATTATATTTCCTCTTTTCCAGTCAGTGAGAACTTTCACCAGACTGCCATGACTTCTCAAATATGATGGACAGTAGCTTAGCAAGTTAATGCTGGAAAAGAGTTAATTTGATATAGATGAATTTCTTAATTCATCTATTCAACAATTTGGGGTAAAACATTAAAAGCCCAAGTGTTTATATGGAATCTTTTTTCTGAAAAAGAACTCCAAGTAAGGGTTAGTATTATTTAGGGCTGATGATTTGATCAATTAAGTTTAAATTTAGAATTATTCTGCCTGTGGAACCAGAACCTAAGAACTATAAGAAGCATTTTTATTTGGTTCTTTGACTTAAAAAAAAAAACCCTGAAACAAAACAAAAACACTAAAATAACACTTCACCAAAACAAAGCAGCATGCCTCCAACCCACCAGATTTAATGTGAAGAATCAGTCTTCCTTATGCAGGTTATGTTTCTAGTGGGATACATAAACCATCTAAAATCACTGAGGACCGAATTTGGGATTTTATTGTAAAGACTTGTCATGTACTTTTAGCTTATTTTAATCACTCAGTGAAGTGCTGGTTTTCTTACCTCTATAGTCATGTGAAGTATGAAGGAAAAGTGCTAAAGTACAAACAAAAAGTGTCTCTTTCATAGATAGGAGCATATTTCTGTAAGAGTGTTCTGTTACTTTTCCTATATTGTGTATTGAATACTCATTCTTCTTTCCACTGCTGTGTCTCATTTTGTAACCATGAAAAGAGAGGGAAAGGCATCTTGTGTCATTTGAAATAAGTTTTATTTGCAAGTTATTGTGGATGCCCACCCAGTAACATAAATATAAAGGCAGTGGGCTTTAGAGCTCCCTTCTAATTGGTGAACAGTTAGTACTGCCACGGTAAATAATAACTCTCCTTTGTATATTTTACAAATCTTTACATAAGCAATAATATTATTTACCATTATCACTTGATATCTTGGAAAATTACTCTTAGATCATATGCATTTACAAATGACAGCAACAACAACAACAGTCAACTCTTACACACACAAAAAAAAGAATTAGCATCCATCTCTTGTTCTCTATCTGCTAAAATTATTGAAAGCCACAATAACTGAATCTGCCGATGCAAGCTTTTCAAATAGCTGTGAAATCACAGCAAAATAAAACCTATAATTGGCTGCTGCAAGCTGCAGGATCTGTTCCACGTCATCACACACACAAGGCATTCTTTGAATCCCTTTCCTTGCATGTCTTCTTAATCCATCATTTGTTGGTTTAGCCTTTATCCCACACCTTAATTCCACTGCTTTCTTTTAGCTCTCTATCCTATAGTGTAAATTGGGTGATGGCCCAGGCATGGTCTTGGTAAGTGACTGAGTCTCAAGTAGCAACAATCATTTTTGGCTATCAGGATGAGTTGCCCTACTGCTGTGTTGGCTGGAGAGTGGTGTGGAGGAGCATGCCTCTATTTTCATGATGGTTTTACACTTTTCGTCATTTTAGACTGCTATCATCCAAAAGCTACATTCCCAGAGACACACAATCTATAGCATCTTGTTTGTCAGACTGGAGACAGGGCAGAATGGTATAGATCTGAGATCTAATACCCTCCTCCTTTTAATGTTTGAAAAAGTTCAGATCAGTGTTTGAAACTGTGTACCTGGCTGACCTGTGCTATGTAGCTGAGACTGCGTTTGTTCTGGGTTAAATACCTGAAAACTCAGATGCAGATGCTTATTCAGGTTGCTTCAATGTGAAAAACTGACACCGAGATTCTATCAGCACAAGTTTGTGAAATTTATGGTATCTCACCATCTGGTCTAGATTGAGATGTAGAACTGTAAGACCTTATCTGAACATTTCAGACCTAAAAAATAATTTACTTTTTTTTTTTTCTTTAAGTGGTCAGAGGTCGAGCACAGAACTAATGCTTTTGTGTAATTTTATTCAGTTCATTTCCCTCATACCTGAAAACAGAGGCATAAAATCTGACAAGAATAGCTGTAGATTTAGTGGTTGCAGTATGAGTAGATGTTAACATGCAAAATCTTTTAACAAATATATGGATTAATTGAACAACTGCAATATAGTTTTTCATTGTAGGGAACAAACAGGCAAGGACAGGTGGCCTTTTTAATTTAAGCTCATGATTAATGCGATGTGATATTGAGTTAGAAAGTGTGTTGATAGCCCGCTAAACCTCCTCCATATGAGTTCTCATGAGAGGCTGTAGAAATGCATTATTTGTCACACAAAATAAACTGGTAAAGTTTTAGTTGAGATTAGTTCTTCTTTCTTGCCTCACTGTTTCTGATCAGACAGAAGTGGCATGCCTGACTCCACTTCTGCCTCAAAGCAAGATTGTCTGCTGAAAGAAATTAGGACAAGTAACCGTACCTAGGAGAGGCAGCAAGATCATCTATTATATGCAAGAGCAAAATGAACATAATTGCAATCCAAGGTAATCAAGGTTAATTTGCAGGCATTTTATTTGGTTTAGTTTGTTCTGGTTAGTTTTCCTTTTTCAGTGGCTTCGTCTGTCGCACCACACATCTCACCCTGCAGTCTTTCACGACTGTAGTTGGATGATCCTCTTTACCCAGACCTAGAAAAAGTATCTTTATGCACAATTTTATTTTTATTTTATTTAAAAAAGTAAAGGGGGAAGCAGACATTTTAGGTATAATGTAAGTTGACCCTAGGTCCACAGATTTTGCTGAGAACTGAAGGAGTACGTTTTCCTAGAGCATCTTTCTGAAATATTATCTGTCCCTATTCAAACTGGCTACATGCACGCTTATTCCTGTGAACGGTGATTAATGAAACAACAAATACAGCTGATACTACAATGACCTTATTGTTTCCCACCTGGAACCACTCAGTCATAGCTGGGATTATAGATGTTTTACTCATACTGTCTATCATTTATAAATAACATCTCCCTCTTGCTAGGTAAAACCTCACTGCGTGTTTTTGTTGCCTGCATCCCATGCTGTTGAGGGCCTAGAGCGTGTCTTTCTTTATGTATATGTTGTTGTTGATTATTCTAACTCTCATAGTTTGAACTGTGTGTCTGCATCTGTTCCTTGAAGGAGTATTAATTTTTAAAACATGGAAAATTTCCATATTCACCATTATTTTAGCAAAAAGGAATTCAATGTGCATATTGCATGTAGGCTGTTGATTAATTCCCAAGGCAAATGTACCCTTTAGATTTACCATCTCACTCAAATTTGCCTGTTTTGTGCAAAGAAAATACATTGAGCTATGACCCTGACAACTGCCGTTACGAAAACATATTAAAATTTGATATTACACAGTCTTAAAATATTACAGGGCAGCTAGTTGGTCAGCGTACGCAAAGAAACATATTTTGTTTTGTTACACATGGCTGAGCAAATAAATTACCTACACATTTGTAATTTTATTTTCGGCAGTTTTCTTGAGGGAGATGGGTGAACACTCGTAGTCTGAATCATATTCTTTTCTGCAAAATATTAATGAAAATTAGGTTGTTGATTCTTTAAATAACAATAGCAGAAGCAGCAAATAGAACCAATTAATCTTTGTGAGCAGATAGATTCATCATAGTTATCTGTTTGTATTGCATTCACATCAACCTCTGGAAATAAATTTAGGAGAGATTCACTGCTTGGCTGTGAGTGCCCATTTGTCTGATGCACTTTGGCAGATGTTGCCGCCTCCACAACTTCAAAGGTGCCAAAAGAAAAGAGGAGTAGAGAAAGGTTTATATCATGATTGCTCAAGCTTGAGGAAACACCTAAGATTCGGCTTCACAAAAATCTCTATTTCCTCGGAGGCTGAGCAACAGCTGCAGCAGCACAGGAACTGGGTGTTGTGCAGACTCGGGCTATTTTTCTAATGAAGAGAAACTTAATTAGCCTGTGGCTTGGGAACCTGCTTTGGCTTTGACCTGTTTTAGGCAAGTCCTTGAGGGAGTTGATGTTTGAGCAGTTGGGGTTGCACAATGGCGTGTGTTTGTTGGGTACTCCTGAATGTGTGTGCACGCACACATAGTTATCTAAATGGGTGTTTTAATTTTACTGTTGAGCATCCTGTGAAAATTGACCTTTATTTAAGAACACCTGTTTGCGTTGCAGCAAACTCAGCTACTTGAAACAGTAGCATGGGTTAAAGTCGACAGAAGCTCTATTTGTCTGTGAGCTGAGGCCATCAAAACCCTGAGGACTTTTAAAATGTATACTGCAAGTGGGGCTAAGATATTGGAAAGCAATAAAGAAAAAAAATCTGTATGAGCACCTGTTTACAGTATTTTTAAACTGCGCCTTTTGGAATTGAGCCCAGAAGCAAATGTGAATGGTGCTGAAGGCAGTAGGCATAGAAATGCATGCTATTCACTCCAGGCATAAGTCAAAATGACAAGTTGTTTAAGTTTTAGCTGAAATGTGCAGCTCTTTAGAATGAGAAAAAAACCTGTAACCAGAGCCTTAATTATCTTAGTAGGTGGCAGATAGAGCTGGTAAAATACCTTTTGTTGAAAATACTTTATTTGAGGAGTGGTAACATTTATCAAAAATATCCTATCACATTCATAATGAAAGGGCTGACAGACACACAAAGGATTTAATTGTCCAGTGGCTCCTGAATCCTTTTCCCTCAGAGAGATCTAAAGATCTCAATACTTTCACAACAATATGGAATTTTCGCACATCCACTATTTAGAATGTACTGAGATTATCCAATAGTAGAATGGGTAGAAGCTTTTCCTTTGGACAGAGTAGCAGCAAAAAGTATCTAAAAAATTGATTCTGTTATAAATTCTCTTCATCCATGCTCCATATTCTGGAAAGAAAAACACCCAAGTGGTCTGAACAAATCTACCTAAGTAAGTTGAATTAAAAGGTACTGTTTGATTGATTGATTGATTTATAATGGAGGTATTATTAAAAAAATAATCACAACCATGTAATTGAAAAAAGTGTCATTTAAGTTTCAACAGAGTTCTTCCAGCAATTCTGTAGTAGGTTGCCTGTATGTTTGATCTTTGTTTCAGCAGGACACACATTCATGTTTCTTCGGGATAAGAGTGTGGAGTGAGCAACTACTACAAAATGCAGTGTGAATTTACCCCCTAATTAATTTATTCACATATTTTTCCTGGGTTCATAACAGGAAACCTGTTTAAATTCACACATCTAAATTTAAATTCATGGTATACAGTCAAATCTTACCCACAGTCATCATTATATCACACTGACTTTTTAAACATGCAGAAATAAAATAACACCCTTGATATTTAAAATATAGGTGAAGATCAGGCTTGAACAATATCCAAAATTCATTGACATAAACCCAGAGAAGGGTCATATATGGCTATGCATTATCTTAAGTCTGAAGACTTTGATGCTAAGGAATGCCACATGACTGTTTTGGCTGTATGTCTTGACTTGATTGTATCACAAACTATACCAATAGTCTTGAAAATGCTGGGCCAAACTCTCTTCTCAGTGTGTATTGGTAACATTGCTGAAGTCATAAAAGGTGCACAGAAAAAGGAGATGTGAACCACAATCCTGAATGTTAAGCTTAGAGGAGTAGTAGTAGTGACTCATGAAGTTTCAAGTCTGACATATCAACTTTTGCACCATTACCTTCTTTTTAAACATAGTGGATTTATGACATGACATTTTATTTGCTCTTTACTGTAACCATGTAATCTGTGTCTGCACAGAAATCATTTTGACACAAGTTCCAGACTATTTGCTGTAAGGACTCTTCTTTTCCTAGTCATAGTAGGGAAACTAGATGCAATAGAGAACAGGGGAACCCGATTTTATAATTCTCCCTCAGACAAAATCCATTCATTTCAGTGATGGTCAAAAGTAGGGAGTTTCAATTTCTGCATGTGGAAGGTGAGTTTTACACGTGTAGGTAGGATACATGGGTACAAATCTTTACATACCTCACTGTATCTGTAAACCAGAAAGATAACATCAACATTTTGTTTATGTATGAATAAAAATAAATCAATAAATAAACAACCAAACAAACAAATAAATATAAGATTAAATAAATAAATAATTAGAATAAAAATAATAAAAATATGAGAGACGATATACAAGCATTCAAATACATCAACTGTTCATATGGCAAATATTCTGTTTGCATTCTCTAAAAACCTATTTTTATTTAATCCTGTCTTTTACTCCAACATCATTATTTGTAGACACCATCATCTGTCTCAGAAACAGCACAAAGCTACATATATAAAAATCAGTTTAAAACCCCAACAGCTCTCCAAAACATGCAGCGCTACAGGCTCGGGGAAGAGTGGCTGGTAAGATGCCTGGAGGAAAAGGATCTGGGGGTGTTGACTGACAGCGGCTGAACATGAGCCAGCAGTGTGCCCAGGTGGCCAAGAAGGCCAACAGCATCCTGGCTTGTATCAGGAACAGTGTGGCCAGCAGGACTAGGGAGGTGATCGTCACCTTGTACTCGGCGCTGGTGAGGCCCCACCATGAATACTGTGTTCAGTTTTGGGCCCCTCAGCACTAGAAAGACATTGAGGTACTAGAAAGAGTACAGAGGAGGCAATGAAGCTGGTGAAGGGTCTGGAGCACAAGTCTGATGAGGAGCGGCTGAGGGAACTGGGGCTGTTTAGCCTGGAGAAAAGGAGACTGCAGGGAGATCTTACTGCTGTCTGCGACTACCCGAAAGGAGGTTGTAACATGGAGAGTGTTGGTCTCCCAAGTAGCAAGTGACAGGATGAGAAGAAACAGCCTCAAGTTACACCAGGGAAGGTTTAGATTGGATATTAGGAGAAAAATCTTCATGGAAAGGGTTGTGAAGCAGTGAAACAGGCTTCCCAGGGAAGTGGTGGAGTCACCATCCCTGGAGGTGTTTAAAAAGTGTATTGATGGCATTTTTAGGGATAAGGTTTAGTGCTAGAGATAGGTTATATTTGGACTCAATGATCTTGAGGATCTCTTCCAACCAAAATGATACTATGACTCTATAATTCTCTTTTGTCAAAATGCCACATCCTCAGATAAAACAGCATCTATCCTAAACAGAATGTTTATTCTAATTGAAGATTAATATGAACTCCTAAGATAACTTCTACATCAAAATAGATCAAACTTTTGAATGAAACACCAGAGTGTTACACAAATCTTAATTAATTCCATGTGTCCTGGTTTTGTTGAAAACAGGTTTCTCTTTTAGTGAATCTCCCTGTCAGCGAAAGTCTTCTTACTAACTGCAGTTTTCTGAAAAAGGTAGATACATATTTTGGTAGACATAGCAATGGAATGCGAGGTCACTGATACGGATGGATGTGCATCCCACGAGAGGGGCAACGAGAAGTAGTGAACTGAAACTGACCAACTAAGTATTCCATCCCATTCACGTGATACTACGTATAAAAGTGGGAGATCACGAGGATCTCATCCCTTTTCCCTGTGTCCGACATTGGAAGAGGACCTTGCGAGTCGTCCCTGTGAACTGAGGCCTAGTGACAGACTGAATCCAGTTCCAGTTGGCTGTAGAGTCCAGTCCAGGACTTCGGGTGCCGGCCTTACATCTGCTGGAGCAGTTCCCAGGACTTTTAAGATTGGTTTTGTATATTTTGTATTATTTTCTCTATTTTTTTAGTAGCATTAGTAAAAACATTTTTGATTTTTCCAGCTCTCTTCTCTCTGTCCTTTTTTCCCTCCCAATCGCCTGTCCTTAGTGGGAAGTGGGAAGAGGGAGGGATGAAAGGGGGAGAGGAGAGAGGAGAGGAGAGGAGAGGAGAGGAGGAGGAGAGGGAGTTAGCAATACATCTGCCACGGTTTTATTGTCACCCCGCAATTAAACCTTGACACCATGTGATACTGAAATATGTAAATAAATTTATTAAGCATTATGATTTTATTTTTTCCCAGAATATCTGCTCTAAATCTACAAAGAGTTCCTAAACTTGACCAGATTAATCACTGAAAGCAAAATAGCCAGAGATCAACAAACACCAAAGGGAGTCTAACATTTCCATTTTCCAAGATGCAAGGTGCACCAACACATCTCTGCAACCTTCACAATGGCAACCCATCCTCAAGTGCATTTTATGGTATACAGTTGACTTCATCAAATACATCAAGTGCAGCCAGGAAACTACATGGGTGAAAAACATCACTAAGTACTAGAAGAAACGCCGGCACAACCATCAATAAAGGACAGAAACAGTCCTTTGTTTGTGAGAGAGTACTTTTTGTATCTTTTGAAGTGTATCTCCTAGCACTACACAGTGTTTTGGTAACAAAGCAAAGTGGGCTTGGAGCACATGAGCTGGATTCCTTTCAGATGAAACTAAATGGCAAAATTCATTCTCTGGAAGGCATCTGATGTGCTCCAGCTGAAAATGGACACTAAGTCCACAGGAGGAAGAAAGAGCTTGTCAAACACGAGACCCATATAAGTGTATAGCATAGGTGTTGGCTCCTCAGCAGATCTGGTCTGCTCTACAGCTCTGCTCAGAGGAACTGTGACATTTGGCGAGGCAGATGCAGCATCAGGCTACTTGTGACAGAACAGGCCATGTCTCTGCCATTAAACTCTCTTATTCTACGGAAGGGGGTAGCCACATCCAGACCACTACTGGGACTTGTCTCAGGTACATTGCTGAGCCTCCAGTCATCCCTAATAAATGTCGGAAGTAAAGTTAGTTGGAGTGGGACCAAACCATGCCAGGGACCCTTTTGACAGTGTCATGGCTGCCTGGAAAACTCTGAAAATACCTTTAATTTAGTAGTATATGTGTAGCCCCTCTTCCACAAGCTGATGCTGCTGGGAAGACTGGCTGAATTCTGATGCCAGGGGATGGAGTCTGTGGCTGGGTGGCAGACCCATATTGCTGACTGAGCTACAAGCCTGGCCCTCGGTAGTTTTGAGCCCACTGGGGTGAATAACCCAGTGCCCAACTGGCCCCAGAAGCAGAAGCACTCTGGACGGCAGGGCTGCCCAAGGCAAGCATATGGGAGCCCTGGTTATTACTGGCTCCTATGACTAAGTTTAGTAGTAGTTTCACCACTCTCTCTCAGCCTTCACAGTTTTGTACAAGTTTGCAACTATAGGCATTCTGACTTCGTTATTTAGCAAATTCACAAGTTGTTCTGAAGACTAATTTGTGAGAATTTGCTTGAACAGGTGGCATAAACAAACCTATGACAGCAGCAGAGATGATAAATCCCGGCTACAAGTGATGGAAAGGGAGCGCACCTACTGCAAAAGAAACAGTGCTGTGTCTCTGACAAGACAGGGTTAGAGGACGTCTTCTGTACCTATTCTTTCCTTGTGTTGTTTCCATACAAACACTTTTAGGTCTGGGAACTGTGTTTTCTTGCTCATCACAAAAGAATTGCAGATGTTGAAAGTCAAAAGGTAAACTTTTCATTGCAATACATTTTCTCAGGCTGAATCAACACCTTTGTGATTAGTAATGGTTAGTGTATAGGAACAGAAAAAGCTTCTACCAGCATTTTTCCTACTAAGGAAAAATAGAGAATGAATAAAAAAAAATTACTCAAGATCTGTCAGATAATTTTTCTTCACTGTGATGATGTTCTTTGCCTTCCTCTTTACGAGAAATAAAAATACCAAATTTTAAAATCTTTTGCTAGAAATACATCGAGTGTAGGAGGTAAATGAAGACAGAAATGGGAGCAGAATACAGTGAAGAGAAAAGCAAAAGAACAAAAAATGAAGAAGATAAACAGAATATGTGGGAACTTCTCCCCTCACATAGATGAAAACTTAGACATGAACCTATGCCACAGTCACAGGATGAGAGTTGTGCCAGGTCTAAAAGCATAAACAGTAACATCTGTATAATTAGCAATGTCAGATCTTTGTAATGAGAAGCAAACAATATGAGTAATATAAAGAGAACTCTGTTTCCAGACTCTGAACTTGTTTGTATTGGTTTTATTTTGGAGTTGCTTCTAACTTGAACAGAAGTGATGGTGGAATTGGGACCTCCTTTGCATTTACTAATGAACTACAGTATGTTCTGCAATAACTTTTTTATTATTTCAAGAGTTGCCACATTCCACTTCAGAAAGGGCAGATGAGGTCCCAGGAACTAATCTTGAATCTATTTCTTGGGCACATCTACCAGTAGCGTGGAAATCCTGCATGGATGAGGAGTGAAAGCCATGAAAACATGAGAACTGAGTTATTTTGGATTAATCAAACGTGTAATATCTTAGAAAAGTCCTAGTAAATGCACTGAGGTTATATAAAGAGTTAGAGATTATGAACTACTTTTTGTTTTAGTTGTTTTTTCTTTGGTGGTTTTTCTGGTAGCATAATTTCAAGTTCATTAAACAACCTACCTTTGCAAGGCTGTAGAAGTACTGAGATATTGCTACAACATTAGTAGTTTGGCATTTTACAGTTTGTGTTCCAGAGCCTGGAAGGAATGTCTCTCAGGTGATTCGATCAGAAGATTCCCATGGCCTCCTCTCTGCCACCATTTCTACTCCAATTTGGGTGAAGCCTGGAACAGTCATTCTACTGCTGTATTAGACCAATGATCTCAGAATCGTCTTTGTTGACAATTTGTTTATGGGTTAATAAGATAGACACAGTTAATCCCCATGTAGCCTTTGTGAGTTAGAAGCCAAGCTTTTGTTGCATGGTGCTAAGATTGATACAAGTCAGAAGTGTTCACTCTTTTATGCATTTTTTTTTTCTTACTGTCTGCAAAATCCTTTTTATAAACCCTGCTTGGCTTTCACACACTGGGGCAATGATTTTCACATTTTTAATGTAACAAACTATTTTTTTTTACAATTTTGATTTTCGTAAGGGACTGCCTACTCCCTGACAAGATACAGGGAACCACTTGGCCGGAGCTGTATGTCGGGATGATATATTCTGGTTTGGCACAAGATGTACCGTGATTTTAGAGTCTTACCTTATTAATGAATATATATTAAATTTGATACTGGACAATTACAAAAGACGACTAGATGAAAAGTAAATCTGCAAGCCAAAAGTAGTTCCAAAAAGTGTGAAGGAAATGATCCGACTCTTGCAACATATTGCTATTTAAGTTAGGGTAATACATGACACTTCAGAACAGTCCCAGGGCCTTGCTGGTGAAGCTAGGATGGAAGACACCAACTCTGATGGAGACAGTACACAAGCAGAAGATGCAAAAGCAAATGCTGAATAAAGGCACGAGGTTGAAAGTGGAGTAGGGTGAGGTGGGAGTAATGGCAGGAGGTCTCCATAAGTGTCCAGGCAGCTTATGTACCTTTGATGCCAGCTGCCCTTCCTGGGTAACAGAGAAGTGGGAAGGAAGGTGAATGAGGATGTTGCTGTTGCAAGTCACTCTATCGAGTCTTATTTTCTTTGAGGTAGAGGCTTTAAGGTTTTGCTGGTTCTTTGCTACCTTTATTCCTATGGTGGTAGTAAGGTGGTAGATGGCAGTACTGATCAGCACAGCGAGCCAGTGTCATTGTCTGTGTCTGGGAGAAGAGCTCCAGTGGGTTTGTTGGGGTGAAAGGAGCTCCACTACCTCTTGGGGAGCATCTGCTGGGTAATCCCTGGACAAAAGCCTCATACAATGTTTGTAACCTTGGTTTTATGAGGAGATAATGAAGTATTTTTTCTACACAGCTATGCCCTTGGTCAGCACTGTAATGGTGTCAATGGCACAGATAGCAGGCACTGGCCTCGGAGGAGGACTTTGACTGAGGACTGGAAAGCAAGATGGTTAAGATGAAATGATGAGCTATGTGTTTGAAAGAGGACACTGATTTTGGATGTTCTACTTTTTAGGTGCTCAGTAGTGACACATTTCGGTAAAACTCACACAGGGATTAGAAGCTAGAAGCTCCCACTGAAGTGAAAATAAGTACTCATTTTTGCATTGCTTTGCACAAAAATAACAGAAAAAGTACCTAGGTATTTGAGGGGTGAATGTTTCAAACCAGAAGAACATTTTTAGCATAACATAAAGACATAAAATCACTGTAGAAGTGCTTAGATTAAGTGCTTAGATTAAAAAAGGAAGAAGGATGGTGGAGTATTTGTGGGGAAATAAATATTCGTTAGCTTAATTATGTTATAGGTAATAAAATTAGTAATTAATAATGAATTTTTAACTCTTAAATACTACTGCTACTTAACACTGAAAAAGTCAATTTATATCTCTATTTAGTGGGACTGCTATGCCCTACAGCAGCAGGTAACTACTAATATATAGATCCATCTTCTGAACTTGCTGCAACCAGTTGTTCTAGAGTTCCAAGACGTACTGACTGTTTTCCCAAAATGCTCAGTATGGGGCTAAATTCTGTCTATGGCTTTCTGTATCAATGCTAGTATCTGCAATGCAGTCTTTTTTGAGCATATATTAGTCATCTAGTATGCGTGTATATTACACATGCCACTGCATTGACCTTTCCCATCCCTTATTTCTGTTTCATTTGGCTTGTGCAGAGAATATCCTTGGGGTTTGTCTGCCCTGTCAATCAAACAGGGATACAAGTCTGTTTTTAAATCTAGATTTGCCTGCACTGTTTTTGTGTTTTTTTTTTTTTCTTTTCCCAGAAGTATTACTTAGGTATGGGCTTAAAGCTCTTGTTGGGAGTCAAATCCAACATATTTTGTGCTGTCCTGCAGACTGCTTTCAGTCTGGGTGAGTTGGATACAGACAGTGTTTAAAAGACACGTAGATGAGGTTCTTAGGCACATGGTTTAGAGGTGGAGTTCGTGGTGTTAGGTTAACAGTTGGACTCAATGATCTTAAAGGTCTTTTCCAACCTAAATGATTCTATGATTCTGTCATTCTACATTTGTTCAGAATCTTGGTTTTCTCTGTTGAGCTTATTTGTCAACCTGATCTCATAGGTGGTGGCAGAAGGTTGCCGGAAATACTTGAAAAGTGGGACTCAGATAGTACAGCTCTCCTTTCTTAGGTCTCTACCCACTAGACGTGGAAGAACTCATCCTAATCTGCTTCCCACACCCTTGCGTGTTTGCCTTGGTCTTGCAGCAGGATGACCAGCACATGTGATGTGCATTAGCAGGAGTTCATATGCGACAAGCGCTCTTATTTAGTTCACTAAAGAGCTGTCCCTATCTTTCTGAAAATCAGAGTCCTTATTGTTAATAACACCCATGAGGACTGTGTCACAGAGCTATTGAGTACTCTTGTTTTATCACAAACGCTTCTGTGTTATATATCACATTATTTTTATTGGCTTGGTGCAAAAGTGCTGAGCTAAGGTAGCAACAGGTAAAGGTGAAAACTTACCAGCAAACCAAATCTTGGAAGGTCTTTGATGTCATCAGCTGTTATAAGGAAGGATTCCAGCATCTAATAGTAACTGCATGCTTTTTAACTGAGGTGACATTCTCCCTCATTCCAGTTACCACACAGCCTTCACAAAGTGAAATGAACAAATACAATGTAAACGCTGGATTTTTATGGTCTTGTTGTTATCTATGGTCAAACTTGAATAATGCAAACTGTTGGAAATTCTGTCATTATTGCTTTAGCTATGTGTTCTTTTATTTTATCAGTTATGTCACTTCACAATTGTGATTTTTCTACAATTTAGGTCCAGGCAACTCTAATCAATGTCCTTTGTAAAATATTAATTTTAATGAAAAATTATGCAAGTGAGAAGATTAGAGATGTATCCAGATAGTTAAACGGCACGAAGATTGATGACATGTCTAAATATAGTATGTTAATACATTGTGTCATCACCATTGCATACAAAGCATGTATGTAATATACATACGTAATTACATTATTATGTAATATACATATGTAATTACGTTAGTTGATTACAAAAGTGATACTTTTATAGTCAAGCGCTGTGTGCTTGATGTCAAAATGCAAGTTCAATTGCCAGTTTGATGCTTTAATATCAGCTAGCATTTATTTAACTAGTTCTACTCATGCAACATATTCTTAATAAATAGCTTGGCATGAAAAACGTTGTTTCTTAGTCTCAGCAAAGTTGGCCTAAAGAAGTTGTTGCTCCTTTCCAATGGAATTTCAAAAAGAATTGGATAATGTAATACCGGATTCCTCTAAAACCCCTTTTATGCTTGCTGGGGGTAATGAATATCTTTCAAGAACATGATATACCTCTTCGGTGTAGCATAGTTAAATTGTGGTGTGGTGTCGATGTAGCCAGATCTTAAATGGGGGCTCTTCAGCTGACTGAAAGAATTGCACATGTTTCTCTACCTGTTGACCCTGCGTTGCTATTGAGAATAGAATTAAATATTGACAGCTTTTAAATTCTGTGAGGAGCTACACTGAACCTTTATTTTCCTTCACAGGTTAGCAGAGGGTTACTTAGTCTGATAGTTATTTTATAAACTACTCCTTAGAAAACAAATATCTCTTCATAATGTGGAGATTAGTATCAGGAGTTTAATGTGCATTGATAGTAATGTATCTGTTTCTCATTTAGTGTGCTGCCATTGAAATACATTAACAGCTTCTTTTTATTAAGATATCCCTTGATAACATAGTGAAAGATTACGGGTTACTTGTGACAAATCCTTTGCTAGGTATTGTATATATAGCTATACCTCAAGTAATTCACATAAAATGGATTTCCAGGGAAAACCATTCGTGTGTCAACATTTCATTTCTTTGCCTTATTGAAAACAGTGAAAGCCATTCTGTTTCTGAAACAAGATACATATGGTATAGCTCACTATTTTCGAATATGCCATGCAATCCATAAACTTTGGTACACATCCTGTAATTGTTTTCAAAAGAAGAGTGAGTGTGGCATGTAGCTGAATTAAGTAATGGCTCAATTAAGCTATTTCTCTTTTTTTCTGCTGTTTACTATATGTAAGGAGGATATTTCTAAAGTGTTTATTTTTCTTAACTTAAACATGAAATAGTTATATATAAAAAAATAAGACCTAAAACATTCATTTCCTAAAATGGAGCTGATAGTTCAGACAAAACCATTTCAAGGTGATTTAAAGCTCTATGATACATTTTGTCTTGATTGTGTCTTTTATTGACTGTAAACACTATTCCTTCAGCACACAGTCATTGCGCAATAATGCTTTAGTCAGCTAATTGCATTATCTAATTCCTATAAAGGTTCAGTTTTAAATTTATTAAATAAGCTTAGGTTTAGCTTATTCACGGGGTGAGCAGTTTCTCATATTTTAGACGTATTTATATTATATGCATATAACCTAATATAAAATAATAGGCATAATATAAAGGAATGGAAACAATATAAAATTATAGATCTCATCTATGTATTTTTCCTTTAAAATATAAAGTATTCTACGAGTATTATGAGTTGTTATGATCCAAATCCCATGGAGAGCAGTAGAGACTGATCAGCTCTTTAGAGCAGAATTAGATAGAAATTGTTCCATTTGGGGGTTTGTTTGTTTTGGTTTGGTTTGGTTTTTAATATTTTATTTTAACATGTTCAGCTGTCACAAAATTGACTTGGGAAGAACTGAGAGAAGTAAGCTGACAGTTGCAGGTCACTTCCTAAGTAACATGTCCACCACAGTTGAAACTCATAATCTTTTCCCTTGCTGTTTACAGCTTGACATCTGTTAAAGTGAGCTGGATAATGAGGTACTTTTTGAACCCTTAGCGATATCATTTTGAAGACTCATTTTAGCACCAATGAATGTAGAGTTTGCAGCTTGGTGTGAGAGAAGTGCAATTGACAGCAGATGAGTCCTTCTGAAATACTGTAGAGGTTAGTGGTTAGCCTGTGTGCTTATAGGATCCTACACATCAATAAGTTAGTATAGGAGTATATAATGCTTTGAACGTTATTGGAAACAGCAGACTAAATCACCACTTATGGCATTTAGTTTCAGAAGCGCAAAACATGTTTTTTGGTTGAGGAATGTAAAAACCTACAAAAAGAGTGACCACTGCTGCGATGTGCACAAGCTCTGTGGGTTATGGTTGTGTTGTGCTAGTCTTTGGCGGTATTGGCTTTACCAGGAACTGAAGATAAAACTCTGAGTTTCTGTATTAAAATGCAATCAGAGATGAGTCATCAACCATGTTTTCCTTGTTAGGAGCTTTTTAGGTTGTGCCTGCTACAGCTGCTGTGTCTCCAGTTAGTGCCAAACCATGTCAGAGCTGTCAGGTCTGTTGGGTCAGAAAAGGACAAATTAAGGACCTGTACAACTGTTTGTGTAAAGCAAAAAATTGGACCAGCAAAAGGCTGTTTCTTTGCCTATTTTTAGCAGGGAAAGACATGTGGTAGAAACATCTGTGTAAGATGTTTGTGGGGCCTCCCACGCACCTCAAAGTAATGGCCTCAGAGCAACAGGACATCCATACCCTGCCCACAACATGCTCGCTGTCAGCCCCATCCTCCTTCTGGCTTCGACCACAGGAAGTGGCTTTGGGGAAACCATCCATGTACGATCCTGTGGGCTTCCAGAGGTTTCCTTCATGTGAAATATTTTCTTGTAACCAAGAAATTGCCAGGCAGAAGCCTGACCTCAACAAGCTGAGAGGAAACTGGGAAATGTTTTACAATAAAACTCTCACCAAGATGTGTAGCTTCAATGCTAAATATCTTCTTTAGTTAACTCAGCGCTTTTATTAAAATAGCGAGGATGGGAGCAGCTTAGAAATACTAGGAGTTTTACAAGTTTTTGCATTTCTGTGCAAATTATATTTACTGTCATTTTTAGTGTGAGCCTTTGTCAACATCTGCTGTGATCAAAATTGTCTCAGTCTGCTTTACTATCTGTGTGGCTTTTAAGATATGTTTCTTTAGGGAGATATTTTTCTCTTGTCAACACACACCTCAAACCTCTTAGCTCTAGAAGGAAAAATAGAAAGGTTATCAGAATTGTCTAAGGGGCGATCTTGATGTAATTTAGGAGCCTTTTATTATGATGATCGAAGATTAGTTTTATGCTCCCATCAATTCCTTAACTCTACCTGGATAATACTGTAGAGTCTAAAGCAGTTAATATTTGGTGGCTTATAAGCTGATCTAACTAGCTGGAATATTACACACTGCTAAGCTGTTTATCCCTTCTTTTAACTGCCTATTTAAAGAAATGTCCCATCCCAACAGATGGGATGAGGGATGAGTTAACTCTGAACGCGACACGTGCCCTGACTCAACAGATGACATCAGGTGTGAGTTAAGTCTGGGTTAAATCTGCACAGTTATGTGGAGCGAATAACAGACAATCACTCCAGGGGGTCCAATTCAATTATGAGTTTTACTAAAAGTATGTGTTGGAATACTAGTTACAGCGAATAGTGGCTTGGCAAAAGTATTTTATGATACCACAGAACTGATCAACACATTAACAGCAAAAGTCCTTCTCTGAGAGATATATCAGGAACCGTTAGTAGCTATGATATAAAATTTGACAAGAATCCAACAACAGAGCTTGAGAAGGTGTTACTCTTATATGTTCATAAAGAAAAAGAGAGAGAGTGGTAGAGAGAGGACGAAAAACTAAGGTATAAGAGAGAGAGAAAGAGTAAGATATCACCACTCCACAGGTCATCGATCCAGCGATGTCCAGTGAAGTGAGGGTGGATGCGTTGAAGACTTCAGTTACGCTGCACAGCATATACACGCCACACCTGATGTCACGTAGGGGGTCATTTTATAACCCAGTCCCTTTACATGTGGGCAGTTCATCTCCTCCCTCCGCTTGCTCTTCATGCTAATTAGGGAGACTCTTCTGGAAATGGGTCTGGGGTCTGCAAACTAGGGAAAAGTTCACAGTGCCAACCAGAAGTGAGTTGTCTTGCCCATCAGGGGTAGCTGCTGGTTCATGGCTTTCTTCAGGTAGCTGGCTGTCAGGCAGATGAGATCATTTCATTCCAACTACGCCATGAGGCCTTCACAGCGATTAACAGGGTGCTTGATGCCATAACCACCTACCTCTTCTGCCGCCAAACACAATACCTTGGGAAAGATAAGGGAGAGAGCTGTCTGCACAACCACCTGCCTTGTCCTTCCAAAGCAACAAAAAACAGTCGTTTAAGGCATAACAAGGTCCTTTGTTCTGCTAATGATGGAGGGGAAGCGCTTCAAGGTTCCCACAAGAAAAAGTGGGTTTGTTTTCGAAAACCCTTCCTGCATTTTAAAAATGAGGTCTTGGGTTTGTGACTGTGGTTTAACTCTAAAAAAGTTGGTGGCATAGTGCACGCATAGGGCAGCCATGGAGATCCAAGCAGCAGTCAGTGCTGAGACATAGGTCTGTGTTATCGCTGAGTGTGGGGGCAATTCATCTTTGTACCTGGAGATGTGATGCTGCTCATGAAGCAGGGTGGCAAATGGTGTGAATTCACATCCTCACAAACTCGTCTAATTTTGGCAGCCTTTCTACAATGGGAAGGTATTACTGAGGATATTTTCAGATGTGCAGATATTTCTGCTAGTTTCCTGTGGGTGCTGAGATCTATGCTGTCTAATGCTACCTAGTGCTGAGATCTATACTATCTAATGTGTGCCCAGTACTTTACCTTTGTCCAAGAGAACACGGAAGCTGCGGTTTTGCCCTCACAGAGGGTGGGAGTAGAAGTATTGGTGCATGTTGGCTCGAACATGGTTATTGGACAGTGCACACTATGTAGAAATGTGGCCAGGGGTTTGCATCTTGAAAAATGCAGCTGAAGGAGTACGTGTGCACAGTTCTGCCTCAATAGAATCTGGGAGGGCCTGTTAAAAATTTACGAGAGGCAAGTGTATATCGGTTAGTCAGCACTTCTTTCCTTGGTGTATCATTCTTGGGATGCTGCAAGTAAACATTACCCATGTAGGAATTAAGCTTTGGTGCAGATATGTTTCCTGTAGTCTTTACTTGTTTCTGAAACAAGATTAGCTTGATATAGAGAACTGCTGCATACCTTTTTTATGAAATGAAGACTTTGGGGCTATTTTTGGATACTTAGCATTTGAAATTACTCAGCTCTTCTTTGTCTTGGACAGCGGTTACTATGATGCTGTGTGTTCAGAGGAGGTGGTGACGTATTTGCGGGAAAACCTGTGAAAGAGGAAGGCTAAAACAATACGAGTTACTATTAACTGAGCCATCATCTGAGTGCCTGCTGCTACATGCCAGCTGAAGGGACCTGCACTTCACTGTTTGGAGGAGACAGAGGTGCCAGGGCAGCCCCCTGTGCTCTCTGGACCTGACTGGGGTCTGCGTTTGCAGAGCTGGGTGATAAAGTGTATACTGAGTCCTCACGATGTCACCCGTTCCCTTGAGCTCTGCTAAGCAAGCTGTGCAGGCCAAATCACCATCTCATAAAAATTTTAAAGAAATGGCATTTCCCAGGGTTTTGAGGGAGAGGACGTTCCTGACACAGCCCAGCCCAGCCCTGTGTGTCCTGCACCAAGCAAGAGGATTTTCTTGCTCTGACTAATGAGTGACTCTCAAAATCATTTCCACCACGCAGGCTGGCAATCTGTAGTACTTTTAGGTAAGACAAATGATTATAGTAATTTATGCTCACAGATTTCTAAAGCAAAATGTCACTTCCCCACCTTACAGATAAAGTTGGAGCAGTGAGAGGTGAAAAGATTTTGCTGCAGAGTCATAGTCAAATCTGCGTTTCTTGAAGTTAAAGTAGTGCTCCAAACCAAGGCAACCCCAGCAGTGAAGTGCTATGTCTGCAGTCCCATGTTTATGGGGCAGGGGAGAGAGGAAATGTTTCAGAACTTGCATTTTGTATCTAGCTTTGTGTTTTCTGATTTCTGCAGGATTTACATGCCTCGGTCTTGTGAAGGTTTACTTTGTCCTGAGATGCTAAATGACCCACAGGTTTTTCTGACAGAAGTGGTAGTGTGGGCTGTTGAAGCAGCATTCCCAGTATGTACTCGCCTTTGCCTGCAGCTTCAATTAAGTTTATCTAAACAAATGCCTACCAGATGGTTACTTGTAATTATTTTACATTATCACCGCTGAACTGCTCAGTCAACAAAATCTTCATCCTTTTTATTTTGCTTCTTTCTGGAAGTGTACAAAGTGTTGAGTACAGTGCTAGTGGCACATGGGTATGCAGTGGAAAGTCTTGCGCATTGTTGTGGTTTTGTTTCTTTGTTTGTTTTCTCTTTTTTGCCACCTCACGGCATAGATTTCAAGGGATTTTCCCAGAGGTCAGCTGGTTTCCTTTCATGAAAGGAGAGTTCAGGATGGAAGGGGGTATAGGCTGGAACACTGCCCTTGTTCAAACTCTGTCTGCAGCACTCTGAGAGCGAGATGAAATGGCAAAAAGTAGTTCTAGTCTACTTATACTTATCTGAATTGAGGGTAAATGTGGTATGGTGTTAGATTTGTTGCTCATGGATTCAGCTGTGATTCTAAACAACAATGTGGTAGGAAGAAAGGATCTCACCATGCTAAAAACAAGGGGTGAGCTCTCCAGATTCTGAGAATTCCAGTACTTATATAAAGTCATATAGGTAATGTCAAATATCTTGACAGTGAAGCTTTTCTGATTAAAAATGGAGTAACATTAATTTACACCAGCTGCAGACTTCTACTCAAAAATTAACCAAAGTGCTGGTTCATTGCTGCTGGCTATATATCAAAAATGAGTTTGAAAGGGAAACAGATCAGAAGCAGAAAATACAGATAAAAATAATATTATGCAATAGGGGAAAAGCAGGAAAGTAGGAAAAATAATAAAAAGTGCAGTTCACAGCTCAGATAATAGGACTGAGGAACTACTGTGCAATTAATAAAATTCACAAAGTGTCAATCAAGTAAACAATCTGGTTTGGGGCAGATTGAAAATAAAAGGCCAAATTCTGTCTTCAGCTGCTCATATGTGGTTTTGTCTCCAAGGCAGAATTTGCTTTATAATCTGTGCGTGGATAACAACACAAAACAAGAGAAAGGATGTTTTAGTGGTATCTGCAAATGACAGACATGAGGCAAATCTGGTAGATGTAACAGAGCTTTAATTTAGGAGGTTGGTCTTGCATAACAACAGCAGAGTAAGCTGCCAGTCCTTGAACCTATGCTCTAAGAAAATATCATTGTTAACTGCTAGCCTTTACAAATACGGCATTGGTTTCCAGCCAGAGAATCATAAACAGTTGATTGCCCAGATGTAATGGTAACAATTTCCAGTAATACCATGTTGCTGCAGTTTAGAGGATGCAGCAGGATGAGAAAGAGATGCAACTGTTTGCAAAGAAAAAACTATATTGCTGGTCTAGTCCATAAGAAGCTTGAATGGCAAAGATATAGTTAAAAATTATCAGATTTTTGGACAAGGCTAAGAAGGTGGATGAAGAAATGTTTTTCTAAGTTCATCTTACCCCAGAAAAAACATGGCTGGGTCCTCTGAACAGAGTAAGGAGTAATGGGTAAAAGAGACTGCTGGTGGGGTAGTGTGAGATGGCTTTTCTAAGATTTTGGTAAGATAAAAATTGCATATCTACTATGATAATTTCAGTAGCGGGTATGCTTAATGAAAAGGGTGCAACTAAAACAAAGGACTATATGGGCATATTTTTTTCCTCAACTCACAGCAGTGCGGTTATGCATATGGCATTTCATTTTGCATCATTTAGATGTTTGAAACTGTGGAGGCCACAGTAATTTAGCACATCTTAGCAATTCAGATTCTGTACTAGTGGTAAGATTGTCAAAGGACACCAGTGAGGCAAAATGTGTAGGAAGAAGTAATGTATTTTATTAGACCAATAAGTAAATGGCAAAGCAAAACCAACCAAAAGCATATACAAGTTTGGAGGAAAAACACCAAATGTCATGTTTGCATCACTCTGAATGGGAATAAGATTTACATTTTGGGAGCTCTGTTATTATCCCTTTTCTCTACTGGCTTTGGTGGAAGTCTCTCAGGCTTCTAGTCCCAAAAAAGAAGATGCCTGCATTTTGGAGATGAGAAGGTGATCTGAAACTGCATATGTGGAGTCTGCACCAAGGACAAGCTTCATGGGGTTTCATGGTCCAGCCACACAAAAATGTAAGGAGCCCGGTGGCACATATAGTCTGTCCTTTGTCTAAATGTTCACTGCAGGTGTTTCTTTAACACACGTTTAAAACTTGTCTGTGGTAAATATTCCACAACCTCTCTACCTATAATTTCCTCTAATACTTATTTTGCATTGTAATTCTGAAGTCCTACCTCATATCTAGCCTATTTCTTTTTCTGCTAAAATTCTGTACTTCACAGGTAAATGCAGAGAACAATAGATAACCATCAAATTTATGACTTTTTATAGTGAAGGAAAATAAGAAGGTTCTTCCTCTGTCTTTTCTATCACTTCCTTTCACCTTGATAACTCACATTTTTAAATCTCATATTATTTTGGCCCTGCCTTCCAGTTTGTTTACATCTTTCCTAAAACATGGAGAAGAATGGGACAAAGCACTTCACTAAGGCTGTGTCTGTACTAAGACAAGTGGAATAAGGACTAACCTTGTTGTGCTCATGGTACTTCTGGCAGTACACCTCAGAAAGACACTTGCCATTTTTGGAGCACATAGTTTACTCTCACTTAGCCCAGAGTCTCTTACAGTCTTTGCCAGTTATTGCACATTTTGTGTTTATGCATTCTTTCTTCCTTCCTACATCCACTTTGCAGTCTGTATTGAATTTCATCCTATTGATTTCAAACCACTTCTCCACTCGGCCAGAATCATTACTTGACTGTAAGCTTTCCATCCAAGGTGTTTTCAACCATCTTGCTGTTGCCCACAGATTTTGTAGCTGGATTCTCTATTCCATCATGCAAATCTTTAGTGAGATGGTTGAATAGAAGAAAGCCTCAGACAGACCTTTATTGAAGTGCTTTCTCAAAGTGATAGCAAACCACTGATAATGCACACCCTGTAGACTATCTAATGACCTGGTTTTCTTCCCTCACATGGGAGAATGTCATGATACACTATTTCAAAATCCTTACAAAAGTCAAAATCTGTCACATCTACAGTTTCTTCATACTCTGCAAATACAGTTATCCTGTCAGAGAAGTTAATGAGTTTGGTCTGATGTGATCTGCTCTTGACAAATCCACATTGCCTGTTTCTTTGCAGCTTATCATGCTTAAGGGGATTAAAACCTGATTATTAATAATTTGTTCCAGTTATGTTTCCAGGTGTCAATGCAACACTACTTTGTCTACAAAGCACCACATTCTTCTTTTCCACTTTTAAAAGTTGTTCACTTACTTGTCTCCCCTCAGGCCTCTGGGAACTCACCATTATCCATAACTTCTTGAAGATAATCGCTGATGGTTTGAAGATTGCTCTAACTAGTACTTTAAGCACTCCAGGGTGACTTTCATCAGGCCATGCCAATTTGAATTCATCTGACTTATTTTAATAGCGTGCTCTATCCCTATTTGTGCCTCTGCTTCTCTCCTCTTGCTCAAGTTAATTGTGCTAAGCATTTTGAACATTTTCTGCAAAGATGGAAGCATAGAAGGTATTGAACACTTCAGCCTTCTCTGTGTCTGTTATTATCTGTCTCTTCTTACTTTGTCTTTATTTTTATCTGCATCCAGAGGTTTTTCCTATTGCCTTTAAGCTTGAGCAGTCAGTGATTAATTTTCTGCTGTAGCTTCTCAAGGTTTGTTCTAGGCCATCTCCTGCCTTGTTCTATACATCCACTGATGTGTGAACTATGTGCTTTCAGAGTGCTGACTGTCTTAAATCGTGTCTATGGTGCAAATATGCTGGCTGAGTATGCAGTGTAGAGTTCCTTCCCTCCACCAACATGTAATGTATGCAGTTTGACATATTGGACTTCCTGTGCCTGTTTGGAGATTGTACCCAAGGCTGCTGGATCATCTAAGATACTGTTGGGCTTTTGGACTAAGATACTATTGGACTTGACCTGATTATTCTCTTCCTGTGCACAAAGACAGCAAGACGGGACTATAGTGTGGGAATTCACAACTGAATACAATAAGTCTGCAGAATTCAGAAGTCTTTATTCAGGCTGCCATATAATAGGGCTACTGGTGAATGGCATCATCTTCTCCATCAGACTGGAATCCGGAGGAGAGGATTGCTTCCAGCTGCTACTAGGACAACTCCTTAGGACTTTGTGTAAGGGAAAGACATTTATAAGGAAAAAAAAAAGAGAGTAAGGCTTGTGGAATCTTAAATAGTAACGTACGTCAAAGTTAGCTCTTTACAGGAAGATTTTCAAAGTATTATTGAAACAGTAATTTTCTTTTCCTTGAAAAGGCTAACGTACAACTTCAAAAACCGTTGTGGCTATGCAACAGAACTCTGGGAAACAGCATCATAATAATTACAGTTCTGCAAAAAGAAAGGCTTGGTTTGTAATTATTCACTGAAAAGGTGAGAGATGTTTGATAGCTAGTGGTGACTTCTGAAAGAACACCAGCCAAGCTGCCGCATCAGAGTTTGTGCAGGAGACGTAACACATTGGTCTCTGGGTCCCCACTGGGTCTATGCTGAGCACTGAGAAGAGAGATGCTGAGTGCAGCAGAGCTTGCTCTGCTCAGCCTCCCTCTGCTCTGAACCCTGGGTAACTGGCAGAGGAGCTGCTGCTCTGACATCGCGGTATGACACTGCCTGGGACTTGTCCTGACACATGTCCCCTGGGGGATCTGAAATTCCTAGAAAACCTGTTCCTTTTCTAAATGTGAGCAACTGTTCAGCAGACAAAATGAAATGCTGGTCAGATGAATGCATGTTGGGCATTTGCCTGCTGCAGCAGAGAGTGTGCAAGAACTTCTTCTAACAGTAGCTTTCGGGTAGGTTTATTTTTTTCTCACACATGCCCTGAGCTGCCACAGTTGGCAGCTCTGGTTATTGGGCCTTTTGCTGTGTAAAATAGGTAAATATTTATTCAAGGGTTGGTCTAAAAGATGATCTCTCAGGAAGGAGGATTGCTTTTTTTTATTTTTTTAAATTTTTGTCTGGTAGCATTGCCTGGAGGTCTGTGTCAGTTCTTAGGAGTCTGCATGCATAGATAACAGCAAGGGAGTTCGCTGCGGTGCAGGAGAGAGAATAAGGCCTATTCAGTACACCATATTGCTAACAGTGGTGTTATTCTGTATCTGAGGTGTTGACAGTAAAACAAAATAGAATCCACTTTTAGTTTTAAACCTGTGACAGATTAGGAGACAAATCTATATGCAGTTGTATCAATTTGTTGCCTCCATTTTGCTTTGTAAAGGCAATTTTGATTGCAGAGCTGTCCTGTGCTGTGCTATAGACTCCACTGAGACTTCATGTTGCACTGAATCAGCAGCCTGTCAGGACTTGAGAATCAGCCATTCAGACAAGGCTTTCACAAAGAGCTATTTCCTAGCCAAGAAAACCCTATTTCTCAGGAATCCATAGCAATCACACATTGAAACTGAGAAAAGGAATAGCATCTACATGTCTGTGTTACATCAGCGTCACTTGTATTCTCACAAAATAAAAATAATTGGTTTATTAATCTTTGTCTTACATCAAGTAGTTGACGGTCACAGAAGGTTCAGGCATTACCTGGAAAATCTTATAAAATGAAGCTTTGTAGAAAGGTCTGCTCAGGCTCCTTGAATGTTTTGTGGGAGTAACTTTCAGGTGTCTGGCTTGTGAAATGTTATTTCTGACAAAGGGATGTGGTGGAAGTCTAAGCTCAGGGAGTGACTCAAAGCACAAATTTAGATAATGATGTCTAGAGCTGAAAGGCAGTGTGCGTAAAGGAAGATGTATAAGCTGCATGAGACCGGAGACATACATGTGTAATTTGGTCAGAAGCTGCTTAGGTTATACTGAAGTTCAACTGAAAAATATGAGGAACCTAACTTTTAAGTCAGGATTGAGGGTACATGAAAAAGTTAATACAGAATGTTAGATTAATCATGTGCTCTTTTCCAAAGGCTTTTGGCCTGAATTCATACCACACACAAACTGAATTTGAAATAAAATGTTGTCAGCAGGACCCCTAAGATTTGCATTTAAAGCATTGTTTTCCATTGCCTTCTGTCTTATGGAGCTTCAAAACAGGTTTTGTATGCATCTGTGGTGGCTGAATTCTTCAGAAGTTGGAAATCTCCATTTACATCAGCCTGTATGACAGGCAGCAAGCCACCTTTGAGACTTGCTGCATTCGGGCATACTGCTTGTTAGGAGGAAGCAGTTTTAGTAAAATTGGCTGGGTATTATTTGGTTTAAAATGGTTATGGAGTTGATTAGGAGACCTGCTCTACTGATCACGAATGCGTGTTGAACAATAAAAATACCCTGATCTGCAAAGGGACCTAAGACAGCATCTTCCTTCTCTGGAAGCCTCGCTGCTCTCACACATGGTGGTGAGGGCTCTATACCAGTCTGCAGAGGTCCTGCTGAGGCTGCTGGAGGGCAGGATGCAGGTTCTTAAAGAACTGGGGCATTCAAAAATTCAATAAATATTTAAGCATCTTGTCACTAAAGCATGAATTTCTGCTCCGTAGTTGAACTCTTTATATGGCATAGGTTGACTGGAGAAACAGAATCCTGGAGACCTGGCTCTGTAAGGATCTGTTTTTCTGGGTGAAACGAGGAGCACACAAACATGGTGATGTGTAGTCCTCCATGGAATTGCAGCTTTTCCTCCTTCTAAATATGCTGTGGTCCTTGACATTTGGACAGTTGTATTATTTATTTTCTTCGAAGTCCTTGTCAGCAAAGGACAAAGACATAGCAAAATATGCAAGCACTCATATATTTAAGTACTTTATTTAGTCTATGTAAACCTTTTGTGTTAGTTAAATATCCATTTGGAAGATTTAATAGCTTACAATGCGAAAACATGAATTCAGATTCTTAAAGTGATTGGGGAGATGCACAGGTCAAGAGATTTATTTCAGACTGGTGGCATGTACTCCAGGGCCTGTCCCAAAGGCTGTCAGGTTAGCAAGCAGTCAGAACTCAGGAGCATCTCTAAGGCAGGTAAGTGTTTCCCAGAGGTGCTGAAATATGTTCAAGTATACCAATAAGATGGACTCAGCTAAATAATGTAAAGAAGGCTGCTTTACAACAGTGGTGAAACTTCATGAAACGAAGATATCTTCCCTCATAATTGTTAGCATGTTATTTATTTTTCTAAAAGCCCATACTTTTATGAACAAACGTATTAATAAATACAACAGTATTGAAACATCTACTCATGTGCAGTTATGTTAGTTGTGATGTATAGTCAGTATGACTACAAAGCCCCTACAGAAAGTCTCTACTAACAGCTAGCAGTATCATCACTTTTTCCCCAGTAGATAATGATTTCCAGCACTGGATTAACAGAGTTGGTCATTCCAAGCCAGAAGAAAGTAGCCAGATTAATAAGTCAATGTGAAAATGCATGTTGTTCGTCAGTGTCTTGATACCGCAGAAATGTGTGTCTGAGATACAGCTGCAAATAAAATACCCTACCACCTAAATGCATAGATTTGTTATCTTTATATAGTTTTTGGAGACTTCTAGACCCCTTTCTCATTATGGACCTTCAACAATAAGAGCAGGCCTGAAACTGCAGTGATTAGTGAACTCTAGATAGTTAAGGAGATGGCTGAAAGTTGCTTCTGTGTGTGAAGATGTTTTACATATTTTTCTCCAAAATACATTTATTTTGAATAGTCTAAGAAGGGTCCCTAGAACTTGGGAGCCAGGTGCACTATCATAACTGTTCTCCCTAAAAGAGTGACTCTAAATCTTACGTACCACTTTTTAACTCTATTATCATGAGCTATGCATCTATGTCTGCTTGCACTTCACTGACCTCACTACAATCACCTATGTCATTTAATCTTTCTCTTGCTCTTCCACGTGTCTTACACAAGCACACATATATACACAGAGTTTTCTGTATTTTTCATTTCTGTAAGCTGAATTGTTAATTTGGATGTCAGTGAAAACTGAATATTGTTTACAGTGAGATGGGCAGTCACCAATGTGTATGATTGAGGTTTGGTTGCCCCGTGCAGAGCTCTTGGAACTATTTGTACCTTTACCAAAATTCCAATATCTTTAATATGATCTCTCAGTCTTGTTGGCTTCTGTCAACTTCACATCTCTTGATGAGACAGAGTTCATGCTTACCACATACCCAAGAGGTTTTGCATGGGTCCACGCTATTAGTTTCAATATCCTCTGTTACAAGGGTCTGGGGAAGGGCTCCTAGCTGACAAAAAGAAGTCACTGAAGTGACAAGCTTCCTTTGTATGGTGTTGTATTGGGATTCACATGTGGAAATCTAATAGCCGGTGGGTTAAATGTGTGGCCATTATTTGATGTATTAATCCAGTTCAAAGCTTTCTAAACATTTGTGTCCATTTCAAAATTTGTGAGTTAAGAGATGTGTAAAAGCTAGGGAGAGTGGACAGTGTTTCAGTAGCTTGAGTAATGCAGTCAGTATGAATTGAAGTAATATGATTACTGATAAATTGCTGTTATTCATTTGGCTATCTTTCAGGGGACTATTGATCTTCTCAAGCCTCAGAGAATGTGTTGTTCTCAGGTGCATACACAGTCTCCCATGGGTCACTGTGTCTTGGGGCAGAGATAGTGTGGATATGGAACAAAACAGCAACCAATTTCTCAAGGCTGTAGTGGATGCTCTGGACTGTTTCTACTTCCAATGGTTCAGGTTCAAAGAGATCAATTCTCTTGTGCAGTCAAGTTCAAATGAAGGCTATTAATTTCTGGCAAGATCATGAGAACAGGACAAGTCTATTCTTGTTTTAATAATGCTTTTTTGGAGCAATTTAAACTGAAATCTGATCAGCCTTGACATCTCTATTTTATAACGGTGAAGGCTCTTCTCAGCTAGCATCCTTTGTTTTCATAGTTACCTCCCTTGTGAAAATAATAACATAGCCCACCCATGAGTACAACTGTCTACATTCTGCATATGTCTCAAATCAGTACAATGGTCTGGTAACGGGTTCCACAGCATCATGGGATGGCTGAGGCAGGAAGGCACCTCTGGAGATCATCTAGTCCAACCTTCCTGCTCAAAGCAGAGACAGCTACAACCAGATTCTTAGAACATTGTTCAGCTGGGCTTTAAGTGTCTTCAAAAATGGAGATTCCACACTCTTTCTGGGCAACCAGTGTCAGTGTTTGACCATACTCCTGGTAAAACAGTTTCTTTTTATTTCTTCAAATGTTTTTCCCTGTATTTCAGTTTGTGCCTCTTACCTCATTTACTGTCACTGGATATCACTGAGAAGAATCTGGCTTTGTGTCCTCTACTCCTCCATGAGAGTTTTGTATACATTGATAGGATGCCCCCTGAGCCTTCTCTTCTCCAAGCTCAACAGTCCCAGCTCTCTCAGCCTCTCTTCGAACAAGTGATGCTCCAATCTCTTCATCATCTTTGTCGCACTGTGCTGGACTCACTCCAGCATGCCCATGTCTCTCCTGTACTGGGAAGCCCAGAACCTGCTTCTACCCATTGTATGCTTCCTTTTTATGTTTTTGTTGGAACCTCCTTGTGCATCCATGCAGACCTTATGCAATCTCCTTTGCTTGAGTTACTGCAAGGGCCATCCTTGGATTTGGAAACATGATCTTTGAATAGTCCCTCATGAAGTGTCCCTCACTCCCAGCTGTGAAGCAGAATTTACCTTAAGAGTTTTGCAAGACTACTGTTTTCTTTTGTGACACGTAAGAACTATCTGCATATTTTGCCCGGTACTTTTCAGGAAAGCTTAAGGGAACAATGCACCCAACTGGTATTGTATCGTAGCTCTGTGGTGACTGGGACATGCTAAAGGTTTAGAGTAAAATAATGTTGCTTATCCTTCCAAAGGCAAAATGAATAGCCTGTTTGATGTCATGATTTTTGACAAAGTTTAAAATGCGTGATTAAGGGCTTGGATTCTGCATTTTTTTCTGTCAGGCATTAGATAATTTTCTCCACTTTTCCTTCAATCCCTGTCTTTATGCTATATAGCCATTTTTCGTACAGCAAGCCTTCATTTAAAATTTGTAATATGCCCTTTCTACTTAAGTCTTTCGTGGCAAAATTTTCACATGAGCGAGATTCTTCTCAGCAACACTACATTTCATAGAATCACAGAATCATAGAATAGTTTGGGTTGGAAGAGACTTTCAAAGGTCATCTAGTCCAACCCCCTGCAATGAGCAGTGACATCTTCAACCAGATCAGGTTGCTCAGAGCCTCGTCCAGCCTGGCCTTGAATGTTTCCAGGGATGGGGCATCTACCACCTCTCTGGGCAACTTGGGCCAGTATTTTACCACCCTTATTGCAAAAAGCTGCTTCTTCATGTCTAGACTGAGTCTCCCCTCTTTCACTTTAAAACCGTTACCCCTTGTCCTATTGCAACAGGGTGTACTAAAAGTTTGTGCCAATCTTGCTTATAAGCCCCCTTTAAGTACGGAAAGGCAGCACATTTTTTACCTTTGAGTATTCAGTCTATTTCCCTATGTATTAGATAGGTAGTTTATAGGTCCACACAGTGTGTACAACTGCCCTTTTGCCTAGGACTAGTTGCAGCTGCGTGATCTGGATAATTGTGTCATAGCTCCCTGCTCCTGATTCTTAACTCCAAGAGTTGCTGCTACTCCTAATTTATTTGAGACTGATGCAGAGGACTTGTTTCTCCTGCATTGTTCATACCCATGCTCAGTTCTTCTGCGAAGGCTGGAGCAGGGTGGCATCCTCTGGAGGGAAGAGCCAGTCTCCCTTTGGGGAGCTCTTTCGCATGGAAGGGAGTGTGTTCGATTGACCTTCACCGGCTGCCAGATGCCCACCCAGCTGCTCTTTCACTTCCCCTCTCAAAGGGACAGGGGAAGAAAATAAGATGGAAAGCTTATGGGTTGAGATAAAGACAGGAATATTGCATACCAGTCACTGTGACGGGCAAAAAAGACTCACAGACTCTACCTGGGGAAAATTAATTTATTAACAATTAAAATAGATTTGAATGGTGAGAAACAAATAAATTTAAACACCTCTTTGGGATGTTTGGGTCTTTGAGGAGTTTACTACAGGAGAAGGACTAAGTATGTCTATTGTGATCGCTCAGGGTCCCAACACAGATCCAAAATGCTATTGGAGACCATATGGATAATGATTAATTACATTCTGCCACTCACATTTGAGGTGCTTCGTATCTATTGAACTTTGAGAGCTTATGCATGTTACAATTTCACTATTTAAAATGAGCTTTAATAGGTGCTACTCAGCACAGTGAAAGCCATCACACTTCATTTGTAATTAGTTACCTATCAAAAGTTTGTTTATGAGAGCTTTATAATCTGGCTTTCCTATAATGACTTTTTCATTGGTAGATCCACTTCTTCCCATCAGAAAGCAAGATAAAATGAAGAAAGCCTCCACAGTGTGAGGCTGGGGTATAGGAATGGAGAGCATAGATGAGTTTGCCCATTAACAGAAAGAAATAATTTTTTGGAAAAATTAGCCTTAAATTTACAGAATTTAAAAACAGAGGTGGGGGAAAAAGACTGTCAGATGAAAATCAGGATATAGGACAGGGATTAAATGTGTCGAATTCCCATTCAAAACTGAAGAATTTAGGGACACAAGTGAGTACTTCCCTGAATGGTGATATTGGCCTGCCTGAATCTATTGTGGAACTGGGGACGTGTGTAAAGACTGCATGAAAAAAAGCTTCTGTTCTTCTTCAGGAGCTTGAACTTGGAATATACACAAAGAAATATTCTTTGTAATATTTTTTTCAGTATTTTGAAAACTTCAATCTAGAAATCATCTTGAAACATTTGGCACGATCTCTAAATTGCCAGTGCACAAATAGTAGACTTCCTAAATACGAGTTACCAAGTGTTTCTGAAACAGAAAATATGTGCTAACAGACAGGAAGTTAATGTTCGCCATCGAAATTTTAATATAAGCTAGAACTAAAGTAGAACTGCATGATCAGTCAGTTATACTGCCAAAGAACAGCCTTGATAATTTTGTATAAGTGGGCAAAATGCCTTCAGGATTCAGTATGTGGATTAATAAGATAAGCAAATAGAAACTTATTGTTCTTCAATTCATGAAATTTTAATACAAAATGTACTAATAAGGAAGACAAGTCAAAGCTATTTAGATATTCATCAAATTACCTTACAGAGAAGACAACAAAATTAGCTCCTATTGACATGATGATAAGCAACCACAAATGCATGATTTTCCAGTTCACAAATCTTCTCTATAAAATGCCATTAGAAGAGGAATGCAAAACTTATTTTCAGGTGCGTTAGCTTTCAGAGGCCTTAGAGGAAACTCTAAAATGAAAAATAATAATAATAAAACCTACTGAAAACCAGCCTGCCCTCTTTGTAGCATCAACAAGATGTTAAAGGATTAGAGGAAAGGAATAATACACTGCTTTTATTCAAAGGCTTCATGGAGTAATGATAGAATAGGAGAGGCTCTGGGTGAGTTGGGAAGATTGCTGATGACCAGCCCATGGTCCCACAGTGAAGAGCACATGAGATAAAGAGCACCATGAGCTCTTGCAGCAGGAGTGTGTGGAGCTCTGCTGCAGATTGGTCCGCGGGGGAGACCGATCCTTTACACCCTTATCACCTCGTAAGCACACAGGCTGGGGACTTAGTCTGATAGGAGGATCTGGCACCAAGTGCAAGCTTTTAACCTTTTGAAATTTAAGTCTCAAATAGACACAGAAGGCAATCAGGAGTGAAAATTATTTCATTACAGTTCTCGTCAGACTGAATCACTATCTAAATCACTCAGCTTTCCGGCACCATTCCTTTCTTATTTTCCTTGTTAGCATGCACTACTGTCAGAAAAGAGATATTATTTAGTGCCCTTTAGAGCACAGTACTTAAGAAGAAAGTTAAATGCAGAAACACATCCTGGGAAAGGGATTGTTTATTGTGCCATATAACTCATCCTTTGCAACATATGGAAATCTTAGTGTAAATTTGTTCACTATGCAAGTATTTTAATCCTTTGGGTCTTTACATGAGCTACATTAGTTTGCCTCATGTTAGAGAAGATGCGTGTGCAGTTTACAGCACAAGTGGGTGTGTAGTAAGGTACCTGGTTTGTGATTGCAGTGTGCTGTGGATATTGCTAAGTGGACTTTAATCAAGTTTACTGGTTCCAGCCTGCCCCTTGGAGCACAGGGATGAATGTACTGACCTTCCATTTATATACTGTGCTGCTGAGTTGGGTTTTGCAGCTTGTGTTAATGCTACTATGGTGAGACTGTATGAAGTACTTATTGCAAATGTATGGGGGAGCTTTCCAAGATGTGTAGATTTGTGGGGGACCCACAGATGTTTAAATAGTAAAATAAATATTTCGTGGCTGTTTCTGTAAGCATATTTAGAGTATTATAAGCATTATATCTCTGAATATATCAACATAACCCTTACAGCCTATAAATAGATATAGACTCAAAAACAAAAAAAGCTTTTTGCTACCTTTTTCCACGAAAATATTTTGTAGAATTGTTAAATTTTCGCTCAGCCATAATATGTTACTTCCGCTAGCAGTGCTGACTCCCATTATCAGCCTGATTGTGTTACAGGGGTGCTGAGACTGTTACTGACACTAAGGCAATGAACCTGGAAGGGCTCAGCTCCTAGGTTCAGCAAGCCTCCCCTTTCTCATGGGCTGGAGATTATTGCAGAGGCCATCAGGCTCATCTTTTCAGTTGTTTCATACCACTGTAACTGACATCAATTTAGCTATGGTATCCAGGACACTGGACAGGAATGGAGGGTGCTTTGGAGATGTTCTTACATCTGTCACCAACTATACCTGATAAACTGGGCAAGCCATTGTACGTCCCCATGTCTCATTTTCCCCACCAGTGAAACCACTTCTGCAAAGCTGAACTCTGTGACACTCCTTAATGCGTTTCGAAACAGATGAGGAAAATATATAAAATCCTGCTCTGTAAAGCAGGAAATGTGTTAAGCAGCATCTAGACAGTATTATGTTTGCTCCTGTGGCTTCTAAAAACTGTTACTGGATTCTGATTTTCAACCCTTTTTTCTTCTCTCTTTTTTCTACCTCTTCTTTTGAAATTGAGTTGTTGTGCTTGTCACCTTGGGACTGACTTGCTGATAAGACAACAGATGAAGGCTGTGACCCTGTATAGTCAGATGTCTCAGACATGTGCAATAATCTGTGCTGATGCTGAGCGTGTCTGGAAGAAGTGCTCCCTCATTCTAACACTCTCTACTTTAAGGATCTTTGGGGTTGTTTCTGTAAATTAGAAAGACTAGAAAGCCCCTGAGGTCACGCACGGAGCTCTACTGTCTTTGCTAGATACACAGTGAAGTTAAAGAAAGTAACACTTGCATTAAACTTCATGAATTGTCCAGGGTAAGCTCACAGAACTACTTTGCACAGTGATGAGGTCTACAGTAGGAAATGTAGACTGTTTGCAGAGCTTTAAAGCTCTCAGTCCATCATCTTTACTGATGACTGAGTTTGACAGAATTGGAGTTGGGCAGCAAAGGAATCAAAAGGCTAAGGCTTCATCCAGGACTGTGAGATGTTGATCTATTCAGTAGAATATGTTTACATTAAATTTATTTTTCCCAACTTTATCTTTAAAACAAACAAACAAACAAACAAACAAACAAACAAACAAACAAACAAGACAAGAAACAAAAAAAACTCCCAACATTTTGAAAGCTATGTTTTCTCAAATTCAAAAGCTGAGACCAATAACGAAATCAGAAAGCCTGGTGATAAGGCATTCATTCGGGAAGCATACATTTCTTTTTCTGTTCTCTAGTAGCTACAGGTACCACACATCGTGATGGTTATGGCAATCTTGTAGGAGCCGGTGTTGGGATTCAGATTCCATTATGTGAAAAGAGGATTTGAATCTGAATCTGCCTCATTATGGCCAAACATAACAATTTTTTAACCTTTCTGACCCCTAACACCTCTTTCTCCTCTTTTCATCTGTGCTCTTCCTCCCTTGAAATAATTTGATAAATGCAAATCAAAATTCACACAGATATTTCTTGGTGCTTTGAAACAGCATTGCTGAAGAAAAAAAAAACATTAACTGAACAAAAAAATCATTGTATGAAATGTCAAATTCTGCAGGGCTGATAGAGCACAGACGGTACAAAGTTGGAGTCAGCAGTGACAGCTGCCAAAGGAAAGGTGAGGTTATACATACTCTTGACATTATACTGGGGACAGGTCAAAACAGTTCAGGCCATGTTTTGCAGAGGACTTTTAACGTGTTGTATGCTGGTGCTGCAGTGGAGGTGGGCTCTGCACTGCCCGCTCCTGCCCGCTTCTGCCCACTGCTCCAATTCTTGTCCTACCGCGTTGGTAGAACATAACTGGTGTCCTGGCTGGGCTGGTGGGCTCTGCGAGGGCAGGGCAGGGCAGCCAGGAGCGTGGTGCCATTCACAGTCAGAGCGTTTCTTTTCAGTATTCTTGCTTTTCATCTTGAGCTGATGTTCCACCCTGCAGCCATCGCTGCTAGTGTTAAAAGTTAGCCCGGCATTGGGAGCAGCTGCAGCATTTTCTGGATGAGAAAACCTCCATGTTTGCCGCCTTGCAAATGAGTGTCAGGCAGTCTCCATGCTGGCATTCAAGCCTGCTCTGCTGAAAAAAACTCACTCATCAACCAACAGCAGAGGTGGGCTGGAAGGTCTGAAAGCAGCTAAATTCACAGCAGGTCTCTGCTTTCATTTCTGACAATAGCGTGCAAGGAATCCACTGAGATGGCTTGCAAAGCTGCACTTACTTGAATAAAGAAGAAAAAAAAAAAGGAATGGGGAAAAAGCCTAGGTAATTCAAATTTACTGGCATAAGTGATAATTAAGGTGGATTCTGGAACCAGTCAAAAGCAGGAAGATTCAAAACTACTGGCCTAAACTAAGCAACAGTGTTACTTTGTGTGTGTGATTTGTTTGTTGTCTGGCCGTCTAGTGGTTTTGTTTTGTTTGGATTTTGGGTGTTTTTTTCGTTCCTTTGGTTGAATCTCTTTCATTCTGGCTAAATATAATTTTTGAGTCCTCCCATGCCCCCCAGCTCCTCTTCCTCCTATCCCTCCTTCAGTCATTTGCCTTTTAAAAATTTCTATGTTGAAACAATTTGACAAACGAGAATCAGAATTCACAAATACATAGAGCTGTAAAAATAATCTGAATAGGAAGCGATAACAGTACGTGCAGTTAGAGGTTGCTGCCTGCAGAGGTTCAGTGAGGCAGGATCCTGGAGATCAGGAAGGATCTGTTGACAGCTTGACAAACCCCTATGTGTCCTAAGAAGAAAACTTGGGATGGTGGTAAGGAACCTGGAAAAATTCAGAAATGGAAAAGTGTGTATTTGAGCTGAAGCCAGCACCTGAGGTACCTGTGGGTGCTCCTGCTGTGTAATCATTATCTTTTATACTTTGTATGCAATCTTTCTAACTGATCTAGTTAATAAAGTCTTTCTAGTTCGCTCTTCTTCAGTGGGATGTTCAAGAGAAAGAGCATAATATATTGACTGCTGCTGAGTACTGAATTAAGTAGGTTTCAGACAGGGTTGTCCAGATCTGAATGAAAGGGTATGTTGATTTAAAAAATGTGAGTGGACTTTAGACACTTACGCTGGTCAATAAATGTTCCTATACCATTTCTCAGTTAATGGAGTCAAAATGTCTTATGTCACAGCAAAGAGAGGAATCTTGGCCTGAAGGGTGTACTGAAATCAGGTTGTAATATATGGATAGCATGGCAAAAAGGAATTATTTGCTATGAATATTTTGTCCCTTAAATATATGAATGTATTTCTAAGTCCAGTCTTCCTCTGATCAGTCTTTCACCAAGAGCTTGATATTGAGCAGCATTTCAGAGAGTTCGTGGTTGGGTTCCTCTTTCCAGACTCTGTCAGAGCATGCTATTCCTTTTGCATTTGTTTTTTTCTTTACCTAATGAAGAAGTCATTTTACCTACTTAACAGGATAGCAGCAAAGTACTGCTTCAGTGTGTAGCATGTGCTTTAGAGAAGGTTGGTATAAAGGCATTCCTAAATGGTTTGCATGTTACAGTCTGATGTTAGCAGCTCCTTCTGTTCATATACTTGGAGCTGGGAAGAGTGTGCCTTTTTTGGTAGACCATATGCTTAACAAGTAAATGACCTTGATCTCTTGATTGGAAGAACATCGTTCAAGCTTGTGAACAGCATGTGACCTGTGAGCTGTTTAAGGTTTTTTTTCTCTGAGTTTGACTACACACATGGCAAACACATTGCTGAAGGTCTCCGTGCAATGTCAGACCTCTCCTGTGAAATGTCATGCACAATGTAGCAGTCCCTGAACAGTGACATGCTCTGACATGCACTTCTCCATCAGAAGTGGCGCCACGATGTTGGCCAAGGTTGCCATCAACAGTTTGCTCTGTATGCTGTTTTTGATTCATTTGATGACATACAAAAATAAGTCATATTCACAACAAACCGTGTGAAATTGTGTTAACATAAGCCCCACAATGTGGTTGCTTAGCATGAGCAGGCTCGCGTATGTATAATTCTCCAGAAATACTCCTTTCTGCGTCTCATAGGTCTTATGTATGTGTGCCAAGAAACAGACAGCAAATTTCTATTCTGCTGTCACCTATATAACAACATGTGTTTTTCACCAGTGCAAATAACATCCTTAGAAGCAAGATAACATCCTTGCTATCCAGAATACAGATTCTTGAAGTCTACAAATTTCGTTGCGCTGCTAGAAATTACTATTTGTAGTACTTGAACTTAATGGCCACAAAGCTTTTTTCTTACAGATACGATGTCAATGAAAATATTAATGTATTTTCTGAACTTGTTTTTCATTGTTTGCATGAGATGAACATACATCAGGAGAAAATAAACCTTTACCTGCTCTAGTATTCGATAAGGAGAAACCAAGTTTCATGTTTTGTTATAGTCCAGTGGAAAGACAATTTTTTTTTCATGTGTTCCTTCAGGAAACTGAATATAGGGAAAGTGGTCCACAGAAATTAATGTAAGTCCAGGATGTGGAAAAATTCTTGTCAGGGAAGTATTAGATTGTCCAGAACTTTTCTTACATTTCTGCCACTTGTACGAATAATCTATTTTTTTTGAAGAATTTCTTAGGGCTTTCCTATCAATATCCAACTATTAGAACAGAAATACTAACAAAAAATTCAAACTTAATATGTTGATGAAATATGTCAAATGATGAACCTCAGAGTGTGACTCAATTGATTAACTATTCATTGCACACCTACCTTAATCTTGACAGTTAATGCATGATGCACAAGTGTAATTAGATAATGTAGTTTTAGTTTGTATGTGAAAATATCTCATTATTTCTGAAGGTACTAAGCTGAAAATTCAATCACTAACAGCTGTGCAACATTGTTTTGAAAATGGAAGCCTGGAATGGGAGGGTCTTTAGTTAAGTGTGGGCTATTAAAAGCTTTAGATTTCTAAAAACCATCTTGAAAAGTCTAAAGATTTTCCCCTATCTCTTCTTAATATGAACTTCCTACTGGGGAGCATGGTGTCTTCCCCTCACACCCCTGCACCGCCCCCATCTTGTTATCCGCAGTTACAGCTGTTCTTGCCCAATATGCTTCTCTTTTCACACATTTTCAGAAGTTGTCCAAAGTTCCCCTTGATTCTCCAAGAGTAGCACTGCAAAAGTCTGATAATCCAACTGTTTCAGTTCAGGTACCCAGACTAGAGCTGCTGAGTGCTGAAAATGTATCCTAAAAAAAGGCTGAAACCCATTCACGTTATGAATGATTCTGCAAACTTCTTTGGAACCCAGTCTGGGACCATGAAACTGAAATATCCTGTGTGATACCTTAGTAGCCATTATAAAATAATGAACTTGTATTTTAAAAAGTAACAGTAAGTATTTAGGGATATGTAATTCCCTCTCAAGATTAGAAGGTGTTAAATTGTAGGAACTGCACAGCATTTTTAGTTCAAATCACTGGGATGCACAGTTACTTTTAGCATTTGTTGTGGAAAATATTACAAAAAAGAGGGTTTTTTTTTGTTTTGTTTGTTTTTTTTTTAAAAAAAAAGGTCAAAGCAATGTTCATTCAATCTTCCCATGTTTCTTTCACTTTCATCTTAAATCTGAGCACTGCATGGTTTTGACAAAAAGCCCATGTTTATTAAAACTGACCTTACGTTTGCCAGAGAAGTTCAGATATTTTATGGGTTGAATTTAGAGAGAAACATTAAGAGAAGATAATTTATCTGGTTAAACTTTGTCATTACAAATGTGTTACACTACTACAGGATTGTGCTTAATTCAGTGTTGGTGGCAAGTTTATATTGTGATAGAATTTCTGAGCCTCTCTTTTAATGATGTCTTTTTTCATTATTAAGAAACTAGGGTTTACAATTTCTACAAATACTAAAGCCTGTCATATCCAAGAAAAGTCTTCAAAATAAACATTTGGGGATGTTTTAGTGATTGGAAGTTTGGTCAGAGCTTCAGATGTACCCACTCTCTATTATAGACTGTGTGGATTCTTAGAGTGGTCTGCTTAGAGTGGTGTGGCATTTATTTATTTTGTAAGCTATTGTTACATAAAAATACATAAGTTAATTTTGAATGATGGAACCAGGGTACTTGAAGCAATCTAGTTGCATTAATGCTACTTTCTTCCCAGGCTTTTCTGAGTTTCTTTTTGCTTTTGTCATGTGGGAATATTCATAATGTAGCCAGTGGTGTAACTCGCTGATTGCGTGCAAATTGATGTGATTTATTTTTTGAAGGGCAGGGTTTTTTCTTCTACTTATTCCTCTTCCCTCTGCTTTTTTTTTTTTAAGCCATCCACACCAGCTTTTTAATAACAGGGAAGGTGGAACAAGTCATAATCTTTCTTTCTTTTAAGTCCAGTACCAAATAATTCCAATTGTTTTAGCATTTAATACAGTGTCTATTTGTGTGGAGTGGTGTGCAGCTGTTTGTATTCCATTCTTAGAGGCAGCAACACTGCGTCAAGTAGAAAATAGGATAAGGAAAGTTGAATGCATTGTTTCTTATGCCGGTTTACAATTTTGCCACACATAGCACATTGCCTTTCCTGACACTGAATGCCTTCAAAATGTGAATAATCCAGTAAAGTCCATTTGTCTGCCATTGTTTGAAACATCTCCTTTACGAGACGGTCATTTTAAGACTGTCAGGTCTGGCAGCAGTTCAGCTGGCGTTACTTCTGTCACTGAGTGCTATTTCCTCCTCTCTGCTGTGCTCCAAACTGTTTGGAGCCTCATGGCTGGCTGCTCCACATTAATGAAGTTGGGGAAACAAAATTGTAAGTGACTTGGTGTGCGGATATTGAAAAGTCTGCAGTAGAAATCATTTTAGGAAAGGGTGGCAATTGGAGAAATTGTTTTGACTGCTTAAGTAGCTCTACATATTATTTAAAGAGACTGTTTTAAAATGACTCAACACCCTCCCCCCCATCCCCCAATTTTTAAATGCATACACAGTTGTTTATGAATCTCGTTCCCCTGGCTGATAAACACTTTCTTCTGAGCTGAAGGAGCACAGATGGTATTTAAGGATTCAACTCTTTACTTTCAACAGCTTCTGAGTAATAGGTCAAGTCTTTTGTGCTTGGAACAGATTCTTATCCAGCTTGTGTTGCCTTGGTCCATTATATATTAAAATTAATTCTCTCCCTGCAATTCCCCCTACATTGGATGAGAGGGATGGAACCGTGTGAATAAATCTGATTTAGAGAAGTGCATTTTGTCTCAGAACAGGCTGGCAGTTTGCAAATATCCTAGCAGGGTATCCAAGCTAGTAGTCAGCCACATCTGTACTAAGGCTTAGTGACTGTGTAAGTGGAACCAAAGGTAGAGGAGGAGGTGATGCCATGTGCCAGGATGGTTGGCATTCCTGTATGTATGGCTTCATGTAAATGTGGTGAAAAGCATGGAGAGCAAAGAGGGAAACCTTTTGGAACTGCACATAAAGAGATGGGTTTTAGAGGAGAATGTGCTCCTTTCATGCAGATGCTTTCACATGGAAACACTGCATAAATGTAGGACTGCATCTTTGGTCTGCCACTGTGAGATTTGGATCCATATGAGATGACATAAACCTGGCTCTATTTGCACACTCTCTTCAATTAGTTTCCAGGGTTTATTTGCATACTTATACCTCTATAAACCTTCTTCTGCTTTACATTTTACAAATGGCTATTTGCTTTAACTCATGTTTTGATCTGTTTGAGTTAAGAATGAGTTCGAGGTAATGGACAAACACAAAAGCAAACATCCCTTTGGGCAATAATGATGCTTATATCTGAGATTCCTGAGCTCTTGTTCTATTCTAGACCTTGATCTAGTGTATTCAGAATAACTGATAAAACTGGTATTATTGTCCAGGCTTGCTTACAAGATGTTTGCATGAGGGTCTATAGACTGAGGACAGTGACTAGCACTGCTTGGCGGCAGGGGTAATGCCTCTGGAGCAGTGCCTTCTCTGTGAGAGAGATGTTAATTAACCAGTGGAGCATAGAAGGGAAAGGAGAAGGTGGTCAGGTGATGGTATTACAAATGTGGAAGTGCTAAAGGAGGCTTGGGGCAAGGCAGCCAGACATCTCTCAGCAGTGCAGTATGCAAAAGGAGATGTCACAGGCTGAAACAAGGAAAATTACCATATTCAATAAAGGAAAACTAAATTTCACCACGAGAGTGGTTTAGCAATGGAACAGATTACCCAGAGAGGCTGTAGGATCACTGTCCTCAGAGAATTTCCAGGCTCAGCTGGAGAAGGACCTGAGCAATCTGCTCTAATCTGGAAGTTAATTCTGTTTGGAACATGGGGTTGCTCTAGCCTGAACGACTCTGGTGTTCCCTACAGTGACCAGCCCTATTCAGCAAATCTTCTCTGCAATTTGGTCCAGGGGCAAGCCTAGTCCTGATGTGCAGATGAATTCAGGATTTGTTTACAAACAATTCTGAGAGTCTAGGGCATCTCTCTCATTTGTTTTACTTTTTCTTAATTTGTAAAATGGCATAAGAAAAGGAAGATGTGTAACCAGCTATGGCCTTCCTCATTTCCACAGAGAGAGAACAACATATCCTGACCTCTTTCTATGTTCTGCCTGCTAGGCTCAGATTTTCTTTAGGTTAAGTTGATAGTATTTCACAAAGGCAAACTGCTCAGTGGATGGTATGGTTATGAGGCACTCTCAGCTTCTCAGTGCCCTTCCTTTCCTGTACACCATTATGCAGCTCAGTTTTCTTCTTTCAGTGCCTATCATCTGTCTACTGAACAAGCCACATGCAGGTTGATTCAGGAGGATTAAAGGACAAAAGCTGAGAGAGCAGGAAAATCTCTAATATAATAAGGAAACCTATTTTATTTTTCAGTTCCTGCTGTTCTATCTTATTAGTCTTTTTCTTTTTTTTCCCAGTGTATTCACTTAACCTGCTGCCCTAATTTTGACATTTTAAATTTCTCCATTAGCTGTGATTAAGATCGTACTACATTCATGAGGAGGGACTTTGCTTGCTGGGAAGCTTTCCTGACGTATCACAGCTCTAGCAAGGGGCCATACCTCACCATAGTCAAGTTTAATAATTCCTAAAATTTTCATTTAGAAAACCTGCAAGCTTAATTACAACTCTTTCCTTACTAATTAAATTATATTTGTTATGTGTATAGCCATGCGACGTAATTATTTCATTACTAGAAACATGATGCACCAAAAGTTCTGCAGGAGAACAGCCCAGTAGGGATTTGATGAACAGTTCTTGCTTTCATCATAAAGAAAACTTTCCACATTATTTGAAAAGCATGTGATACAAAGGCTTAATGAGACAGTTAAGTTTTCCACAGTGTGAAAGGATGAGTAATAATGGGTTATATATATGGTGTTCTCTCTGGCGACCAGAGATAGCACACCTGGAAATTATATAAAGGTGCACTAGGGGAAGTTCAGATTGAACATTAGGAAAAAGTTCTTCAGTGAGAGGTGGTCAGTTACTGGAGCAGGCTCCCCAGAAAAGTGGTCATGGCACCAAGCCTGTCAGAGTTCAAGGAGCCTCTGGACAATGCTTTCAGCCATATGGTTTAGTTTTAGGTACTCCTGTGGGGAGCAGGGAGGTGGATTTGATGATCCATATGGGTCCCTTCGAGATATTCTGTGATATAGATAAATATATGTATAAAATACAAAAGCCTAACAGGAACAACCTTAAAAAGGGAATACACTGTATACATGGAGCAAATAATTTATTCATAGTACAATCAATGGTCTAACATACTCCAATTTATCAAATGGATACAGAAAAACCTTGTTTATAACACAGTTTAAATTGTTACATGAAGACCTAACTTCTCTCTGTCCCCAGCTCTGGGTCCTGTTGTCGGCATCCTCATCCTGCCACCAGCAGAGCACAAGCAGGGCTGTGACAAGTCTTGGGCCACCTCAAGGTCTTCACCAGGAGCTGTATGATGTTTTTGTGGTAGAATTTCTGCCTCCTCAGTCTGCATTTATTTTTATATGTTTCTCATCGTAGTTCGCTTCCTTTTCATTGGTTTCCCACTCAAGTTTGGAAGTTGTACTCGCAGCGTCAACTAACATAAAGGGCTATTTTTTATGCAGGGACTACCTGGATTTGTCAGACCATTACCATGTATTATTATGATTATATTTACATAATTTAAAATAAAACAGATTAGGGGATGATCGCTCGACCCACTAGACAACTGCTAAAGCCAGCTGAGGCCAAAGCAGTCCCAAACAACTGCAGAGACCGTGCGCTGTCAAATCAACACAAAACCTATGGCCATTTATTATTTATGGCAATAAAACACATTTACTGGGCTATAAGGGAGAGGACAGTGCTTTTACAGTTGGCCATATGTTGTTATGCAGTGAAAGCTGATTTATTGCTCCATGTGGAGAAAGAAGAACATGAATACAGCTGCTTCAGGAGCACAATATTACAGATATACATAAATGTGATAGCACAAGCCGCACTGCTTTAACACAATAGACACTTGAAATGTAATACTCTCAGTGCCAAAAAATGCCTCCTGCTATCTTCAGTGGGGCTGATGGACAAGAGTGAAAAAGGAGGTGGGATCTTTATTATGTAGATTTGAAATTCTTAATTAGGTTACTTTCTGAACTTGAAATTGTTCTTTATTTCTGAAATCAAACTACTAATACTATATTGTACAATGCAACCAAATTAAATTTCCTGCTATTGTCACTGCTTCTCTCTCTCTTTTTTTTTTTTTTTTTTTTGCGTTTTGAAAGCAGAATTGGCCTGAGTGTTTGTGCTATGAGTGGGAAGAAAGGATACAGTGATTTTTTTATTACTTGTACCACTATGTCATAACCAAATGTATTATGGCATATGCTCTCTCTTTTACCTAGGACTCTGACTGTGGTCAGAGCTATCCTGGTTGGCTAAAAGTATTTCTTAAGCTGGTGGGGACAGACAGTATTGTCAAACCGGAGTGTTCTTTACCCTCAATTTCTGTCTGCTTTGACCAGAAAAGTGCTATTACTTCACCACCTGACACTAAGGCAGGCCACCTGCATGCTTTTTCTGGCATTGAGAGTAGTTTTTTGATGTTGTATACAAGATATTGCATCACTATAGTCACAAAACCATACTTCTTGAGATTGTGTGTCTATTTGTTACCTCCTTATGTTGGTTATGTCCTAACTCTCAGGTACATTTTTTATCTGATGTGGGTAGTTTGAATTCCCATCTGCTATCAAACAGTTGATGAGTGATAGCTGACCAAGCTGAAAAATGACCAGATCTTCTAGCAGGCAGTTTCAAGATACACTAATGGGTTTTCTTCTGTCATCAAGGGCATGCTCAAGAGCTCATTTTCTAAGCATGTAGCTGAACTGCAACTGTCTGTTGAGTTTAGAATACAAATGCTCTCCTCTGCTGTTTCTGTTTGTCTTTTTTTAGGGCAGAAAATAAATGAGCATTGTGTATCTAGAGGTTTTTCATCAAGTACAGAAAAATTTAGCAATATTTTTTGGCTAGATGTTTCTTATATTGAATATTTAAAATTATTAAGACCTACTGTCTATAGAGTTACTTATAAAACACATTAAGCAGATACTGAATGAAAGTCTACAATGTACACAACATAGATGAGGAGAGTCTGAAAGTTAGATCTACCTTCTGCCCTGCTATAGCTCTGCAACTGTATGGTTTTGTCTTCTCCTCCCACATAATTTCTATATTCTTTGCAAAAAGATAAATTTGCAGTATGACCCGCAATTATACGATTCATATATTTTCAGAAAAGTGTTTGGAAGTAAATATTTCTGTCATTTGAAGACATTTCTTTACAATTATTTAGGTAAATTACTGTGTTCATGTTGGGTCCCAAACTATCAATATCAGTGCACAACAACACTGCATGTCATCCCTGTAGAATGTGCTAATGTGCCTTCAAGAAAGGTGGCATAGGGATTTAAAATTAAGCTAAATTAATTCTTTGTCACCAAGAGGAGCAAAAATGATGTGGAAAACATGGCAGTTAAATTAGGAAAGAATAGTAGATAATGCTTTTATATACCTGAAGGATGTAGCACTGGTCTGAAGAAAGAAATAATGAGAGGAAATTATTAAGAAGTGAAATTTAGATAGAAAATCAGGGAACTTGTTGAGACAGTGAAATCTGTTACAACCTGGAATTGTCTCCCAAAGGAAGACATTTAAACTTAATTGCTCTGGGCATTTTTAGCAAGTCTTGTCAAGTGGTGTGGAAGAAATGTAGAGAACAATCATGGATTTGCAGAGGGATACACTAGGTAACGTGCTCAGCTTTGCCACCTCTTGTTGCTCTGATTCTTTAACTGCCAGCAGGAGTGACAGTAATTATGGCGACAATTTTTAGGTGGGGTGGCAGAACTGCTGTTTTAAGAGCTCAGCTGTATTTCTGCATCAGTCATGGACGTTCAGAATGAAGAGACTAATGCTATATTTGGGGTGATATGCTGAAACCTGCAGCTAATTAACTTGTACAGCAAAACTTCCTTTAGGTGACCATATGAGTGGTTGGGGAGAAATGTTTGTTGGACTGGGAACAGTGTAAAGTATAATAGTTGGACTGTGAGGCACAGAAGGAGGTATGTGCCACTTGCCCCTAAGACAAGAAGAAGAGGAGGAGGAGATGTCCTCATTTGCCGTGAGGTCCAGGTTGAAGTCTGATCCCATGTATTATTTTATAGCTTTTCCCTTTATGGCAGGCAACATTAGAGTAGGAAGGCAATAAATTACAGCCATGCCAGGTAAGACAGTCTCTCCACTCTACAGGAATGTTAAGTGAAATTAATAAAGAAAAGTTGTTAAAGTTTAATTATGCCCTCCTTCTACAGCAAACCACAAAGACACTCAGGATACAGGACTGTAAACACAAAGAAAGTAAGCTCAGAGAACTGTATAATTAAACAAATTCCTATTAGTTGCAGTGCAGACTTTTGCATGGTTGCATTTAAATCCTATTAACTGAAACACAATGTAAACTCATTTGTATTAATATATGCTAGTGTGCAGGCATGTAAGCATCCTAGGGAACAGGTACCAAAAATATTGCAACTTCTTGTGGAAATATATGACACAGACATCAAACACAGAAGTCAGAGAGCACTGACCCAAGACAGAGAGGAAAACAGTTGTCTTCCCAGGAAATGAATCCACTGGGATTTCTGTAACCAATAGTCTTGGTGTTCAATGGGTATGTGACTAGAGCTCAGCTCTTCTCTATGCTGTATCTTTCTTTGTCTGAAAGGCCAGTCTTTCTTCTATTTGTTTGCTGGGGAAGACAGTGAATTTTTGATGAAAACAAGTGTGGAAAGTGGGGGAAAGGAAAGGAAGCTGGGTCTGAACATAAAATATCATACGCCAACAACAGCAAGGTGCCTCTATGGGTGATTCACCTGCAGATGTAACAGACAGGCAGAATAAAGTTTATTTGAACTTGACATCTTCTGTTCTTGTGCATGCAGCATTTTGCTTAAGGAAATCTGCCTGATTCCCTATTTTGTGTTTATGTGTCTCCATTTTGGGTACAGTGGTGGCCTGCTGGGTACATGGCAGAGGCGTTGCCTCTTTCCGTGGGGTGCAGCAGGGACATGCCATGACTTGTCCTTGCAGCACACACAGCAGGTGTGGATCATGTTTGCATGCTTCTACTAAACTACCCTCAGCATTTCATAGCAGTGTAGATACACCTGTCATCCAATGCTCTTATAGCTGGCATCTGTTTAGTAGATTCACATGTGGTCTCTGTTTCTACAGTTACCATGAAAGGTCTTTGGATCAGGGACCATAATTTTACTATGTGTTCGTAAAGCATCATGCATGATGGGTGTCCAGTTCCATTTTGGGACCAAGAGGGAGTACTATATTTCCAGTTATGCCTGTTATTGTTATCCACTGTAAACTAAATACTTATGCCACTCTGTGTAGTGGGTGATACGTTTCTTGATGTCTTGCACAAGAACAGGATTTACTCCAGTCAGAATATACGAAGTCTGTATTTTCATCAGATACACTACTGCGCTTTTACTCTTTTAATGTGATGGAATTGCGATGCTCAACCATTTGCTGAGTATAATACCTGTTATAAACACCTACACACGGATCTGTGGAAAAGTGTAGATGTGCCATAAGTCAGATAGATTTCGAAGACCTCTTAAAAATGGTGACAGAAGGGTGGCAATGTATGCGACAACAATACATCACATAAATTACAACCATAGGTTTTGTTTAAAAGAGACTAAGATGCATCTTCAGAGGGATAAAATGCTACTCACAGAAAATGTGGCAATAAATGTAAATGGCTTACTGTGCTTCTGCCTTTGCTTTTGGAGAGGGTGAGGGGAGTGGCACACTTCAAAGATTCTGCATCAGTTCAGCCACTTATTAGAGATCTGCTGAGCAAAGAAATATTGATCCTAACAGCATAGTGAATTAAAGATAAGATCTGACAGTATTAACAAGAATAAGACTTCATGGTCTTTTTTATCCTAGTAAATATCATCTCAGGGTACTTTAAAAAGTCAGATAAATTTAGATTTCAACATGTGAAAAATACAAAGACCGTCAGGATATTTTACATTCCTACATGTAAATGACTTGTTTCAAGGTAATTATTTTGAATATGTAGGGTGTGTTTTTTATTCCATATTGCTGCAAAGCATTTGTCGTAACAAACACAGTTGCAGGTTACCTAAGGGAACTTTTTGTTAAGCTTCAGCCACAACTGTGCAGCCACGGCCAAGTTATTTTTTTAAAAAAATACATATTTAAATATATCTATTACATATGCAACTGTTTAAAATCAAACATATATCTCAAATTTGGAACATGAAGAGTTTACCTTCTGAAAGGATAAGACAGAGTCACAGTAAACACGGAAAGTCTGTCACAGAAAGTGGCACTGGAGAGACATTTTTTGTGCTATGGGGCTGGAGAGATGGCACATAGATGCTGACTGACAGATGCTTGCCCAACCTTTTCCTTATAATCCTAGTGAAAATACTTCATCACTTTGGCTGGCAGCCTGCTCTACTTCTCACAGAGTTCTGCAGATTCATCTGTCTAAATCGCACTCCCCCAATCCCATGCCCTGTGCACATGGGGAGCAACGGGTCACCTCCACACCACCTTTTGCAAATGGAGATGTCGATATCATGTCCCTCCCTAGCTGTCTTTTTTGTAGACCATCATACCCAAGTCCTTCGGTGCTCTTTCATGGCTAGATGATGGAAAACCACTTCTTTCAAAACTGCTTCTCAGTTTTGATCGCTTCTTCTGGCCTCTTTCCTGCTGTGTGACCAGCAGGTCAAGGGAGGTTCTCCTCCTCCTCTGCTCTGCCCTGGTGAGGCCACATCTGGAGTACTGTGTCCAGTTCTGGGCTTCTCAGTTTAGGACAGACAGGGAATTACTGGTGAGAGTCTGGTGGAAAACTACAAAGAAGATTAAGGGTCTGGAGCATCTTTCTTATAAGGAAAGGCTGAGAGAGCTGGGTCTGTTCAGCCTGGAGAAGACTGAGAAGGGATCTTATAATTGTTTATAAGTATCTCCAGGGTGGGTGTCAAGAGGATAGGACCAGACTCCTTTCAGTGGTGGCCAATGATAGGATGAGGGGCAACGGGCACAGGCTGAAGCATAGGAGGTTCCATCTGAATATGAGGGTGATGGAACACTGGAACAGGCTGCCCAGAGAGGTTGTGGAGTCTCCTTCTCTGGTGACATTCAAAACCCACCTGGACACATCTCTGTGCAATCTACTCTGGGTGAACCTGCTTTAGCAGGTAGGTTGGACTAGATGATCTACAAAGGTCCCTTCCAACCCCAACCATTCTGTGATTTTGTGTCTTAGAGAACAGACTCCAGAGAAAGCCTCACTGACACTGGGAAAATAATAATAATCAGCTTCCATGTTTTGCAGAGGGCATTACTGTCACTACAGAGCAACGTAGGATGTTTCTGGTGTTTTTTTGTTTGGATGGATTTATTATTTGCTTGGTTTGGGGGTTTTTGGTGTTTTGTTTGTTTTCTCTCTTTTTTTTTCTCCCCCCCCAGCTCTTTTTCAGTATGCACTGCGTTGGCTTGAAGCTTTGGAAATGGGGCTTTGCTTGCAATCAAGGAATAGCAAATCAGTCCTGTGGCTGAACCTGGGTCCTTGGTTGTGTCACTGCTAAAACTACGGCCCCCTCTGGCCTGCTACTCCTGTGGCAACCTCTGCCAGCACCTTTTTAAACCTTGGAGGTGTACCAGAGATGTTTCTTATACAGTCTGATATATGCAATCTTTAATAGTTTTGGGAGCTGTTGTAGAGAAATTGCCAGAAAGAGCTGCTCTCACATCTGGCCTTTATCAAGTTGTTGTTATCTTGACGAGCCATGATCTGAGTCAGGGGTCTTTTGATACATTAGCCAAGGAAAAATTTTTTTGGCATAGATTTAGAAGTTAAACACTTACATTCTGGAAACCTTCACAGCAAGAGGAAGTAGAAGCAAGGCCTCATAAAGGAACAAACAATAATATTTTATTGACTAATTTGAACAAAAGAGGAAAATCGGTGTTGCATCCTGAGTCTTGCTGAAATGTGGATCCTCTGGAACTTTTAAAAGAAGAGGTAGCCACAAGCAAAGGTGATTTTTCAGAGTCTGAGGTCAGCTGAGACAAAATAGAGGTCAGAGTAATGGCAGCAGACTTAACAGTAGACTTCAATTCCACAAAAAGCCTCTTAAGACAAGAAATGAGTTACCAGATAAACAGGGTATGTGAGGAAATTTAAACTGTAATTCTGAAAGACCAAGTTCTTAAAAATATACACTCTCAGGAACAGCTGTGGAAAAAATTAATTTGTATAATTTTGTGTTTGCCAATCTGATGGCTTATAAGAAGCTTGAATTAATATATATTTGTCTGAGAAATTCATACACTTTTCTGCCTGGTTGAAAAAAAATCACGATAGTCATTCCATCATCCAAGTGGGCAAGAACTCTGTTTTAAAGATAGGAACATTAAGGTACCTAACTGCTAGTAACAATGAAGATTTCAAGGCCACCGTAATTGAGTGAATATTTTGGCAGCCATTACTCTTGTGACTAATTTATGCTTATGATGGTATTGAAGCCAAGGACTAACTGTTGCAAAATTGTAACTTACTACATGAGATCTACAAAAGACATATGTTTTTAAAGCATTTGCTTTTAACTTTACTCTTCTTGGCTTTACTGCTATTTTGTAGGGTCTATAATTATACTGTTGAACCTACAGGAAGCAGATACAGTGTCTGTGGCTTTAGAGATGATATATGTACTTTCAAATTACACTTTATGACCTGGTGTCCAAAATCTAATTTTAGCCTGTCTGAAGAAGTAGTGAGGAGTTTGAGTAGCTGTTGGTTGATGTGACAGAGTCCCCGAGTAAACTAATGGCAGCAGGGTCTGCACTTCAATTCCGTATTTTGAAAACCATCTTCTGATATACCTATATGTCATGGTTATTTTTTGTGGTGAGCTGGAAAGAAACAGCAAGTAGGTGGCTGAGAGGTGCCAGCAACGAAAGTGTGATGATTTAGTCAACATACTGGGTTTAGGGCAGAGAGCTTTCTTGCCCCAGTTACATTCTTAGGGGAGTAAAAATGTAGTGACTGAATGGGAATGCGAACCTGATGCTGCTTGATTGGAATTTTCACTGGCAACAGTCTCTTATGCAATGATATCACTTGAATTTGTAGAAGAAAGAGGGAAACAAAACAATATATGTGTATTTTTTTCTATAATTGAAGAACGAGGGAAGAAGCATCCCCAAGAGGGCCCTTTGGTACTCCATTTGTATTGCAAGGAAAACTGATAATCTCTGAAAACGTATTTAAAGCAGCATTTCCCCCAAGTGCCTTGGCAGCCACCTGTGGGTCGGTGTGGTGTGGTCTGTTCTGAGCCCTGCCCAGCTGTCCTGCCCGGGTCTGCCTGGGGACCCTGGCAGAAGCAGCTGCGTACTCACAGGTATCATTTTGCTCTCTTTTCTTTGATGCTGATGCTCCAGGCAATCTCCTAACCTAGTACTCTGGGGATTTTTTTTAAATTTCCCATGTAATAAAACTGCTTGAGGCTGATCTGAAGAATATCAGGTTGCCTCCTTTTCTTTGAAAGTGGGAAGCTCATGTACGCTGGTCACAGCATCCAGATGATCTTTGAGTATGCCCAGAACTTATGGTTTACCAAACTCTGCACAAAACTGAGGGTACCAGGTGCCGAGCTAGGGTGGAGTACTCTTGCAAATGAAAGCAGTGCTCCTGGCAACTGCTACATTTTGAGCTGTTTTCTTCACTGAGAATATTTTATTTTTTACACTTAGTTAACCAACTTGCACAGCTTACTCAGTGTCGAGGATAGGTGCCCAACACTTCGCTAGATTGTGCTCTAAGGACAAAAACAACTTGAATGATGGTTCTCTGAAGATCAGATAAGTTCTTAGATGTCACAAAGACCTTTTGATATCGTGTAGGGTGTCCATATGCTCTCAACTGTTGAAAAGACAACCTGTGTACAGGCTTAGATGCCAAATTTTAGAGATTTGTCCTTAATATCTGAAATGAAGTACGAGTGCCGAAAGAGACATTGGGAAGTGGAAGAAATTGCGATGAATCAGGTGATACTTTGAATTTCTCCTGAAGCTTTGTGCCTGAAGATGTCTTTTAGGAAAACATGGTATTCAAGAATCAGAGTTGATACTGTTTTGTTGGGAAAATATGCTGATGGTGTATGTGATTTTTAACATGCTGTTTGTTCTGGAGTGTTCTGATGTGGTCTTTTGCATTTATCTTGGTGATCCCTTGCTGATCCTGTGTCTTTGTTGCTTCTCCACCTTCTGTCTTTCATCTTTTTTTCTATTATTTGGTGAATTAACCATTTGCTTGTGCATCTTACGTACAGACATCACTTTTTCATCCACCTTGCTGTTCATTTATGCAGGGGGCAAGGGGTGGTTGCCAGCTGCCTTCAGTAGATATATTCTTATGGAGGAAACTGGATTTGCTTCCCTGTTGCACCCCAATAAGCATACTTGTCTGTGTCTACTTGACAGAATGACTCACAGGCACTAAATCCTAGCAGAAGAAACCTATTTCCAAAGCTACATCCTGTGTATAAGAGCTGATTTTAAAAGCTGGGGTGTTTCATTCTCCAGTTTATGCACTGCCAGTCTGATTTGAATGAGATTTATATAAAGTAAGAGGCAGAGGAATGTTGAGTCCATGGGTCTTTTAGCCAGTACCCCTTCTGTAACTGCACAGAAAATACCTGAGAATGAGCAGTTATGCATGTACATATTTAAGTATACCATGAGAAGAAATTGTAATAAAGACATCCTAACCAAACACAGGGCAGATTTAATTAAATAGTTCTATCTTTTGAAATCTAAGAACCATTTGTAGATAAGATTGTGTAGGAATACACAGGAATGTCTTAATATAATGCCTATTTAGGGTATTAGCTATGGAAATGAATGAGCAGATTATCGCAGTGCTGTCTTAATTTTTATTTTTTCTTAAGATGACTTATGTTTTCAGTTTCTCATCACAGTGTCACATTTCTGTGCTTAGATTAAAGTGTAAAACTGTCCAAAGCCCTTGTTTTTCACTGTCTGCAGAGATCGTGGCTAGCAAAAGTTTATCTCGTTGCTACTTTCCTTAGAGACCTTTATGCCAAACAATAGAAAGATCCTAATTTCAGAAATACTGCCCTTTGCAGGTAGCAACAGCTCCTGGTGGTGAAGCCCAAAGTGGCTTCATTTTAAAGATGAGAGATGGTTTACATCAGTGCAATGGCATCTGGTTCCTGCTGAAAGCCAGCTGGAGACAAACTATCTTACCCATTCGAAATCTCCCTGTTGGCCTTTGTTTCTGGCTATGTGTCTTAAAGCCCTAGTTACATTATAAAAGTCCTTTGGAAGCAGTAAGATCACATGCAATCCTCGCACGTGCAACAAAAAAGATAATTGTGTTTGACACAGACAAGACCAGGTTAAAATGAAGGGTCTTATAAATGTTTGCCTCAATTCAGAGCAAAACTCAGAGGTAGGAATATGCAATTGGTATCTGAGAAATGACAAAGGGATTTGCTACAGCAACGTCAGGGCCAAACAAGTGCCCAGAGTGCATTTGCTTGTAGTTGAAACTGGGTCAATAATGTAGCGGCAAGTGAATGCTCTCATTTCTTGAGATAATGATGCCTTATGAGGCAGCTTGACATGCTTCTCTTCTGTTGGCAAAACTTATTTACTGTACTTCTCTTTTGGATAATATAAATTACGGATAAGTCTGAGCATTTCTGGCAGTAAAGAGCAGGTAAGAAGCTACAGGAGAAGACAGATGCAGCTGGACAAGCTGCAGCTTCAGTTTGAGGTGGATTACTCATAGATACAGGAGTTTCTTAGACTTCCTGTGTATCCTCATGTAATAGTTACTGTTTAAGGGGGAAAAAACACCACTATGTCTTCATCCTAGTTCTGCAAGCTAGGGAAGCATTTTAAGGGGAATAGACAAGATGACCTTCAAAGGTCCCTTCCAACCCAAACCATTCTGTGATTCTATAAAGCAGACTGAAATCTTGTGAGTTTATACCTTTCTGGACAAGAGGTATCTCTGTGCCTCCACAGTTGCTCTTTATTTTGTTACAGCTGAGCTGTGGCTCCACAACCTGAGAGAAGCCGAGACCATCAAAATGTAGAGCAGTGGGACAAAATTCACATCCATAAAGTTTTTGTTATGTGAACTCATATCTGTCACAGGTGTGTTGTGCATTTTGTAATTTAGACAGCGTATACTGATGTGCTGTACACTTAAACGTTATTATTGTGTATTCCACAACTTGAGTTAAAATTGACTCCATTGCAGCTTAATAGGACTTGAGCAGACACTATAAATGCAAGTCATTACTGCCTAAATGTTCTGAAGTGTTATGATGAGCAAAGACAACTGTCAAATAAACCCTTTTCACCAATGACAGAATAAGTCCCTGCTTTAATCTTAAAACAAATGCAATTTGTGGAAAGTCAGACATGAGAGAGGCTTGTATTTTGATAGCCTTTATAAGCAGTTATTGGGGTGTGATATTCAGAGAGATGTCATGCCTGTGGGTTAGAACAAATTCTGTTAATAATTAGTGAGATAAAGGTCTGACAAATAAATGCTAGATGCTTAGTCTGAGTTCAGCCTTTGCCTTTGTGGGTGGTGATTAGACTATCAGTGCTATATCAATGGTATTATTTTGTTTTGATTTAATACTACATCGCTTTTATACCCAGTCTGGTGCTCTAGTAGACATAGCTTGAGTCTGGGAAAAGAAACAGCATTCTTGCATTTTAGTTTATCTTTCCTGACATTAAATACATTCCAGACACACTTTTCTGAATTTGAGTGGATGTATTTGTAATAAGAGTTTTAACTGATACATGCTTATTTTGACATCTAGTGTTAAATGCCTTTGATACGTACCATGGCATTAAATTTCAGCTTGCGTATTCTACTGGGTTTGACTTTGAGATTGCAAGCAATGTTCTACTAGAGACTGAAAACTTACACATTAACAGCTTGTTTCATATAGCTCAAAGCTATTGCATAGCCTTTCTTCTCATAGGAAATATAGTGGCAGATGCTATCACTAATAGTTTTAAAAAAGCCTTGCTTTCTGTCTGTGGACTAAATTCAAGTCCCATTAAAATCAATGGGAAGCTTCTGCCTGCCTACAGGGAAAGCAGGGCAGGCCTCACATCTTCAAACTACACTGGCTGCAAATGTCTTCGGCACACAAAATGTCTTAGTCAAGAGTTTGGAAGAAACTGATGCTAATAACAATTGGAATTATTTTCATTTTCCCATAATACCACCTCAAAAATAACTCCTGGATGTGCACTTAGTTGCAAACACATTTTGGAGCTTTGTTATTCCAGAGAGTGTTGCAGTGTTTTAGAAGTTTTGTGTTTGTTTGTTTAGGTTTTTTGTTTAATTGGTTGGGTGGGATTTGGGGTTTTTTGTTTGTTTGTTTTTCCTAATAAATTGCAAGAGACACAGTATTAATAGTGAATTTGTCTTGTAGAAATACACAGCTGCTGAGCCAAAGATCTTTTATAGCATTAGGACTAATGTTACGAGTGGGCCTAATTTAAAAAAAACTGTGTGTTTTTGTGTTCTGTTTTTTTCTGTCTGAGCAAGGTTCTGCCATCTCGTGTTATTCATCAAAAGTGATGATAATGTCTAATTAACGTCTTTTTTGCTTGCCTGGAAATTACCACAGAAAATCCTTCCAAACATCAGCTGCCAATATCTGTTTGACTGTCCAAATCAAGGGCAGGCTTCAATAAAAAGCTAACTGTGCAGTTAGTTCCAGGAATTCCAGTACAGTTAACCATAGCGGATGCTTCCTATATATGTATGTATGTATATATATACATACACATATATGTGTGTGCATATATATATATATATATATGTATATATACACGTCTGTAGTGATGCAAGCCCAAAATGTGGGATGCCGGGGAATAGACTCAGAGGTGGGACTGTGGCTGAGTGTGTGGCCATCGGGAATGGAAAGATTGCTGTGAAATTCGTTCTGCGTAGATTTATGGCCATCTGACTTTTATTAACTCACTGCTTGGCTCCTGCATGGTGATTTAGCTTGCTGTATTATAGGGTCTGATGTGATTCTTTTGTTTTTTGCTAAAGGCTGGACTAACTGTGATGCTCAAAACCCAGGGAAGGTGGTGCCTGCTCTGGCATTTGAGTGCTCTCTGTATTGTCCCTCGTAACTCAGCAGATAATTTTTGCCAAGTGGTAGACTTCCTTTCTCATTTCCAGTTGCTTATATTAAGTCAATTACTCTGGTGTTTTATCTTACCTTTGCTGTTCAATTAGCGTTAAAACAAGCACTGCTTTGACTTCATAGACACTGTTAGCATAGAATCATAGAATCATTTTGGTTGGAAGAGACCCTCAAGATCACTGAGTCCAACCACTAACCTAACTCTGGCACTAAATCATGTCCCTAAGAACCTCATCTACGTGCCTTTTAAACACCTCCAGGGATGGTGACTCATCCTGGGCAGCCTGTTCCAATGCCTAACAACCGTTTTCATGAATAATTTTTTCCTAATACAAAATCTAAACCTCCCCTGGCACAATTTGAGGCCATTTCCTCTTGTTCTATCACTTGTTACTTGGGAGAAGAGACCGACACCCTCCATGCTACAACCTCCTTTCAGGTAGTTGTAGACAGCGATCAGGTCTCCCCTCAGCCTCCTTTTCTCCAGGCTGAACAGCCCCAGTTCCCTCAGCCGCTCCTCATCAGACTTGTGCTCCAGGCCCCTCACCAGCTTTGTTGCCCTTCTCTGAACTCTCTCCAGCACCTCAATGTCTTTCTTGTAGTGAGGGGCCCCAAACTGAACACAGTCACTAGTGCTGAGTACAGGGGTCCGATCGCGTCATGATCACTGATGAACTGGCACATCTTGGGTGGTAGTCAGCAGTGGTCAGAGATGACAAAGCACCCTCCCTCCCACCACATTGCCCTCACAGCACAGAAGTTTGTTAAGATCTCAAGCCCTTTTAATTTCATTCTGTCTGTTTCCTGCTCCTCCTGGGGACTGGCTGTGCTGGAGGCCATTGGGAAGAGCAGGCCACTGCTTGCAGTGCCCTCCATGCCCAAGGGCTCCTAAGCACCCCTCTCTGGAGCAGGAAGCCGCTGTGCTGAGGAAGAGCGAGCTGTTCTCCTGCACGAGATGTGAGCAGGTTTACCTTCCCCCTGCCAGCGTTGTACTCTGCTCTGGGGGGTCTTTGAGGGCTTTTCTCTTTGGCTGCTTCTTTCACCTACTGGAAAATGAAGAGCAACCTGTAGCAGATGAGTTACTGCCACCTTGTTTCCTGCATTTGTCAACTGAATAGATTTAGGGCCCCATTAAACCACAGTCTCAGTCACCTTGTTTTCCCTCCTGCAGTGCTGGGGCCGATGAATAACAGCTTTGCCACAGAGAAGTCCCATGTCATGACCTATGTAGGGTTTTCAAACTTGGAAGTGGTTGCACTATCTTTTCTTCATACAGCAATTTCCATTTAAATGGTATAGAAATTCAGTGGACAGCCTTGTAATCTGTTTATAAAAATAGATTTTCTTAATACATATGATTTTATTGTTATCATTAGGAAAGAGAAAAATATGCATGTATCCAGATAGATAGATGTTCAGATGCAAGTAGTCCGTGAACACCAAAGGCAGTTTTTAAACTGCTCTAGATTTGCAAACCACATTAGTGCTTTCTAATATGTGTGCATATAGTTGTTCACTTTTCTGCTGACGTATTTTCCTAGGGGAAATAAACACATTTTACCAGTCTGCCCATAACATTCACTCCCTGGGTTTAATTTCATAACAATGGAGCAAAAAAACCACATAGGGGTTTGCCTGATAAACAGAGATGTTTCTTTCTATTATGAGGCAGTCATCAAAACTAAGTTAGGAATGAAAGGAAATAAAATCAATTATGATAAAGCAAATGTTCTAACACACAGTTAGCATTTTGCTAAACAGCAGTGGTATTAGCTCTTAGAAAAATGTTATTTTGTTCTGGACTTACAAAGCCAAACCCCATTATGTTAAAGTTATTAACACTTTATTCCAACTGTAGAAAAGGTACTAACACAACGAGATGTTATGGGTATCCATTTACATTTAAAATAGATGAGTTGTCTCCTGGGCTGTGATGGGACTTCTCTGGCAAACATGAATTTTCCTGCAAAGGTAACTCTGTAGGTATGTCCTACAGGCTAAAACGCAGTCCCAAAGCTCAGTAGGCTGTGTCTTTCTCCTGTCTCTGTTGCTGGCCTTTGGGTGACCTGTCACAAGCTATTTCCTCCAGGCTTTTATGTGCAAATTAGATGAAATGATCCTGGCTTTCTTTTAAAACACTTGGAGAGAGAAGGGAGGTCTTGTTTGCTAGGGCTTGGAAAGCTAACAATGCATCAGAGGGGTTTCATTAATAAACTTGATATTGGCAAAATGTTTTCTGATAATCTGTATGTTCAGAGGTACCAGTCTTTGAACGCTCTAAAATCATACATAGGTACTTTTTCAAGTAATGCAATGAGTAAAGAAACAGCAGACAAAAAGACACTCTTTTCTAGTCAACTGAGAGGTGTTGCAAACAATTTTAATAGGTTATTATCAAAATGATTTGCTATAAATAGACACACATGCCAGGTATTACTGGGAACAACAACAAAAAAAATGCTTCGGAGTCATTAATTGCCACTTTGCTTTCATATTACACAGATCTGTCTGGATTTTGATACGTAATTTTAGTGGGGGGGGGGCATTGTTTGCTTGTTTGTTTGGGTTTTGTTGTTGTATTGTTGCTGTGTTGTTATGTTTTGTTTTTTTGTTTTAAGAGGAAGTAGCTGACTCTTACTCTCTTGTTCTTGAAAATTCACGGGTTATAAATTGGTAGTCTATAGCTTTAGCCCTTTAGGGTTTAGGGCTAGAAGATATTAGGTGCTATGGAGGAAAGTGAACTTAGTTGTCAGATATTAGCTGTCCAGTCTCTCGAAAGCCTTGGGGTTTATGAGCCAGGATTTCAGTATTTGTGGCCATGGCAAAAACAGCAAGATAATGAAACGGCAAATAAAATGCTTAAGCTAGAATACAATCTAAGGGACAATAGCTGCAAACTGAGAAGCTTTACAGAGCCTAGAGGAAGAAGAAAACAAAGATGTTGGGTCTTATTACAGAGTTAGGCTTATTACAGATTCAGCCTTAAATAATCTGTGAATTCTGTTTACGAATCTGGAACAGTATTTACTCTGAGAAACAAAGAAAACAAAAAAAACACAATAGTAGGTTATCCATAACAGTTGGAAAGGAAATGAGGCTGCAAATGGTGAGTTTCTTACATTTTCATTTCTGGTGCAGTTTCTCATTCTATGGATCTTCTCCACACAGAGACTCCTTTTAATAAAGATGCATTTTTTTTCCTTCTGAAAGACAATATAAGGCCAGTACAGTAGGTACCTGTCTGCAAATTTATTTTTCCCTTGCAGCGCAGTTACTTTTCAATGAGAACTATAGTAGCTGATTAATTATGGCTTCTGCATCTATACTTTAGACAGGACACATTTGCTCACAGACTGCCCACCAACCCGAACTCAAGAGGAAATCCATCTGTTTACAGTAATAGAAGAGAACATTCAAATGCTCCTCCCAGTATCAAGATTGTAACAAAGATGTGAGGCTGTGTTGGAAGTGCTGAGAATTTGCAACTTCCCTTAAAACCGATGAGCTGGTGTTGTGTACCCTGTACACACCGTTAAATGAGTGTTTCTTCTGGCCAGTGTTAGCAGAATGGAATAATGCTATAGGCTGATTTGTTAATTTTTTATTTATCTCAATATAAAATTTTCTATTTGCATTACTGATATAATTTATAATTTTAAATGTTTTTCAAATTACAAATTATAATTCATATCTGTCTACAGTGAAAACTTAATTTACGAAGTCTCTGAATTAAGGTCTCTTTAGCAGTCTAACGTGTCCTCTGTAGCAGTCATGTTTGTAGCATGCTTGACAAGAGGGAGCTGTCTTAACCTTATGAGCAAATACTGTATTTAGATTTAATTTTCATCTAAATTGGAGGGTAAATATAGTTTCTTAAGTCAAAGGGTTGGTACAAAACACATAGCCCAGTTCTGGAGGTTTTCCACTGCCAAAATGCATGAGAACATGCAAGAAGAGAATTCATTCACCCTAAATGGTTTCTGTTCATTCATTTATTTTATTTTTCTGTGCCGCAGAAATTGTAATCCATGTTCCGTTTTCCTTTTGGCTTTGTTTGATAATCGTGTGGCATTGCAAGCAAGTGACGCTTGTGATGTCCTTCGTCTGGAAGGGAAGTATGGTGCCAAATTGTCAACCACAGCAAAGAGGGTCATGCTGTACAAGAAGGTGGCTCTTCTCTACTCCAGCTGACTAGCGGAAATAGCACATTGCTGCATCAGGGTGTAAGGTGGTTTTTGATCTGTTTTACATCTTACCTAATTTAATTTTAAGCTCCCGAAGAACAAAAGCTGTTTGCCCTAAGATGGCTTATTTCAGTTTGACTAAAGAAAGCAAAAATATGAAAACATTTAATCTGTGGTGAGGTGATGATAATTTGGCTCACGGCATATGCTTTTTGGTTCAGTGGCTATCCTGTATTGATTTTTGAGCTTGAGCATTAATTAATTCCATTTTCAAGCAACATGCACCCTTTGGGTTGTGCAGACTTTCTGAGTATTGTATTTTTTTCCTTGGCTGCTGGTGGGGGTTCCAGCCGAGTTTTTGTTCTGTTGTTCTGTTTCTGCTTCGTGGTTGTTGTATCTTTTTTTTTTTTTTTTTTTTTTTTTTTTTTTTTTTTTTTTTTTTTTTTTTTTTTTTTTAATTTTTTTTTTATTATTTTTTTTTTTTTGGAACATAATATAACAGCTTGGTGATTTTAATTAAAACATTTGATAAATATTCACACTTATTTTTAGATAATTTGCAACATTTTCACTAGAGCTCAGCTGCTGCACTGGGTATCATCACATCTAGGCTGAACTAGTGGTTCAGTTTTCCCATGTCTTTGCAACCATGTCTTTCTGTTTTGATTTTTTTTTTTTAATCCTCTATGCAATATTCTTTACAACTTTCAGTTCAATTGAATAATTTACAATCAGTTCTCTTGTATTAGCTCTCATCTTCATCACCAGAAAACCAGAAGGAACTGATTTCTTTAAAAGAAGAATGCTTGGTGGTATTTCACTCTGAACTTGCATCATGTTTTGAGTATCACTCTGATATCCCCTCATCCGTCTCCCAAGCTGAAGAAGACTGCATTTATATCTTGTGGTTCCCTAAAATAATGGCATAACATTAAATTACATTTAGAGAGAATACATTTTTCCTTTATTAGAATATTTGGTCCCATATTTGGTGGTATTTTAACTGGAGATGAGCTACTTTGGTAAGGCAGTTTCTTTTAGTTATTGCTTGTACCAGCATCCCTCAATTAGATAGTTCCATCCACCAGTTTGTGGTTAAAATGTTGTACAAAAATAGACGGTATTCTTGTGGTAGCTGTTCATATGTTTCATGACAGTGGTGCTTGTGGAAATGTGATTCTGATGTACCATCTACAGTAATGAAATTAAAAAGTGAGAGCTCCAAGGTTTGTCTTGTCTATAGCAGAAAAGTTTACAGGAACAAAACAATCTTTAAAGAATATATGGTCAGGAATACGACCCGTATGTAATTATATATGGACTCTGACTGTATCAATGTAAGCATACTTAAGAGCTCCAGAGAATGCATACAGCATGGCTCTGTGGTGGTTGCAGGGTCTATTTTTATGTTGCTTGCATGCACTGATGTGCAAGCCAGACCTTTAATGACCTGTAAGACAGGAGAGCTGACCATTTTTCAAAGACAACTTGCAGATAAAAAATAATAGTTTCTTCTGTGTAGAATCATAATAGAGTGCTTGCTGATTTTTGAGAATCATGTGACCGTGAATGACAAAGCAGCAAGCTAAATTTGTGTGGCACTAAAAGAAATCTCCATGTATAAACAAATGACCCCGCTGCTGAATTCTGGGGTAGTTTTTGGGTTGAGAAAAAGGACGTGGAGCCTGCACTGTTTTGTGTGCTTATGATTGGCATCAATAGCATAGATACTACTAAGTTATAAGCTAAACCTCGCTGGTGTCAATTTACTGTTGACCTCTGCTCACTTTATTTGTCATGAAAGAAGATGCTGCTTCTCCCACTCAGCTTCATCCTTGCCCAGCACCTTGGAGACAAAGGCAAGGTTTAAGATTCCCCATCTTTCATGTCTACCTGCATGCCCATAGCCTGCAGCAGCACAGCAGAGCACAAGCAGCTTCCAAATATTGCTTAAAAGCAAGGAGCTGAAATGGCAGCTCCTCTAATATCCTCATAATTCTGCTCCTGCCAGGAACAAGAGAGTATTTTAATGGAGGTCTGCTGGGTGTGTATGCGGTTGTAAGTACACACCACTCTGTTCTGCTTTTTTAAATTTTTTTTTAATTTTTTAAATTTTTTTTTTGCCTAAAGATGTGAATTGGCAAAGGTCAAGTCTGTTGCCAGGCTGTATTTTCATGACATACAGCTTTTTCTGTTTCCTGATTGAAAAGTCTCAAAGCACCAAGATTTTATACACACTTCCTGTTGTTACCAGGCACAACTAAGTGAAGTCTTAAAACCACTTGCTAAAGCAGAGGGCAAAATATAGAAAATACCATCAGATTATCAACTTTTAAATTTATTTTTAAACTTTTATCTTTTCTGACGTTCATGGTGAATAATGGCAAACAACTCATCTTCATTATCAGCCTCCCTGTCCCTGTGATGACACTCAGAAATACATTCTGGAACATGTTCTCTAAGTAAAAAATATTTGTTTATGAATGTCACTCAGTCAGCTTTTCAGCTAGAAAAGCAAGCTCATCTATCATTTGTGAATTGCAAGGTATTAAATTATATCCAGGGCCTAATTTGCAGACCCAAATACCTGCAGTAAGCAGCCAGCTGGGCCTGGGGATGCCTGCACCCTTAGGTAAACTGGGTTTGAATAGGTCCATGGGTCAGCCTGGGAACTCATTTAGCTGACTGCCCTTTCAACTCCTTAGTTTCCCAGTTAGTGTTGCACCTTTGGAAAAGACAGCCCAGGTCACAACTGAAAAACAGGCGTGCACGCCTGGAATTTAGATAGACAGCATATATTCCTCCAAGTGAATATACAGAGCCATCTATTATTGAGTGAAACAAAAACATCACAACATTGGGTCAATAACGGTGGGTAGTATCAACAATTAATGTGAGTCTTCTGTTGCAAGAAACTCTGTTTTAATACTATGGTGGCATACAGATATGTTCTTTAATGGGAGCCCTTATGATGTTAATTGACAGCCACCAAGATAAAAGTAGTTTATTCAATTCGAATTAAATTACTAGATAGAAATGTTCCCATGGAGAGGTAACACCTGAATTTAACAAGCCTATCTGGTAGGAATTTTGGAAGGAACAGCCTTTTCTTCTAACTGTAACATTTTTTTCTGGGAAGAACATAATCTGCTGTGCAAGTGTATGCCTCCTAGAGGCAATTTATAATTAATATAATTGCTTAATAGACATTTCCCTTGACCATAGCATGCCATACTGCACAAACATCCTCTTACACGCCAGTGCCCTGATTAAAAGGCTAGTGGCATTTTTCAAACAGGAGAGAGTGAAAATATTTCCAACGAATACTTCATGCAGTATCTCTACAACAAGTCAGTGAGAGCATCGTGACACACCAAATCTCATATCCTATATATGTCTGAATTGGTAACGTGTGGTCTACACCCACTGTCCAAAAAGTATCTCTCTTCAGGATCTATACCTTTAATGATATGGACTCCAAGGATTTCTTTAAATTTATGGTGAACTGTGAACAGTCCACTGGCAGTCCTGAGGCTGCCAAGGGACCAGTAAATAGTATATGTGACCTCCTGTTATTATGCAAATTGTGTATGCTTAGCATACAGGTCATTTTTTTGGAAATAAATGTTTACTGCATTTGGGATGACATCACTTTCAAAGACAAGAGGACACAAACAAATTGGAAAACGAGTGAAATCTCTTCACTAGAAACTGAGCACAGTTGTTGTTGTCATTTTGTTTATAAAATAATCATGTTTCAGTTTTCTCACCTCTCCTCTGTTTTGCCCAGCTGTAATTAAAAGGCTGTGAAAGAGCTTCATAAAGCTTTTTTTTCCTTGTAAATTATTTGTAGCTTTTAGATTATATGAACCCATCTGCAAATTATGCTGAGTTTAGTGGCCGTTTCTGTCGCACACACAAAAGCTGTCAAAAAGAAAATTAGAAGAACAAACACAAAGATTAAAAAAATCCAGGAAAATGAAACATCCAATGTTAAAAAATAAAGTATTTTTTTCATTACTAGAATTTGAGGAAAGTTTTACTTTGACCTCATACAAATGACAAAGCAAAGCAATATAGTGTTTCACTCATCTCAAAATACTTGGGGAGGAGGAGAGAGGTAAAAGTACTAGGAGGTAAAAGCATTTCCATTTCCAGTTGACTAGAAGGTATGACTTGATTTGCCAAGCTAGAAAACTAAAAAATCAATTGTTGATATATCTGCAACTTCTTCACTAAGTAAGAGGTATTCTTTCAATAATTCCAAGCTGAAAAGAGAAGTACTAGAAATTTTACTGGAAAAAGGACCGGATGGTATTCATCTGTTTGCTTTGATTAGACTAAATATTGGTAGAGAGTTTTATGTTAAGAACAAAGGCAGAAAACTAACCAAACCTTTTGAAGTTCTGCTGCCATCTCTGAAGTGGGAAGCAAGGAAATTTGCAATATGATGGCATTGTTTCTCACACGTGTATCAGAGAATGATTTTATCAGAGATTATTGAGATTATGTGCAGTCTTACTTTTCTGAAATTATTATACACTGTTTATAATTTTTACTGGTAAGTTGTCTTCCTTTTGACAACATAGAATGCTATACATCAAAACCTAAACAACGAAGCTTAATTCACTGCCTTTTTTGTATGCAATTAGCAAATTTTATTCTTAACTCTGTAGGTAAATAATGCTTGAAAGCTGAAGAAGCCACAGCCTTTTCATCTTGAAGTAATGACATATACAAAACAAAATGTTGCTAGGTTTTGAAACCATTTTTAGAAATTTTGCTACTGGAGTGTAAATGCAATTGAGGTCACTATTACATTTCACTGCTCCTTGAAGTTTGCAAATAAATAAACGTCTTTATACACTAGCTACCTTCCACTATTTTTCTCATAAACAAGCTTAACAACACCAAAATGAGTAAGTCCATCAATACTGTATACTAGGTTTTGCTGGTATGTCTAGATATATGACATGCTAGATGCATGGGACAACTACTGTTTTCATTCACACCAGTGGAATTCTGCAATTCTGAGCAAATAGCAGTAGCGGTGTATAATAAAAAGAAACTTAGTGCAATCCATTTGAGTTTACAGTCCTGTAAACAGTAAAAGCTATTGTTACCTATTATAGTATCTGCTAACCCCCACTTTGACAAATTAGAACAAGAAATAGTAGTAATCATTATCTGAACAGCTTTCAATGATTGAGTTATTCAATGCATTACATTGAATTAAACTGTAAAATATGATTACTCATATTTTCTAAAGGTATTCGATGGAACAAGATGCTGCACAAATACTGTTTGGTGAATGTATGATTCATACATATGTTTCCTAATGTTATTTCTGGTAGCATTAACTCTAGTGGAAAGAAGGGCTGCTGAGGTAAAATAAAATTGATTGTAGCAACAGTAAAAAAGTTGTGTAACTACATCTTGACACACAGAAAAATTAAAGATCTTGCAACTGACGACTGCATGTTTGCAGCAGTTAGGGTGAATAAACACAACCTTGTTGTGAAGAGTGTTTTCAGTATCTGCTCTGCGGTTTGGCTAGTCCTCAAGAAGGAAAGTGGGTCATTCTGCATGTGTCTGACCCTCGGGAGAGGTGAACGGGGGATGTGCTTAATCACAACCATCAGCAGAACAGTTCTGATGAGGAATGTCTGGAAAATCCAAAACTAAATTTGATCAATGAGATTGATCTGTTGTTCAGCAAACATTTGTGTACATAAATGGCATCTACAAGCATTATAGGCACAGAATATATCTAAGTAAACACAATTCTAATAGTATTCCAGTAGTTTGTTTTTTTTTCCTTCTAAAGCGTTTGCGATCCTCCCAAGCATGAAAGAGGCAATACTGCCTCATATATTTGGGAAGAAAATACAGCAGAACTGTGTTCACAGTACTTCTTACTTGTTTGAAAGCAAAAGACTTAAAGGAAAATCATGCTTAGAGGTCTAGGATATTGAAAACATCCATTAATTCCTTTTGAACCATAACAAAGATAGGGTGTTGCTAACAGAAATGAAGGATCTTTGGCATAACCATCTGTTGCTTTGATCAATCCTGTTGTAATTTCTGTTTCAAAAGATAATGTTACTGAGGGGAAAAAAAAAAATCAGGATTAACATGGTATTCTGTATTCAAATCTGTACTTCTGATCAAGCTGGGTACATTTCCTTCACCTCATGTCATACGTTCCAAAAGAAAGATTATGTCCAATGCGACATGGTGGACAGGCTTCTGCTCTGGCTGCACTACTCATACACCTTTGCCTTTTCCTCATCCACACATTTAATTCAAGATTTGCCGTGGTGGGGGAGGACAGAGAGGTATTAATAGTCATTAAAAATGAACTAAGTGTGACAGCCTTAAAATCACAGCTAATGCATTCAAGTAACTAGAACCCTCAGTTGGCTTCTGTGGTATTTAATTACTTAAAGATAGCTCCGTAGGATTATTTCTTGGTAAACTGGGTCCTACAGCTACCTGTATTCTGTTACCCTCCCGATAACCTTTCTGCAAGTGCTTGGTACTGAAAGCATGACAGTGCACTCCTATTTCTGTACATGCAGAAAACAGAGGCAGTGAATCTAGCAGTCCCAGGTAAGCCTTTAATGTCTGCATGAATAGTCTTTAAACAGTTTTTTGTGAACAGTGAGGGGTGTCTTAGATCTGTAGGGTTAATGAAAGGCAAAATACATAATCATGGAACGCTTGAATGAGACTGTAGGCATGTGGATAAAGAGGTGATATTTAAGATGTAAACCTGGAGTAAAACATATTGTAACATCTGTTGACACATAAACAGGCTACCCATTGAAAAGTAAGATTTGGGAAGTACAGGCTGAGCTATGATTTGTTTTGGAATCAGTTTACCATTCTTGGGATGGGGCTAAATCACCTTCAGTTTCGTATTACGTGTGCACAGGATGAAACGAAATTATTTTCAGCTGTTGTTGTAAGGTATTCACAAGGATGTAGCTAAATCTGTTTCAGGGATGGTGTTGTGTTTTCACAGCTCTTTAAAATGGACCGTGTTATCTTCCTAATATTTCATCCTTCATGTACAGTTGGGTTAATTGGCTTAAAATCAAAAGCCAATTCAATGCTAACCTCTGCAGCAGTGCAGAATGGCCTAAGTACTTCTGGGATTTCAATATGTATTCTTGAGGTGCTTAAGTGCTTCAGCTTTTTCATTTTTACATTAGAGGAAGGGTGAAACAAGATTGTGCATCAGCCAAAAATGGTAGTTTTCTCATATTTCTCAGTTTGTTGAAATAAACATGTAGTAAAAGTCCATCACGATCAGCACTTTCCATTTATGCTTTCGAGGTAGGAGACTAGGAAAAATGCAGACATGCTTTTGTATATTCTATAAACTGAAATAATGGCCTCAGTGTAGTTTTCCTTATCAATAGTGTAAGAGACAGCAAGTGTTTACTGTATTTTATTACTTCAATGCGGTTGTTACTAATTCTTTTCAAATAACGTACTGTTCTAACTCTTGCCATAGTCTGTATAAGGCTTATTTTCTTTTGCTACTTTGTAAGCTTTCCTGTAATATCGTGAATTAGTTTAACATCTGACCTTTCAGCCAGCAGACTGGAGAGCAGCCATGCTGAGTTCATGCAGAAGGGCTGGATTGCTCTGTTGGATAGTAGAGTATTTTGGATATGCAGATGTTAGTGACTGAAGTGTATTATCCATCTTGAACACCATTTGAATTTATGCTGAAGCTTTCGAGTTCTGTTCTTTGAATAGGTCCCACGGCAATTGAATTCTCATATTATGCACAAAAAGAAGTCATACCTTATGTGCAGAAATGAGAACTCACCTGGCTATTAAAAATTGGCATGAGAAGGCTTTCGGAAAAAAAGGACATCCAACACCTACAGCAATATTCTAGCTCTCCAGGTTCTTATGGTTTCATACAGAAATTCATTTCTATTACTGACCTAGGAATGACAGGCAAGAGGACAATGTGCTGAGCATTTGGTGTTATTGCAGCTCCTGGAGATTTGTTGAAATTTTCGGTCCTTCGTTCCTCTTGCCTGCCAGAGCTGTCTTCCAGTGCTCAACTCTTTTTAGGGAGCTGGTTAAGTTCCCGTGAGCATGCTGCTAAGTGAAAGGAGGTTCACAGAGAAAAGAGGTGGCACCAAAGAGTCAGGCAAGGTTACCTAGTGTGCGAACAATGTGAAGAAATATTTCTTCAGATGTTAGTTCAGACTATCCCCAAGAAAGACTGTTAACCTTGAAATACTGAGTCTTGAGATTCCAGTGGACTTTCAGTATACAGTTTGCTCTCACTTCTGTAGGGAAGGCAGGAATACCCAAATTACTATGAGTTCATTGAGGGGAAATAGTCACTGTGGTCCGGCAAATGCAGACAACTCTTGATTTTTTGCATGATAGGAAAGATAGGCCTCAGAGTCAAACTGAGAATGAACAGTATGAACTTGCAAAGGTGATGCTGAAGTAACAAGTATTCTTTTAAAGAAAGGATGATCTTGTAGAATAGTGGTAATAACAACTGAGCTCTGGCTAACAGCTCAAAGAAAGCAGTGATTTAAATTACGGTTGTATTTTGCTGAATCAGCTGAGGAGGACTGGTGAGAGAATTTTGTTTTTTCTGTTGTAATTGAACAGTCATGGGAGTTGTCTGTCCCATTTCACTGTACACTAATTGGCTCAAATGCTGCTGCCAGTTAAGTTGCTGCTGTTGAGTTAATGGGAATCTGTGTTGTGCTCACAAGATTGAAGCATGGGTCAAGGTCAAAGTAGTCACCATTATGGCAGTACTGGGGACTGATTGAATATATTAAGAGAGTGGAAAGAAAAAAACCTTGCTTGACCATGAAGCCCATTTTCTATGGTCAGTGTTTAATAGAAAACCTAAAATATAATCCTTGAGGTTCTTGCTGTCAGAAGCAGAGAGTTACGGTCCCATGTGAAGGCTGTAAGACCTGTAGTTGCATGGGGCTTCTGTAGACCAGTCTTTTTGTCTCACAAAAAGGAGCATACACAATGAATACACTGTTTTGAAGAGGTGGCATAGATTCTTTCATTCTAATAATGGTTGAAAAGTTCTTCAGCAATAAACCACTTCTCCATCTAACACACTGAAAAGGAGGCCAATCCTGAGTTCTCCATAGGAAGTAATGAAATCTTCTTTATACCTGTCATGTTTTCAAAAGGGTGGAAATTTCTAACTGCTACTGATGCTCAGTTTACATCCTTTGCATATGTCCCCCATCCATAGTTAGAAGGCTATTTTTTCCCATGTGTTTCTGTTACTGAGTTTTCAATCTTTGTTAGGGTTTTTAACTTCAAGAAATATTCCTCAAGAAGTTTTGCGGTTGTGCAGAATTTACCCTGTGAAAACAATTCTGTCATCAGGGAACACTCATGCCTCCTAAGGTCTGACTGGCAGAAACATGTTTTCCATTTGAGTTCTGCCAGTGGTATTTGTGTATGACAAATAGGACCTCAAAAGAGAAGAGATTCAGGCAAGACAGTGTGATAAATCCTTCTGCAGAAACGTAAATGATTTATTATATCATTATGAATTATTAATAATGTTTCATCAGATGGACTTGAAAAGCTCCAGCACATTATTGTAAACACTGCACCATTTTGAGTGACTCTAGGTATGATTAAAAGAAAAAGGAAGGTAGAAGAAAGAGCTTACTGTTGAGGCTAAAAGTCTCTGAGGGTCACAGAGGAAAGAGCTTTGATCAGTGTTATATAGATGAGCAAAAGAACCCCAGAAGTAATTTTTTGCAAGTATGAAGTTGTGTAAAAGTGCAAATGCTAGAAAATAAATGTTTTCATCAGAAGCTACCAGTTATAATACGTATATAAGACGTAAGAAATGTTTCACATGTAAATTGGTTGCCACAAACTAAGAATAGACTTGCAACCCTTTGCTCAGGTGGTTTGTCTGAATCACTGCAGTGGCTCCAATTCAAAACGCTTGCCCTTTTCTTGTTCAAAACCTCAGTGGCAATCTTCCACTTTGAAACTATGGGAGTTCACATCACATACTGCATAAAACCATAGCTATTGTTTCATTTTTTTGTCCCTGCCTTTGAGGCAAAGGCCAAAACACTGAAAGGTGTGACCCAAATTTGGCCAAGCAGAGCTGGGGCCCCTGGCTGCCTGGGAAGGGTAACCTTGGCCCTTTGGTAGCATGGCTGCTGCTTCCCACTCTGTGCCCTGAGTTTGTAACAATCTACACTTCATCCCTCTGTGTAAGGTCAGCATCAGGCTGCCTTCATTTTATATCTTTGGCTAAAATGTGATTAAAAGTTTAATAATTTTTAGTATATGGGCTGACCATCAGCTGGGGCACAAGTTTCCCCAGTTACTTGCATTTTCTGGGGTGTCCTTGGCATCACCAGGCCACATGCAAGTTCTTCCACATGTATTTTGGAGTACAGGTGTATGTGCACACACAGAGCTCAGCTACTCCTAAATAATATTTCCTAAACTTCTGAACTGAAAAAAAATGCTTATTTTGTGATTTCCTTTCCAACCTTACTTCGTGTTGATAACATCTTCTCTCCCTGCTTGCCTAACCCTCTGTGTCATTTTCTTCTAACCTTTCTGAAGCCTAGTGCTCTGATATAATTAATCTTTTCCTTTTTTTTCACACCTTGAATAAAGTTAATGATTTCAAAGATGCACAGGGCAACCTATTGTGAAAAGAGATATTTCAAGGCCTTTGCGGATGGGAGAGCACTTCTGCATCGCAGATAACAGCTTGGTTTCTTTAGACAGGTTTTCCCAAGTCTTAACTAGCTTTTCTTCCTCGATGAAAGCTGGGGTTCTTGAGGCCAGTTTAAATGTTTTCCCCTCACCTCTCTTGTTAATTCTTTGTATTTTCTTCCTAAGGCAAGAAGTTCCTGCTTTCTAAAAGGGATAGATATAATTAATGTATTAGATACGTATCTTGGTTGGAGCATGCATCCAATATTTTGTTTGGTTCTTTGATGACCTCTTAACAATCAAGTGTAGTGTAAAATAGTGTTTTTTCAATTAATACATGTTTTCTCTTTCTGTGTCTCTATCTCTGTGGCATCTTCTACCACTGGGGATTCCCAGTGGTAGAAGAATAATATGAGGTATAAAAACTCTTAATGGAATTTTCTCTCATGAACTTCAAGTTATATTTTTATGCTTTGAAATATTTTTTTCTATAAGTTTTAGCTTTTGGAGCAGAACATAATACAAGACCCGTCTCCTTTCGTGAGCTACAGAATAGGGAAAGGTGCTACAGGAGTCAATATTTGTTGAGGAAGCATAGTGGTGTGAGTCATTAGCTCACGTACCCTGGGGAATTTTTATTTGTTGACCAAGACGCATTGGCTCAGATGCTTTGTGTGTAAAAACTCTAAAGCCTTGGGTGAAACAGGTATCTTTAATGCAGATTCTAAATAATTTTTTAAAAAGGAAAAAAAAAATGTATAATATATGTAATGAAAGAAGATGACAGATGTTTACAAACAAAGAACATATAATTCAGTGCAGAAAATTTGGAAGATAAGAACATATGTGGTTGTTTAATAATTTGCATTTGGGCAAGAGGAGGGGGAGCGAATCATGCTCTGTGTTTTGACCTCATAGGGAACAAAAGCTTAGCAGCTAAAGAATCATATATCTTCCTTTCTTCTGATAAAATGAACAGTTCTTTTTCTCTAGCTTGGAACAAATATTTGGAAGGTGTCTGTCACAGCCTATACAAATGTGTGCCTGAGCTAGCTGACAGTCAGTCAACCTGAGATTTAAAAAATGAGAAAGACTTGAGGGGAGGGACCCAGTGTCGATGTTCCAAAGCTACTACCTAGTGGAATTTATTTTATGTAAAAGATGGGTAACCTTATTCACATTTTGAAAACAGAAAAATAGATAGAAGAGTCAAAGTGCACACAAGTATATAATTTTTCAGCTGAACATTTAAAACCTTTGCTTTTACTTGATAGAACACACACTGTTTGGTATTCCCAGCAAACTTAGAATTGCCTCAGTAAGTTTATGCACAATGTGAACTGTTTCTTGGAGGAAAAGGGATGGAAGGAACAGTAAAAGTTTTCTCACTGCAGAAGGTTTTGTGGGTGAATATGTTAGGCTAGGCTATGCTATTAATGGATCAAGATTTAAAAAAAAACCCCAATAATTCTATTTGAAGTAGTACACCTTGAAATAAATAACTTCAAATTAGAATTTATTACCAAAATTGTATTTTATTTTTTTTTTTAGTGTTCAGGTACTAGTCATCAGTGATACCTACTTTCAATGTTACTTTTTTCCATACTTTTGTATTTGTATCATGTATTATTTGACAGGAAATAAAGTTGTTCCGTAATTTAGGAAGCTTTTTTATAAGCTAAGGAGTAAATCCAAAAGCTAAAAAATAGTGCTCCTAAAAGCATCACAGAAAAAATATCTGAAAGTCCAAAGAACATGGGCATTATAGCTTAGCTGTAAACCAAAGCAATTTCAAATAATCTGGGTGGATTAGAAAATTATTTCATCGTTTCAAACAAGGTGGAAATCTTTGGGGTTTTTTCTTCTTCTTTATTTAAGTCCAGTTTTTTGTATTTTATAACTGTAGATAGATTTGAAACTGAGACTGTTTTGGAATAGTAAGTTGAAATGTTCCTTCCAAATACAAGTGTAAAACATTGTGACTTCTTAAAGGTGAAAATCCATTTAACATTTTCTAATATCCCTTTCCCTTTTTTCAGACTGTTTCATGAATTGCAAGCAAATACATGTTCAGTTTAATTTCTTGCAAGTCATACTTCCATCTTCTCAAAACCTGTAGGTTTTGGTGAACCTTCTATCTGTGAAATAGTTCTGCTCTATTTCCTAGTGAAGATGGTGATGATTTTATCATGGATCAAAATGAGAGTTGACTCAGTTTACATCACTGTAACCATTACAAAACAAGTTTCTAAATTGTCCAGTGAGTTTGTTTCCCACTAAGCTAAGTTATTTGAGATGTACGGGCCAAGAGAAATAACGGATGTTTCAAGCATCTAATCAGAACTACTTCCTTAGGTATGCAGTGATTTTTGGTATATTTTAGTGAACCAGCTTGGAAAAAGTCAGGGAAGAGAATAATACACATTAATATCCATTTTCTGCAGTGTTAGGCTTTTTGCTGATATAGCATACCGATGTCTTTTAATGTCAAACTAGAGCTCAGCTATTAAAATGCAGTTTACTTTTCATATTTGATTAGTATTATTAGGCTGGTTTGTTACCCCTTATGGGTATAATGGCTCCTGAACTGAATTTTATTGCAAATTAAAAAGAAGATGCAATCTACCAGTGTTCTTTTCAGTACTCTTAAAAATGCCTTTGTGGGCTGTACCATGTTGATTGTTCAACACAATGCTGTCTTTACCCAGGCAGTTTCTTCTCCTAGGTTTGATGATCATCATTGGATAATAAATGTAATCTACTGTTAATGTAAATTGATACACTAGGCCTGATTCTACATTCCTACAAGTTTATACCTTTTATAAAACTATTTTTTATTGTTATTTTATAATTTTATAAATTATTTAATTATCTTTTACACTTTCTGCTTGGTTTTGGGAACAGGAATAATGCATAAAAACTCATATACCTCTAAAATAGTAAAGACATTTGTACACTTTTGAGTACTGCTGTTTCTTAAAATCTTTTTTTCTTTTGAATGTAATCAGACACTATACTCACTGGGGACAGAGGTCAAGAGAAAGCTGATGTTGTGCATGAAGAATACTACATTATTGAATATAGACCCATTTCAGCTGCTATACATTTATGGTCAAATTAGCCAAATTGTTCTTTTGGTATATGTTGAGTTGAGGTCATGGGCTGTACTCAAATCCAGAGTGTGATCAGAAATTAGTTCTTGAAATAGGATAACAATGTATTGCAGGTGGCAATTTCTTCTACTGATGCCTTGACAAAAATCTTGGATGTAAATTTATTTAAAGGTTAGGATTCTTGTCTCTGGAGGAGGTTCTTCCATTATTTTTAATTTAAATATTCATAACAATATCTTAAAAGTAGAAAGCTCATGTCTTTTGTTCCAGAAGAACACAAGGACCTGAATTATGCCATTTAAGTTACCTGTTTGGCTCTCAGTGGCGATCCACCAGTATTTTCTGTGAGCCCTTGTATGTACTTTTTACAAAGTCTTGATTGTCATGTCTTTTTTCTATTCCTTTTGAAAACCTCTAGATTTGTACTAGACTATTTTTATAAAGGTGAGGGAACTCAGAATTGGAGCATTCATTTCAACTGCACCTTGCTGCCAAAAGCAGCAAGTGCTTGTTCTGACTCTTCCACCCACTCCATCTTAAAAAACCCTGGAAATCCATGTGAGACAAATTTGGCCCTGTGTCAGACCAGCAAATGCCATCTGGATGGAAGGCTTTCTCCAGGTAATAAGGTTATGCCTCAGGAGCAAGATGTGGCAAAAGCACGCCACTCCGTAATTTACTTACTTACTTACTGTTTACTTACTTACTGTTTTCTAGACTCATTGAAACTGGAAAAAAAAAAAAAGTGTGAGAAATATGGAAAATAGCTACTGAGATACATAGAACTTTTCTGTGTAACTTAACTGTTCATAGCAAATGCATTTTCTATGTAGGCTCTTTGTGTTCACCGTTATTGTAATGAAATAATCTGGGCTGAACTAAGCCCCCTGTGATCTGTGGATGTTAGAGGCTGTATTTCTGAGCTAGATGGTGAAGCTGCATTGCAAGCCTGAATGGTGAGTCTGTGAGACTGGAAGTTCTGTATATCCTACTGGTTTGTAAATGAGTGCACGGTTTGATGTCATTTTTAGCAACAAAAGGGCATAACTGTATTTGCTGAAATTGCCCAAATTATAGGAAAAATACTGTGGAAATAGCATTGCAGATAGGGCAAAGAAAGTGCTATTTTTAGGGACAAGGTAACACGTAAGTAATGTTATTACAATATCCAGATGAACGGTAAAACTGAATGAACTGAATAATGAATTTGTTGAAGATCTGTGTTATTTCCTCAACAATATTAATCTCTTGGGAGCCGTCAGCAGATGGTCAGGCTGGGCCACGATTCTCTAGTTCCTCCAGACGCAATAGACCAAGCAGACAAGATTGTGCTGCGTCTGTTTCAGAGCCCATCTGCTATATCAGAGCTCACTGCTTACCTATCCATCCTTCCAAAGCAGTGGAGAGACAGAGAACACCAAGCAGCAAGGAATGAGCTGCAAATCTTCTCATGCTTTTTATACACCATGTGCTGGAGAGATAAAGATTTCTTGCAGCCCTTCCCTCTGCTGTAAACCAGAGAAGACCAACTTCTCTTTCATCCTTATGTGGTCATAAAACATTTCACAGGATCACACCCCACAGAGAGATTAAAAGCATTTCAGTCAGTCTAAATCACGAAGAACAAGTGAAGTGGAAATGTTGCATTCGAGCAAAGGTGTGGAAGCTACTAGATAAAGTCTCGCAGTGAAGGGTCTCCGTGCCTGGAAGAAGACACTTTTGGTTTTGTATTATTTTTTTCTAATGTAACTGAGAAGGTGCCAGACCCAGAGACTGTTTGGATGCGTAATTAAATGATGATATCATTCATAATGGAAAAACAAAATTAAACAGTTGATTTTTTAAATTACTTTAGGACCAACTTAGTACTTGATACCCTACAGAGATGTAGCTGAATTATTGATGACTGACCTTGCCACACAGAACAGATGCAAGCTATATCTATGATAAGTACACCCAGAACCACCTCAGATGTAGTTATATTCTACAGAGAGGGAGAGAGGCTCTTCTACTACCAGCACTTTGACTCAAATACCTCTTTTAACCTGGGGGCTAGCACTGCAGCAATTATCAGAATGAACAAATTCACAGGAATTTAAAGAAAACATGAATCATTTCATGTGTCGTCCTCCTTGTTTTTGTACCCTCTCAACCTACCTAGAAGACAGTTCTGCAAACAAGGCGACATTCGCTTAGGAGCAGAAATAGGATGAAACGTCACCTGGTGGCACGAGCTGAGCATCTGGGCTTGGCGGAGTCCCCTTTCTGAGAAGAGGGTGTTGGTTTCCCTCTGTCTGTCCGTGGCAACGTGTGGAGGAGGACATGTGGTCTCACAAGAGAGAGCTGGGCATGGTCTCTGTTGGCATCCCCCGGCAGGTCTCAGAGCAGCCTTCCCGCAGAGCTCTATGCCTGCTCCCAAGGGATGGCTGCTTGTATTGTGTGCCTCCCACTGCAGCGTTTTTGGCCTCTAGCCCAGCAGCCCCTGGCTTTTGCTGACATTTCGGCAAGGAGTCACCACGTAGTCCCTGTGTGGTACATGTCTGCGGTGCAGCAAGCCCTCTTTGGAGCACTGGAGAATTAATAAGCAGTTTGCCTCAAAGGCTTTCTTCTTGCTCTGTCTCTGCACTTGGCATGTAAAAGGCCATTTTCCCCAGCCTTGTTACATGTGAATCTTGCATTTGGCTTTGTGGTACAGTATCTGTGGCTTGCCTGCTCTGCTTCCTCTCTTCTTTACATTCCATTGTGCAGATCCCCCCATCTTCAGGTCTGTTTTAGGTCTTTTATGGCCACATGGCACTTATTTCATAAACAAGTGGATTTTCTTGTCCTTTGCATTGTAATGTTTCAGGGACCAATCCTACTTTATTTAAAAAAAATAATAATAGTGAAAGGTTTTCCTTTTACATCTGTGGGAAAAGGCTAACCCCCTCACTGATTATATCTTAGAAAACTATATAATCTGGGATGGTACCATGATGTCTTAGTAAATTCTTCCTGTTGTGCTGTCTAATCCAAACAGCATGTACTATATATGTGATTGCACCTTAGGGTATAATCCTTGCTGTGTGTAGTTCTGGATGTAGCTGGTAACTGGCATAATTTTCAAAATTTCTCATTAGGTTGCTCTAGATAGAAGGCTTAATAGATCACAGATGACAAATATATTTTTAAAATATGCTGTGTGAAATCCCTAACTGTGAATTGTGTGTTAGAGAGATATACTGGTTACTGTGGTGCATTGTGCTGCTTTGCTTTGCTGTTTCTGGGACATTTTAAGACAGAAACACATTTTAGTGGTTCTGTGGATCAAACTACTCCCAGAGTGAATGAGAAATTAACCTTGAAAGCACGAGGTCTGGATCCAGCCCTCTCTCCCCCTTCAGTCTTGTTTGCTCCAGTCCTTTCTAAAGGTAATAGTTCCCAAAGTGATGCGTTCATTTTATTTCTCAGATCTAATACGCTTCCCTGCTCCTATCATTGTTTTTCTCAACACAGTTTCTCCCAGCAGAGAGCCACTTCGTTCCACCACCCTTTGAGATGCTCTTTCACTTCTGCTAGAAGCATCTCCAGGCATATTTTCCCCATCTGCTTCTTCCTCCCTGTACAGCGTTGCTGAATGTTATTGAGGTGCTGGAGAGCAGTTGCTGGCCCAGGATGGGCAGCAAAGCCATACACAGTATTTCCCAACAGGAGCTGACCGACCATAACTGAGGATTACTCAGTTCCATTTCACAAGAGACAGGTGGCTTTTAACAGCTCAGTTATACTGTATTATGATCATTACTGAGAATAACTATTGTTGTGTTGGAAATAAGAAGTCACGCACAGGTCTGCTTATCAGCAACCAACTGGTAATAAAGAAAGGGGAAACAGATGGAGAAGCATTTTATGAAGTTTTGGAAGTATGCAGAGACAATTTGAAGAGGGGTGTTTGGCTGTTGAATGCAGGATGCAAACTGTCCGGCACCATAAACCATTTTTAGTTTATAACGTGACCAAGGTGCCTGTTGATTGCTGGCAAACCAGCTATTTAACAAGAGATGGGAAGTGGTGGATCCTGTTATAACCAGGGAAGAAATGTACTACATCAGGGAAATGTGAAGGGGCAAAGCTTTTAGGGCATTGCAAGAAATCCCATGGGTGCCCAGCCTCTGTGAGGGATCGAGTCATGTCCTCAGTGCTAGCAGAGAGGGCAAGGCCACTTGGCATCTTCCTCTTTCTCCTTTTGGTGTGTCTGAATAAGGCATATTGGGACAGTCGCATTCAAAGGACTTGCTGCAGAAGAGGTGATGCTCACATCTCTGCTGTGGACCTTAGACAAATTACAGCATCTTTCTTTCACTATGTGCAAATTTGGGTTGTGATGTCTGCTTCCTTTTTACAACACAGTGTAATGTCTAGTTAGAATATACGTAGAATTACCTTTCTTCCTTACTCCAAACCAACGAGATTATAAATGTATCAATATTTGGAAAGAGAAGGCCATGGATAGACATTTTTGACCCTAGAATTCACTTTTCCCATTTTGTTTTGTGAAACAATGTGTGCAGCTTTTAGCATGCTTTGTTCCTACCTTAAAGCAATCAGTTTGGTCACAGATCCTGTAGAAGTAGTGGCAGCTTTTAGGACTGTAAAGACACTTAGATGCTGTTTGTATTTTTTCTTGTTTTCATTTTCCTATAAGCAACTTCAGGGATTGTCTCAATGGAGCCCTCCTCCTCTATTTTCTTGAAATTTGAAACAGAAGACTTTTTTTTTTCTTTTTTCATTTTGTAATTTGAGAATTAGTCTAGGACTCCTTGAGGGGGAGGAAAGTTTTTAACAGTGCCGTGTTAAATCTGATTCTCTATTAAATAATTGCAAGCCATATTGAATGTTAACAATGTTCAACATTGACTCTTCACCAGATTTGGTTGTTTCTACTAAGATAACATGTATCATGTAACAGCCTTGTCAATAATTGAAGTAAATCAACCTTAAGTAGTGGAAGAAGCACTTGCAGATTTAGTTTGTTTTCAGATTGTTTTTCTAAGCAGATGAATACTCTCCATATGTTCTATTGCAGGAAGAACAATATATTATAGGCTTTAAAGAACTTGTCAACTCAAGGTTAGGTAAGAGACAATTTGTCATGTTTTAACAGAAAGAGACCACAGGGAAACTGAACATGTTACAAGATTTCAGCATAAAAGGTGAGGGAAACACTAGTCAGTCATGATTTAGGAATGAATGAACTGGCATGGAAAAAAATTTCCAGCTGTTGCAGCTAGCATAGCTTCTAAATCCTGGGATCAAGCATATTCAACCCTAATAATCCTGGCTGATACCCAGCAATAGATTAACTGTTCCTAACAAGTGAAGGTGTCTTTTGAGAACACCATGGCAGAAAGTTCAGATGACGACTTCCTTTCTTCCCATGGAGAAGCTGCCCTCTTCTGCAGTCCAGCTCTGAGCCCCTTCCCTCCAGCACACAGAGCCTGGCGCTGGAGAGAAACACAGGCTCTTGTCTTCTTGTGGGAGGTCGCCCTGACTGACACAAGGGCTTGACGGCATCTCGCTGGAGTGTGTCCTCAGTGTGGGAAAAACTAATGTTTTTTGACAGTCTCAGTGCAACACTGGAAGGCATATGAAAGAGAAGTTATTATCTCAGCAAAAAGTAAACCATAAAATCTAAAGTTTTTTAGGTTGATATTTAATTTTTGTTATTAAGCAATGGAAGAAGGGGCTAACTAAAAAAGAGGAAAAAATAATTATTAAAACCTTTCTTAAGGAAAAAAATCTTGTCTTTTTGTTAAGTATATCCACCGTCAATGCTTTGACATTGCCATATTGAAAATGTATAGGTACCTACTAATTCACTAGCACCTGGAAATATTCTTTACGTGAATCATAACTCAGGGCATTGCAGGAAATAAATTATAAATAAATTCTTATGTCCTGTAGATTTTAATTTTATGCTACTGTGCTCTTAGCAATTTAGGTAACAATATGGGGTTACCTCTCACATTTTCTAGATGCATCTTTTTATAGGGAGAAGGTTATTCAGTTCTCCTATGTGGTTTTTGAAACCTCAGACTAACAGCCCCTGTATTGTGAAGGACCACAGCAAACCAGAGACTTTGTAGTGGTAATTCGTAGCATCTATGATATTGAAATGTGATCAACCACTTACTGATGTCAAGGATTCTCTTCAGTTCCAACAGACCAGGGTTGGTATTTCTCTCACCGAGACTGAATTTTCTGTTTGTTTTGTTTTGTTTCTTTTCCTTTTATTATTCCATTAAGCACAGGACATGATGTTTGGGAGATTAAAAAAGGTGTCCTGTGAGTTTTGTTCTTGAGGAGAGCAATGGATTGTCTTTCATAATTAATTCAATAAGTACTTGGAATCTTGTCCATGCCTCTAGTTCTTGCATGCTATTTCCTTAAAATACTCATATCCATGAGATATTATACCTTGTGACAGGACAAAACCACGCAGAACACATGAGAGTCTCACTTGTTCCTTAGTTCAAGAGGGATAATAGTCCTTTTCTCAGTGAAAGCCATGGCTGCTCAGGTGCACTGTAGCAGTGAAGTCAGCCTGGTTTTATACGGCTGATACAGTGTTAAACTGGAAAGGTGTAGTTGATGCATATTTAAACAGGTTCTTTCAGTTTTTAACTTGGGACATTACTCCTTTTCCAGTGGGCAGCTAGTGTTTAGTGAATAAGAAATAATGTGATCAGCAGGAAGAAACACAATCTTTTATTTCCTCTTGATGCCCTTCGGAAAGTGCAAAAGCTACTGAGCTGACTTGTAGCTCTGGATCTGCTCCGCGTTTTTCAGAATGATTTAAAGCAGCAAACAAAGTATGGGTTGAATGTTAATATGCTCTGACTGTAACTGTCAGACAGAACCTTTCTCAGATGTAAGTAGGCTTTGTCTCCTCTTATATCTTAGCCATCACCTGCTTCAAGGCAGAAAAGAAACAAATGCCTTGTAAAGACTTTAATAAGATCACAAACCTGCAGTGAAAGTGCAACATCTGCTGGACCACTGGAGAAACAATAATAATAAAATAAAACTCTCTTCCTAACGAAGTGACTTCAGGAAGGCTCCTAATCTTTATCTATGTGTTCAGGTTTGGGCTTGTAAATAGTTTCACTGAGGCGTAAGCCCCTTGCCTTTCTTTGCATGCCTTGTCAAGCTCTGTTCAGGTCTTTTAGGCCTTGACAGGCTCTCTCTATCTATGTCGAGCTCTCTAGGGCATTTTTGGGCTGTGATGGGCTCTACTGGGCTTTGTTGACTTCTGGCTGAGTCTGTGGGGCCTGCTCGGGCCCCTCACCTCAACCATCCAAAGCCTGAACCAGAGACTGGCACATATTAAATTATGAAAGACAATCCATTGTCTGTTACAAAAAGCACTCTTTGAAATACATAGTAAGACTCTCACGGATGTCAGAAGGTCTTGAATGTGGCCCTTACTTTCCTTCTTTCTTTTTTTTTTTTTTAATTAATCTTGTAATATTTATTCCAAAGTGATTCAACCAAACACCAAAAAGTTTAATAGCAACTTTTTGTTTCATATGGACATTTCTGCCCAGATCTTGATAAAACTGATTACTACTTGCAGCAAGAAATAAAAAGGAAGGGACTTGCTGAATTTCCTACGTATCAGTGCTTTAAAAATGGAGAATATTTTCTGCTCCACAAACATGCTGAATGAAATGCACGTTTCATTTATCACTTAAATAGTAATAACAGTGTCCGCTGCAGGCTGGATTCTGACACAGGTAGATTGACAGTGTTCGCTCAGCGGAAGCAATAAATAGATCAATAAGAAAATGTAGCCTGGGGGGCTGGAGGTGTGACAAGTCAACCATGATTTCAGAGTCTTGCTGGGACCCTTATTAAACTCATTTGTACATCTGAAAACAATTGATGCCTCATTGGGTTAAAGGTAGCTGGAAGCTTCAGAGGCTCTGGAGAAGGCTGGAATCCTATCTGTGCCCCAGAGGAACACGGCTGCTCGAGAGCAGCCTAATGCTCTTTTGGAAGAGAAAGCAGCAGTGAAATCTAAAATGTAATTAATAAAAAAGCCAACCTTTTGTTTGATTTTGTTTCCTTCTCTGTAACTGTTTATTTGTCAGTGAAGGTCTGGCCTGAGCACTTTTCTCATATGAGGGAGGAAGGAAAATTAGATGTTTACCTGTCCTCCTTGTCTCCCCTTGCTCCCCACTAAGTGATGGCAGAGAACCTCCTGGGTGAAGGAAATAATTTGCTCCTTCTAGTTACTTGGCTGGAGGATGTGATAATGAGAGACTGCCTTGCCTTTGCTCCTGCTGAACCCAGGAGATGACTGATTGTGAGGCTGGTGGGAGAAAAAGTTCACTTTCTTAGGGCAGCAATGACGCAGGTTTCCACTTTTTCCCCCATTAGGGCTGCATCTCAGGTATGCTGCCACAGGAGGTGGCCGTGCTCGGGCCATGGTTGCTAGCTTTTGCCAAGAAGTGTCCCTAGAGGTGCAAGAAGGTCTTACAAATGTTTTGCTTATGTTTCAGGCTAGAAAAGGAGGAATATCACTCATCTGAAGATCAGCCAAGGTGACAAACTTGTAGGCTTGAACACCAGGTATGTATTCTTTTTATCAGACTTGTGCAGGCAGAGGTGAGGTCACCAGCAGGAGAAAGTGCAGAATTTCACAATCAGCTTGGGGACCTGCCAACGCACTGGTCACAGGCATTTGTCGTCTCTTGCACCTTTTGAATGAGGGTGCCTCAACCTTCTGGAAACGCTGCTCTAGTGTCTGATGCTCAGCATCCTAAAATTAAACACTGGCCACTCTGAAATGACTCCCTACAGCGGTCTGACCTGAAAGGGTGATGAACTCACTTTCAGATGCTTCTTTTTGCGAAAACTTTTTTTTTTTTTAAATGAATAAATAAAAGTAACAAGTGACTCTCTGAGGATATAATTTTATAATGCTCAGTATTAGCTCCTTGCTGTTTCTCTAGTTTAACAGCATTTCAGTAAGGTTCGTTATGGGTAGAGTGGAGACTCACAGGGAATAAGGTGTTCACTACATGTTTTCAACTAAAGAGCTGGTTATGCCTGTTTTTACCTAAGAAAGTGCAACTCAGAAATTGAAATGCTCTGGGCAAAGCAGCTTCAACTGCTTATTATTTTTGGAAGTATGGGGGGGGTAGGTATTGATCAGTCAGAAGGAAAGTCAACATGTTTTGAATAGCAGGGTGTATACCTCTAAAAACAGCCAGCAAGAACATCTCCGGGATGTGTGCATTAGCAGAGAGAAGACACTGCACTGTGGGAACCTCTCTTGTCTTGTGGGGTATCTCCTTTAGTCAAGCAATGAGGATCCCATGAGTTCTTGCAAAACAGCATGGTTGTTCTCTGCTGGCCGGAGGGTGCATCAATTATTGGCTTGCCATCTATAACGTCTTTGACTCAAGATGAGCCAGACTGTGCATAGAAACACATGGTGCCAGTTAAGGAGTTAGTGACTAAAGGGAAGTGAGAAGATCTGGCTGCAAAGATTTTTTTTATTTTTACTGAATGCACTTCAGAGTGCACGCAGATATTCTGTCACAAAAGGTTACATTTGCAAAAGCGCTTCATTCCACAGGGTTTAGGTATTGATTTAAATTAGAGGCACACAGCATGAACTTTGAAAATATAGGGGAAAATTAGACTAGGAGTCAGACCTTGAAGAATAGGTCAAATACAGGGTGGCTTGAAGATGACCCAGAAAAGAGCACAACTGTTTTCAGCTTGAATGAACAAATCTTTCTTTAAAAGAAAACAAATGAATATCCATAAAAGACTTCTACACTTAGGGTTCAGTAATACATCATTTTGCGTAAATATATAAATAGCTTATCCACCGCATTTAACCGGGTGAGATGGAAACCAAAAGGGAGGAAAAGATATGGAGAAACAGAAGTATCAGACTAGTAGTGAAGTCATCAAATTCATCCTGGATACAGTGGAGAAGTAGCACAAAATGGCTTACCCTTAGTTTTCAGTGACTCTCTAAACAGGTTTGAATTGACACATTTAAGTGGTCACATTGGTTTTTTTGAAACTTGCATGCAATTACAGGTAAATAAGAATACATGCAGATCTGTATCTTCATTTCTGCATACATAGAAATAGGATAATTATATGCTATATCCAAAAACATTATTACATCTTACTGATAATCAGATCCTTAATTAATTGAAAAGTATCATTCGGTATAGTGTATAGAAAGTCATAGAAGTTCAAAAGAAAAAAATTACTAAAACTTTGTGTTTGTGTTCTAGGAGATAAATACATTTTCACTCTTCATTTTATAATGATAGAACTTACAGTTGGAGTATATTCACCAAACAAATGTATGAAAAAATGTTAACATTTTGTTTGTGAGCAGTTTCTTTTTTCTAATCATGATCAAGGTGAATGACACCAATCAATGTGGTATATACACAGCTGGGAAAGAGCAGTTTTTGTACAGAAGTCTTTAGAGGTCTACAGTTATTAATGCAATCAATGCTGCAGCTTTATTACATACAATTCTGTCTATCTGTATCCCTATTGATTTCTTGTAAGTGAATGTTTTGTACTCCACTAAAAAAAGGTATAAAATTTACCAAACTTCACAAAGTTGTTCTGTACTATCTTAACCCTTCTTTTGCTAAATTTAAGTGATGAAACATTTTTTCCTATAGGATTTCCAAGTATTTTTCATGAAAGAATTTGCACAATGGCATTTGCATTATATTTTTTATATGTAATATACTTCCTAAATTATTTTACTTTTCATCTTACAGTGTTATGCTAGATGCTGCTTTCTGTTCTCTTTCAGCATACTAAAGGAAAGTTGAAAATAAATAATTTTATTTAATTAGATTTAAAAAGAAAAAATACCTTATTTCTCTACTGAAATAACGTAAGAATTCTAGCAATCCAAGGAGTCCAAGAAAATGCAGTATTCTCAGAACTCTGTATTGTTTCAAAGAGTAGGTAGGTGATGTCATATATTCACCTTAGGTATAGGTATAGATAGAGGAAATAAGTGAATGCATTGGGCTTTTCGAGGTGTCGTCTGGAAAGACATTACAATGAGTGATCATCAAATTGCTGAGTAATCACAAAGAAATTATAGTTTTACTTCCAGGGTAATGCCTTGGTATTGTTTGGAAGTGAATTTGTACAGGGAACAATGGATGGTCATAAGGAACAGTGCCTATCCAAAGAATTAGGACTGACTCATCTCGTAGGACAGTGCCTGACTCTGATACTTTATTGCTAGCCTTAATTTCCTAAATCACGTTTTCTAGGTTGCTTCAGCTAGTAAGTTTTACCCTGATTATTTAAAGTGGTCACAAACAAGAGCAAACATTACAGAAAAAATATTTTAGTGGAAGAGGAAGAATAATTTGCTGTTTAGATTGAACGTCTGTATATTGAATAATAATTTGCTCTAGTAATTAGCTTTCAAAATAGAGCTAGTAAGATGGATAAACTAACAAAGGCAAATAATTTGTTCTGCTATTCTTCATGTGATTTTAATTTACAGTGTGTTATTGGAAGGAATAATTGGTGAGACAGAATTTCTGAAGGATAATTCAACAGAGCAAATGTAAGACAGAAAAAATAAATGAAATTTTATCCTTTAAAATTGGCAAATTTCATATGGAAGGTTGCCTTTATTTTTTTTTTTTTTTACACCTATTCAGTATAAACAAACTAGAGATTTTATTTCTGTCTTAGTGGAGTGAGAGAAGCATCTATCATTAATGTTACTTGGCAGAGATTATAAATCTTTTTCTCATTTTACCTTTGCCAGATTTCAGAGTCATGAAGGTGGAATTTTCTGTACTTCGGGTCTCATGAAGACTATTCCCAACATTAGTTGCTAGTAGGTCCAAAGGATGCCATCAAATGCATTTGCTTGTAATTTCACATCATTTTATTAAAGACACAGTCATTTTTCTCTTTTTATAAAAAGACTAAGTCAAGAACTACCTCATGTAAAGCAGCATGATTCCAGTGATTTCAATAATTAAAAAAAAGCAAAGCTACTTCCCTACCTGAATATGTATATATAGTATTATCCATTATAGCTATGAATATTGTGGAATTAATGATGCTTTTCTAATTTATATCAGCAAAGGCATAATATACTGTCCTATATATATATATAACTTAATTGGTATGGAGTGAAGGTCACTCCCTTTAAACAAAGGTAGACCTCTTCCTGTGAAGTTCATTAAAATACATAATGAGGCTGCATATTTTATCTAGGGCCTCATTGACTAAGTGTTGTTAACAAGAAGCCCCACACGTGTGGTTAAACTCAAACTAGGAATTTGTTCTCTGCCCGAAATAATTCCAGCCTTATGCCTCCTGTCTGCCCAGGACAGGCACCAAGCAAACCACACGGCCAGCTTGAGAGGCAGCATGTGTACACGTGTGCATACCTGTGTGCAGATGAGGAGAAGAGAAAGAAGAGATGAAAGAGAGAGGATTCCGCTTACTTTGAATACAGCTGCTATGTTAAATGAAATTACTCCTTTTTCTGCACCAAAAGAAAAAAAAAAGTTGCAAATTATTCAAAAAACCCAGTAATAATTACCAAGCCTGCTAAACTGAATGCTATCCTCTGACCTTCTCGGCACCTCTGTATTGCAATAAATATTTTATGACTGTAAATAGCTTTAATAAGATGTAAACCTCACATGTGGGCACACACACCCCCTGAGGGAATGAGCACTTGCTCATACCAGACACCAGAGGCAATACTCCTGCGGAGGAAGCTGCCGTGCTGATACCAGCCTGTGTGTTTATCAGTGTGTGCTGAGCAGTTCTGGAACGGGAGGAAAGGATGTTCATAACCTCCCTGCATCTGAAGATGACTGACATCTCGCTGAAGAGTCTGGGCTAATTCAGATCTGTGCCAAGGTGTTAGCAATGCTGGATTTTAATGCCCTGTTCGTGATGATTAATTGCGTTAATCAAGCACTGGCTATTTACTTTCCTTAAGCAATCAGGGACTCTGAGAGCAGATTTAAGTTGTGAATTAGTCTGCCATTTTTTATTCCCGTAGACCTTGGCCTGATATAAAAATTGAGGTCAGTTGAAAGACGTCCACTGATTTCCACAGGCTTTGAGTGGGACTCCACAGGGATTGAACTGAATTATGGATACAATGATGAGGAGTCTTGAATCCCTTTAACATGTCCCTGACCTGTGTGCGAGATATTTCACCCCTCTCCCTCAGAACAGAATCTGGCTCCATATATTATGTTCATTCGCCATCCTAAACCCTGCTGTAAATCTCATGGACTGAGTTGAAATAAGACATTGGTTTACGAAATATGTGGGCCACATGAGGGAAGTTAGGTGGAGGGAAACCACTCAATTTTGTAGGACGCTTATAGTTATTTTCCTTGTAGAAAAATTCCTTTACAGATTGATTTAAACAGTTAATTAACTAAACTGTAAATTAACACACTTCTACTATTTATTAGTACAATTAAAATTATGGAGGGGACAGCACAGAAAAAAAATGTAATCAAGAAAGATTTTATGAGAAAGGATGGGTATGTGATTAATGGAGACAGGAATCTCAGTTACGTTTTCACTCTGCTACAGATACTCCAGATAAACAACTAAGTAACCCAGTCTTCCCGCTTTCAGGTGGGGGTGTAATAATCTTCGTTTTTCCAGTATTGCCTGTTTGGATTGCAAATGTTTTAGGGCACATTTGGCTTTGGATGAAGGTTTGTAAACCCCAAGACAATTGCAGCCTCTCTTGGGACTCCAACGAGAAACCAGTCTTTCATTTCCCTCCCCTCTTCTATATTTAGGAGATCTTGCAGAGCCATTGTTTAAAAAAATCTGTGGCCAGTATAAGAGACAAGAATCAGGAAGATGTATACAGTCTCTTGTTTAAAAGGAAAAAGATAAACTGTTCATCTGTTGCCTTTTACTCCTGCTTTAATGTGGTGTCAGTACAGAGCAAGGCTGTCAGAGAAGGTGGATATCACCTGGATTTCTGTCTGCTGTCTGGGCCAGGTTGGAGTTTATGATTTCCATTTTCACTTCTTTTCACCAATTTAACTGCTATTCGCCATAGCCAGCTCCACTCCTTTGGAGTTATCTCACCTTCTAGATGTTTTTGCCACCTACTGTGCTGCTTGTCTGGTTTTGATTTAGGTCTCATATATGATATTAGAAATGAAAAAGTGTCAATCCACAGAAAGAGGTAGATACCTGGAAACCTTAGTAGTTTTTCGACATGTCATGAGAAATCTTCTCTTCTCATGAGAAAACTTCTCTTCTCTTACTTTTCTTTTAATATGCATATGAGTAAAATTTAACTTATTCATGTGAGACTTTGTAGGGTTTGGGTAGGTTTTTTTTTGGTTGTTTGGGGTTTGTTTGTTTTAAATAGCTTGCAAATAACAGTGTCATTTGCAGTGTTCATACACAAAGTTGGAATTGTTATTTAACTTGCCTTGTAGCACTGATTGCTGCATTATCACAGCTCTGGCATTTTTAACAGGCTTTAGCTTTTCAGGTTTCCATTCCATGAGGTCCATACTTCAATTAAGGCAACTCAGCCATGTAGAACGGAGCTGAGGAGCTTTTTGCTGGCTTTGAAGGGCAGAAGGAGGGAAATTTGCAGGATTCTGACTATTTCCTGTTATCCGTAAGGTTTCTGAGACAACTTGAAATTTTTATGGAATTTCCTTTAAAAACTATGGAGGGAGACATATAATGAAGAGCAACAGCACATTCTTTCCTTGTTTGGGCTTTTTTTTTTAAACACAGGGGACCCTACAAAGATCTCTTTACAGGAGTTGTGAGATAGAACGAGGAACTCAAGCGCTTGTTCAAGTGCTTGGTTGAAAGCTTTTTTGGTTCGTATGGTTAGAGAGATTAAATGAAAGTAACAGCATTCTGCTACATCCTTCGCCATATTAAAGTCTCTCGGCACTCTCTCTGCCAGCGCTGCTGGGCAGCTGGGTAAGGCATCACAGTTTGCCGTGCTCAGTGTCTGCTGGGCTGTGCTGGCAGCTTCACCAGCAAAGTAGGCCGTAGCCCAGATACCGATTTCTCCATTCAACTTCAGACTTTTCAAATGTGTGCAACGCCTTTGTGCTTAATGGACTTCGTGGTGAGGCCCAGATATGATACTTCAGATCACTTCTTAAGACCTGCTGAGTACCTCGTTCCTGTAGTTCAAGATCTAGCAAATATCTTGCAGGCATATTTGTCTGAATGTTTTAATACTTATGGGCAGTGAATGAGATATAGAGACAGATTAAATGCAGACATTGCAGGATAATGGAGTGGTGGAGAGAACTAGGCCATGGAGGAGGACCTTGTCTCAGGGCACCCCAGGACTTGCAGTGAACCAAATACCACGCCATGCCATGGGGGCAGCTGTCTCATCTCAGCAACCTTCTGCTCTGCTGTCTTATCTTCCCCACCCTGACAAGACCCCTGCTCTGAAAAGCCATGAGGTTGTGGGTGCCCTTTCCTCTGACACAAGCCAGCAAGGGCAGCATAATCAAAAGCTGGTCTCTGTGGAGCGTAGCTTTGGTATGTAAAGGGGACAAGGGAAAAACCTTCTGGTGTTATTGGAAAGGATGGGTGTGAGCTGGAGGCCATATGTAGAAGAAGCCTGATTATTGACCATAAATGCTGAATGTAAGATTATGCCGCTTCCTTTCCAGACACTTAAGAATAGTTAAAGGTCTAATCAGAGCATTTTTTTGCCTAAATGTGAGACATTTTACCCCATCCTATTTAAAGACTAATGTTGCCGTTATTTTCCAATACATTCATTTATTTGGTAGGTTTTGGAAGGACTACAGAAATCTCTGCAGTTGTTTTTACCAGGTCTGCATGATCATACATAAGGCCCAATAATTGTTATTATTCATTAGATGAAGCGCTGCCTATTCCAGCAGTTGTGAAGTACACAGGGTAAAAAGGATGGAGGAGGAAATCCAAAACACTCTGGTCCTAACTTGTAATAATTAGGGTACTGACAACACAAATGAGCCCACAGACAATTTGCTGAATTTACACCAACCTCCATTAAACTCAGTGGCTAGAGGCTGCTTGCAAAGATATTTTCACGAACGAGGATATATATTGTGATTTCTGGCTGCAGCTGTTTTTTTTTTCTTTTTCCTTTTTTNTTTACTTTTTTCTTTTTTTTAATTTCAAGAATAGTTGAATTTTAATAACTGATCTGTTAGGCTGCTTGTTTCCATGGCTCTGTAAACCGTGTCCACAATTGATGTGCCAATAGCCTGTATGAGGGAACTGGAAAATGGGAAGGAAGGAGCTGTAACGATATCTTCAGATTCAAAATCCTGACCGGAAGTGCAGGACATCTACGTGAAGGGCAAGTGAAAGGGTGGGAAAAATACTGAGAATGCAAGTAAGAGAGTTTTGAAGCTGTGAAAAGGGACGTCAGTGTAACTGAAGACGAATAAAAAGTTCAGAGCAGCTTTGGCTGCTCAGTGTTTGCCCATGTCTGCCAGACTTGTATTACACATTATTACAACATATTAACTAGACCAAATGCTTGAAGAACCAAAATGAATTCTGTATGGCTCAAAGTAAGTGATAATACTTTGATTGATTTCAAGAGAAGCAGTAGTACATCCCAGACACTTGTCTCTTTTATTGACTTGAGCATTAATTAATTTATGACTGGTTTCACATTTCCACACGGTGTTGCAAAATTAGAGTAGAATTAATTATTTGGTACTCAGTGAATCCCATTAGGCGAAACAATATGGACTTGTTCCGTAGCTTAAACATTATTCAGCATTAACGTAGCAGTTGTACACTCATTACAATGATGATGCTTTTATTAAATATATCTTCAATTAGTTCTGGTTCATTTTAGTCTCTACCTCCTGAAAAAACATTCAGTCAAGTGCTGTGACAAGAGCAGAATGATGAATATACCAGGGGCAGCACTGCTTAGTCCTTCAAGGGTACCACACAGGGCACATTAAGGTGAACTTTAGAAATGTTTGTCTTAGGTTCTTCTATTCCTTGAAACCAAAAAACATTAGCATATTATCCTTCCTTTATGCTTTAAAATAAAGAACATTCATGATTCAACCATTTATAACATTGTGTTTGGACCCACAGCAGATAATTAGGGGTAAAGAGGGCATGCAAAGTCTTTCCCATGTGCCTCTTCGTTGCCTGGCATACTCGAAGGAGTTTGCCCTTGTTTTAGGAGAGACCTTCTTTCTCGTGGCTGCTTTCCACCCCTTCAGGTTTTGCTCCTTTCAGCAGCCCCGACTGGTGCAGCCGGGGGGTATTGCAGGACTGGCTCGCAGCCAGGAGGCAGCCCCAGGGGGTCCAGCAGCCCAGGGGCACAGTGCTGGGGAAGGGGCTGTACCTGGGACATGGGAGGGAATCCAAAACCCATCCTGACAGCCAGGGCTGCCCACAGGGAGGGAGCATGGGGACACGCCCTTCTTTCTGCCCCTCCTGGAGACCTCTCCGTTGAGGCATGTACCACAGCAGCTAGCTTAATGAAATCTACAGAGTGGCTCCTGTGGTGGGATGTGTGGATCACCGGGGGGGTTTGGGTACCCTCAGAGCAGCGTTTGCAGTGTCAGTTGCCTTGTATTCAGTTCTGCTGCACTCATGTTGCTTTGCTGCTTCTCTTGCCCATATTTAGATCAAAACTATCATTATTAATCAGAGAATTAGAAGAGCTAATGAAGGAGACAATTCTAATTCCCTGGAGGATGTGATTTTTCAGGGAGCCAGTAATGGATACGGAGCCTTTCCCCTTTCGAATCCTAGCAAGGGCAGCTGTGACTGAAAATCGTTACCATTTGCTATTTTGTCTGTCGTCTTTGTGAAATGAGTAAGTAGACTGGACAGATTCCATATTACATAAAACAATATTACAAGCGGCATCTTCAGAGCGCACCAGCTGAAGATAGCAGAGACGAGTATGGGGGAAGAGAAAGCTCCTGAGAAAAATTCAGTCCTACACTGGACGATTTTTGTGTGGTGACGTTTTTGAATGCCCCGCCAAGAAAACTGCACTTCATATTCACACTGTGTGAACCTGAACTCTTTAATGTAGTTTCTTCTGGGCTCTCAGAACTGATGCAAATGATGTGTTCCTGATTAATAGCACTCTCAAAAAATTAGATCTGAATTTCTTGTACCCACTCGACTTGCACACTGACAGTGTGAACTTCTCAGTGACTTGCCTCAGCACCTTTCAGAAGTGCCGCCCACTAATCTGACAACTTTTAACCCATCTGAGCATAATATTAATGAATTTATTATCTGTTCATTTCAGTCTGCTGCTGAAACACATAGATGAAGAGTTCCTTCATACACTTCATGTGCACTTGTCCTAGGAGATTGTGCAAGTGCTGTGTACTTCAAATTCATTTGCTGTTTTGGTTTCTCTGGCAACTAGAAGGTGCCTTTGATCCTTTTACCATCTCTTTGTTTTTGCATTTTGATGATTTTATCATGAATTCATGTTTAATTCATGCTGAAGTGATGCACTAAGTGGGAACACTCAAAGAAAGATACTTTTTGCAAAATCAAACCATATTCATTTGAACTCTGTATGAACTACTCCATTCATTTGAAGTAGAATATATTAATGAGGACAGATATTAAGAAAAAAGGTAGTATATACTGTCACATGTATTATCTTGTCTGAGGTTACATTGTAGGTAGATTTATCAGATTAAAAAAGAGTGTGCTTTGAATAAACTTTTGGTTGAACCACTGACTAATCATTTTATGTCAGCTTTTTGATTTGTTTTTGGTCATTTTTATCTCTGTCTCTCCTTCTGTGTTACATACTTGCTGATATACATTAATTTTATAGACAAAACCACATGCATAGTTGACACAGTGTGCAGAAATGCAAAATACGTTCTGAAAAAAATATCTCTGAAAAAACAGAGAATGGAGAATTTTCATGTCACGTGTTTTTTTTTACAGGCAGCTTTCATCTTTTTAACAAAAAGTTTCTTGTGAAAATAGTGGGGCATTTGTGTATGTTGTTTTGCTTTTCAATGAATCAGATCATGATTGAAACAGAGGAACTATGTGCCTTTCTGTCAAAGGAAGCTGTGATGACGTGACACTGAAGGTGGCTTTAGCTGTGAGGCAGGAGGTGTGAGACGGGCCATGCACAGCCCAGGACTGCAGACTGGGTAAATGTCACTGTATGGCACTGAGCACGGCCTAGAGCCACATGTGATACCGCCTTGCCTGGCTTTTACAGGCTTGCAGCCACTGTGCAGTGCAATTAAACATTTCTAAAACTGGTTGGTCTTCTGCAGCATTAATATTTGAACCTTTTTTTTTTTTTTGATAGTAATGAAGCATCTTGAGTAGTTGAGTTTTGGCGTAGTAGGAGAAGGCCATAGACCGAGCATGTTGCTTTAAAAAAACAAATACACCTTAACCAGCTTTGTTATTTTTTAATGGTTATGACATTCATTTCACAGTGCAATATCTAGAATCCTGTTAGTTGTTAGCTGCTTTAATGCTGAAGTGGCTGTGCTCTGCTTGGGTGCTGGCGTACTCCCCCTGCTCACCAGGCCAGAGCAGCGGAATTGCAACAGGACCAGTGACAAAGGGGATGATTCAAAAAGCAGACTGTCAAAGAGCAGTTATGGATTAAGAGGAGAAAATAATTGTGAGTACATAAAGCTAAATTGGATTATATTTAAATATATGTAAATTTGCTTGAAATTTAATCTCTGGGACAGTGTTTTAATTCACAGTTTCAACAGTTTTTGCTTTTGAACAGAAATGAGCTTATTTGAGGATTTCAGGACCAGGATTTTGGTAGCTCTTGAAACTGTAGTTTGCTGTTGACTGTATTGTTTCATGTTTTCATTAACACTGTGAGCTTGTGTCCTAACAGAGACCTCAGATGCAGTTTAGAAAATTATTGGAAACTTTGTAATTGTTCCTCATAACAATGGTAGTCATTTGAATCTGTATGATATTTTCTTGAAAAATGAGCCAATGTAATAAAACAAGAGAAAACTTATTAAGAAAAAATGAAAACTACGTGAGGCTCAGAGTGAACTCAAGTGTATTTGGGTACTTTCACAAACAGGCCCTTGATTGACATGGGGAGTGATAACAAGAGGAAAAGTGTTTTACTTGTGACACAGAATTAAATGTAAACAAATCTGTTTTCAAATTCTATTGGATATAATAAAAATGATAAACCGATATTTTTCAGTTTTCCTAAAGTTACTTTCTGATCAAGTTTATTCCTGGCCAGGGCATATCAGTTGGGTGGCTACCTCCTACCCCTCGGTGATGGGTCAGATATCATGTGAAAACAAGTCTCCTGCTATACAGAATCAGCTCTGATGGATAAGTGTGGTGCCTGTGCAAAAGAGACGGGAAGAAAGTGAAGAGGGGGAAAATAAGAACAGGTGGCAAAGGGCCCAGAAACAACAAAAGTCTGAATGAGAACACCTTTATCACTTCTGTAACAGCAGCATAAAGGCCCAAGGAGAGAAATAGATTTTGTAAATCCGGCTAAATATTTTTTACTGAGTGCTACTGTTTAGGAACAGGAGGATATAGGAGAGGGAAAGACCTCTTATAGGGCAAAGAACAAATATATACATATCTGTATGTGTGTGGAGTGGTTGTTTTGGTTTAAGTTTTTGGGGTGAGTTTTTCTGGGTGTCTATAAAAAGCTACATAAAGTAAGCCATCAGCATTGAATAGCCATGTTTACTGGTTCTTATAAAACCTGTAAGCTTTCCTTATGTTTTTAAACATTATTTATTGATGCATGTTTTTATATTAACAAGCCGTTTGTGCTTATAAAAGCTTCTCCTTTTTAGAGCAGTCCTGTTACTGATCCTACTGTGCAGTGACTTCAGAGAAGCCTTTTGTAATAACAGAAAACAAGTAAATACATTGGACGGCAACTCTTGCTTTGAAATGAGCAACAGAAGGCTTGAGGAAGAAATCATTATTGACAACCCTCCCAAAGATTAATACGTAGCTTGTCAAGGTTATGTTAAAGGTTATGTTAAAAAGAGGTCATAATTGTGCAAAGATGTCAAAGAGCAGTGTTTGGAGCCACATGTAACAGTCAGCAGTTTACCTGCTGAGTTCCATGGCCCTTTCAAGAGGCACAATGCCTGTCATTGCCAGTCCAGAGAAGGTCCTGCCCTGAGAACAGAAGAATGACGCTAGTAGTAGAAGTGCATCTTTAGCAGGTAAGAGGGTTTTCCTTATTACTCAAAAAGGGAATTAAGGCTTACTGAAACTAAAAGAAAATGTTTACAAATCCATAAATTTTTTTGTTTTGTTTTTCTTGTCTGATCCATTTTCTTCAAGATGGACAGGAACTGTGTACAGATTGGGTACAGAATAGACCGGCAAAGAACATACTGAATCTGCCCTCTCATTTTTTTGTCATTAAGAAGCTGAATAGAAAGATTGAAACACTGAAACACTTTTCATTTTTTTTTTTTTTAAATGACAAAATACTCTTTTTTGTTTTTTTTTTGACAAAACTGCATGTCGAGATTTTCCAACTTTTCCAAATTAATCTGCATTGGAGCAGACAGTCTTGTGCTTATTTGAAAACTGGAGCAATTTTTGGAAGCGAGGAATTGTCTGACTGCTCCCTGCAATGTAAGCGCTGCAGGAACAGTCACCATAAAAAAAGAAAATGATGTATTACTACTGTCAAAGGAAAACGTTATATTGGCCAAGATGTTTCCTCCTTCTTTGGTGCATGTTATTGTTATTGATGGGAGCACCAGGTGTCTGTTGCGAGTGAATGTGCTGGGAAGCCATGTATATTCCTCCTCCTTGCAAAGGACAACTTTTTTGCTTTGATATGTGTTGTCCTGAGTTCTGTACATTTTTCTTTCAATCAGACTTCTTGTGTCATTCTAGTGTTTCTGGGCTGGTTAGTATGACTGCTTTTAAAGAAGAGTTTCTCCTAAACAATGTGGGGTTTTTTGATAACCAGTGGGTGCAGCTGTTAGCTTCCTAATGAGGCACACCTACTTGAGTATAAGGGTGCTAATAGTTAAAACTGTGCACTCAAATGGACTGTAGTTTCTTCAAATTTGGAATGGACTTGTTGAAATTTTGCACTTTACCTTTTAGACTAAAAACGTACATGGTCTGATATCTCCTTTTAAGTTATTTTATGGATGGGTTTCAAAGCCACTCTTTAGTAAAAATTAAGGTAGCCACATTGTGGTAAGGAAGCCATCATCAAGCTTGTTTAGAAGACTATGTACATATTCTGTGCACCTGCAACACCTTTGCCCACGTGTTGTCTCAGTATTAGAAGAGCTGCAACTGTGTGCCAAGTGGATAATAGAAATATTAAAGCTCTACAAATTGTCCTTTCCTCAGACATTTGGTGGTCCTGTCCTGTGGGTGTCCCTCCTGTCCCTGACAACTGCTGCTCTGGAGTGTCAGAAATACGCACTAAACCACTGTGCTCAACCAGCAAAGCAGAAAGCTTCTTCAGGGGAGTCTGTCTATTGGCATTCAGGGAGAAGGGGTGATAGGTACGCTGTTATTTTCACAGGTGTGCTGGTTTGACTGAAAATGAGTTAATTTTCTTCATGCTGTTAGAAACCTTTATTTTTCGTAGCTAGCACAGTCATTATTTGGACTTAGTTTGAGAACAAGAGATAACACCCCAGCACGGAGTTAATATTCTTAATTGCTCTGGTCTGAGAGCCAAGGACATTCTGAGCTCTCTGCCCACAGGTGTGAAGCATCACAGAAGGGGGGCATGGATGGGGCAGAGCTTGACTGACATCCAGGCTGATCAATAAGTGTATTCCATCCCATTAGCATCATGCTTCATATTTAAGGGCTCGGGGCCTTCTGGTTTTCTCTCTCTCTCATTAGGGGAGTTCATTGTGGGATGTTTAGTTCAGCTTTTTGCCATTTTGAAGAGGCCTCTGAGCCTTTATGCCTTTTTTCTTCTCTTTTCTCTCTCTGGGATCAGCTTTGGGACCAGGTGCTGTTTCCTGCAAGTGGCTGCTCAGCGTGTTTGTGAGGAATTGCCTTGAGTATCTTTTATTTCTATTTTATATTTACTATTAGTGTATTAGTATTTTGTTATTTTAATAAACTGTATTTATCTCAATCAAAGTTTCTCCCTTCACTTTTTGATTTCTCTCCCCTATTCGTGGGGGGAATGGGTGAGTGGGTGGCTATTGTGGTTGTATTGCTAGCTTGGGTTAAACCACGACAGCAGGCAAAGGAATGCAGCAGATCATACATGGATTTAGATAGTCCAGGGATCATCAAGGTGGTAGGTTAATAGAAAGAGGACATTCCTGTTAAAATCAAAACATCTTTGTAAAGTTAGAAGTAGCTTCTGATCCTATTTTTGGGGATTGTTTTTTAAACACATTGGTAAGCCAAACCCAAGTTTATATTTCATATGAATCTGTCCTGCTTTAACACTTCCCAGATGGAGTTTCCAGACCTTGATTACATGTTGCCCAGAGGTATCCTTAAAAAAAAAAAACATAACCACTGGCTGGGTTGCAAGGTTTAACTCAGGGAACCACTGCCAGCTAGGACCTCATTTCTGACCATCATTTCAAAAGGAAAGTATCTAATACTTGGGAGCACCAGGGCAAGGCAGTGTTAAGTGGCAAGAAGTAGGAGTTCAGGAATGCAAGAAAACCATAGTTACCATCTTGTTTAGTTTGCAGTGTGGTGATTGTCAAGTATTTTGTTTTTTAAACTACCTTTGGAAGGATCAACCTGCTTTTTTTCTTTTTCCTTTTTTTAATATAAATCTGTATTGGTGAAAATCTGAATGGAACCAGAATCCTGAAATAAACCCTTTGTTGAAAAGGTGACTTGCTGTCCTGTTGAATATCCAGATAAACTTTCCCTTTGACTGTTCTGCCCCCAGCTCTGTTGTTTCCTTATAGGGCCTTGAAGTTACAGTTAAGATTTACAGTGACTCATTACTGGTAAATATTAGACTTGTAGGTATATTGTGGAAAAATAATAATGAGGGATTCATATAATGAGCATAATGATGATGCAGCTGTGATTTTTCTGCACCTGAAAAACGTGCAGTGTTAAATTGTAGGTAACCATGAAGCAAGTTGTAAACTTCATTTACCTCTCAATGCTATGTGAGAGTGGCCTGCCACTTCATTCCTCCTCTCCACTGCTGGCCGAGAGACCCCTGGCTGTCTGTGGGCTGGCGTAGGGCACAGCAGGAGCCGTTCAAAAGAGGTGCTGTGAGATTTGGGACAAAGACTTGTTTGAGAAGCAGATCTGAGTTGGGGATTTGAGAAGGGGAGTTGCAAGCCCATGGACTCTATGTTTGACCTGTCTGGAGAGGGATCACAAAAAGAATTGCATGCAAAGAATGGCAAGAGACTTGCAAAGCCATTCAACCAGCAGTGTGAAAAACAGGGATTATTTTCATGTGTAGAAACAGCATTATGGGTTTTACATTCTGCTTAATGTAGCATACAGAAGGATGTGTGTCACTGTGTTCTCCTGTTTCCTTTATTATTATTTTTTTTTTTTTTTTTTAGTTTAACTATTACGCTTAAGTAGTTCTACTGTATTGCCCCAGGAACCCTGTTGCAAACTATTGGGTTAGCACAGAAGTTAGCTGATCAAAGAACATCATCCCTGGATTTCCCAAGCTCTGGGAAACTGCTATTTCATTTGAACTGCTTTGCTGAGCACCTAAGCAGTGCTACATCCTCTAGGACAGGTTTTGTTTTCTGTTGGTTTTGATGTTGATGTGCAAAAGGTTTGAAGAAAAATATTTTAAGAAGCCCCCACACTACAGCTACTAATCCTAGATTTAGGGGTTTACTGCACCCTGATAGAACCAGTAAAATAATCCCAAACAAATCCACTGGTGGTTCTTCCTCTGCTGGACCGCTAAAGACAGTATCAGTACAACACAGAGCTAATATTTCTGCTTTACTCTCAGAGCAGAGTGAGAGGTAAATTGAGGCAGAATTTGTTCTTTATAAGAGACAGCAACTAGTTTGCCTCTCCTTTTATCCATTTTGATAAGGGAGGCTCCACTTCTACAGTTTCATAATGGTAAATGTATTTTATGGGAATTTTTCATTATTATTTATTGGGATGAAATGTTATGAAATATGTTGTGAAATGGCAGAGAAGATCCACTGCTATCACTTCTAAAACTTTGTAAACAAACAAAATTTTACTCACAACTAAATTATTCTGGAAATAAAAGGATTCTTTTTTGAGTATAAGTGCAGCAAGGCCTGCAGGAGTACAGTGCAACAATCAGGTGCTGGGTAGCAGATGATGCAGTGTAGCAGGTTATACAGGTGAAAGCTGATATCCCAGGAAAGTGCTGTATGAACAGAGCGCCCTTCCTGCAGGGGCTGACCAGCCCAGGTGAAGAGCGAGGTTTATGTGACTCTTCTTCCACTTCCAGCATGAAAGGAGGCAGAGCTTGGCTTAAAACCATGTGAATCTCTGATTAATTCCTATATTTCTTAGGCATCTTTCATGTGAACAAATATTTTAAATCATGCTTTAATTTCAATTTTCTGTTTGGAGCTAAAAATTTTGTACAAGTTTATACTGAACCAATTATTTATATAAACCTTACATTATTAAAGTTGGTAGTTGATTTTAAAACAGTTAAGAAAGAAACACATAGCAGGTGTGGGTTGACTTATCACTTACTGCAGTACAAGTGCCTTTTTCAGAATTTGATGGAAACAGCAAGGTACATTTCATTTATTTTCTTGCCATGCTTGTGGCTAGTTGCCAGCTTGTCAATGTGGTTCTCCATAAAGGACGTTGGATCATGACAAGAGCTGTCAGTACAGCTGTGTTTTTCCATCAAAATTGCATGAAACAATAAGCTTCATGTGGTTTCGAGGCAAAACTATATTCAAGGTCTCATTTGCTTGAATCAGTGCCCAGGTTTGTTCGCAAAGTTCTGGAAACTTTTTGGCTCATGTCCAGGTTCATAGTTTGCTGGAATCATGGAGCCTGGTTGCCTTTGTATGGTTCAGATACTGATTACTGAGGTTTGACCCAAACTGCTCTCACATGCTCTCCTGTGTATGGGGTCCTTATGTCAGGTTTGACCGTACCTGTGGGAGCTAAGAGGAAGGCTGTAGGCTACTTCATTTACAGCTATTTAAGCCATTTATTTCCTTCTCTTCAACAAAGGAAAAAGAATCTTCAGGCTTGTCCGCTCTGCAGAGCTAGATAAATGTCACTCCTTTCAGCACGTGGTAGATCTCGCTGAAGGTAGATTTACATGAGTGGAGGCAACTTGATCTATCTTCATAAATGACAACTTTCTAGAGAAGTTCTCTCCTGTTGTGTAGTGCTCATGCCTAATTTATTTGGCAATTGCAATGCTTTGACCCATGGACAGAAAATGATACCAGCCTGAAAGTCATGTAATTCAGCCAGCTATACACTGTGGCAAGGCAAGATCCTTCATATTTGCCTGCAAATGTCTGCTCATCATGGGTACTGCTGTAATATAAATGGAAGTTGCAGTTACAGCTGAGAAATTCTGTAGAAAAACTAGACAATTATTTCATTTCTCTTTTTGTAAGGGTCCAGCAGGGTTCAAAGAGATGTGGGGAACCTTTATCCTTCCCAAATTAAAGTTTTCTCAGTTTCTCCAGCATGTTGTCAGCAAAGCAGGGGATGGGAAAGTTGCAGTGTACTCAGGTGTGGCTATGTTCTGAGGATAAGGCAGCTTCAGAGAGAATATTAAATGGCTTGTCTTATGGTACTGTCAGTCATGCAACTCACCGTTTTGTAAGCTGGTCACATATCACTGGTGATGCATATTAATCCACTTTCTGCCTCTAGCACCTGTTTTATTTTCTGTCCCAGTTTCCTACCTTTTTTTTTTGGCAAAACCACAGGGGAAATATATTTCAGTGACAGTATATGGTAATTTTGCTCTATGTACTCTAGCTCATTACACAATCCTTGTCTTTCTAAAATAGAGAAAGGATTTAGGTCTCCCACTATCATTTCTGCCGCACACTGATTCACTGAAAGAGCTTTGGTGTGGTTGGGAGTAAATTTAATTTTCCCTGCTGTTTCGTGGAGTGTGAATCACTTTCTAGCAGATGATGTCACTGCCAATTTACAAGTTTCTCTTGCTGTACTCCTGTGTAGGAGGAATCATAAGGACTCTTTTTGTCATGGTAATACAATTAGGTGTCGAGGGCTATGCAATGCAGGAGACAGCATTCAAGCTTCTTTATTTTTGCCAACACAGATAAGAAGCTAAGTGTGAAAGGTGGGCACAAAGTGCCACATTCAGTCTCTGACTAATGGAGAGTGGAGGATTTTGTTCAGGTTTCTTTTTCGGATACTATGAAGACTTATTTTCTGTGGAGTCTATGTCTGTAGCTTGAATAGTGAAGAATGTTTGTTTTGCTTTTCATTTTTGAAACAGAAGTTGAATTATATACTGTGAAGCTCTTCTCCAAAGAAGAAAACTTCCTCTTCTGTTTAAGAAAGAAGTGCTTTTTACTGCTGAGAACATTTTATAGACACAAATTTTGAACTCTGGTTCCTATGAACTGTTCTTGACTCCTTGCTCTTGATGTTTTACTGGGAAGATATGTGTGATTGTTTCTGCTTTCACTAGCTTCCCCAGCTTTTCAGTAGGAGTAACGTGGTGAATAATGGTTATTCTTCCCATACTACTGGTCTCGTGGAAAGAAAAGTTGTTCTTCAAATCAGCTTTGTATGACAAAGTTAATTTATATAAATATGTAACCTAAGTACGCAGTCCTAAAAATATTAATGCGTAGCACCTGTATGCTCTCTTAGATGGTCTAAGTGCCTTATTAACCCTAACAAACAGAACTACAGAGCACTCTGAGTTGAACTCTGCCTCTGTTTTATAGGTGAGGATATTGGAGCAGAGCTTCCTGGAGACCAAAATGCCATCAAAGCCATTGTTTCCTTCCTGACCAAGGACCTGTCACTGCAGGGGTCTTCAAGTAACAAACTGTAAGCTGTAGCAGTGTGGACAAGCCATCAAAACTAAGGAGCAGGACAGAAAATCAACATTTATGGGAAAGTATCCAAAAGGAGGATATCAGATGAGAGGTCAGAACATTACGTAATTAGTGTTGAGAGAGCAGATGTCATTCGCAGACTATCAGTGTTTATTAACCTTCAGAGTCAGATATTAGTCCTTTTTGTAATCCAGTTATATAATTCTTCTTTAAATATATTCTGTTCATGTATTTTTCCTCAGACATGTGTGGTGCCTTCATGTTAATTTTGACAGCTAGTTTCAGTTTGTTCTTTGTATATCCCTGATTTGAGGATTCAGTGTGGAAGTAGGTAAAAGTTATAGACTGGGAGGGATGGGCTGAAATCATTCCTTAAAAACTTGAAATAGGAGCAGGTCTGAACTGATCTTTTCTGAAGGCCTCGGTCTTGAGAACTGTATTTATATACCATCCAGGTTTGGATGGTTGTCTCTTAAACACAAATGCTGAGTGCTTGGAAATGTATTTAAAACTGCAGAATGTCTGGAAGGATTAAACAACAATATTGCAAAGTATTCCTGTTAGGCACAAAAAGAAAGATGCAAGTAAAATTCCTACTTGCTTCGAATGATATTTATTTGGCTTTACGAGCATATGCAGGTCAGCTAAGTTTATTTATTCTTGGCTAGCTTCTTTTCATGTTTGACGGCATGCATGCCTTGTAAATGCATTTGCTTATTCCCATGATGATGCCAAACATTAGAAGGGTCAAGCTAACTTTGTGTCAATGAATGCATCTTCTAATTCTTCATGCTTCTCTAAGTGCCTTTTAGGCAAGGAACTAGCACATTACAAAAATTACGCTCATATTATTACACGTCTGCAAGATAAAGAAATACTATTTTACAGATAGGGTACTTATCGGAGAGAGGCAAGCATTGATTTAGTAAGCTAGTTATGAAAAACCTTCGTTTTTGTTTGGTTGCAATCCCCTTAGAGTGAGCAAAATACAACTGTCCCACCAACTCCAAGCCCTCCTCCTCACCCGCATCCAGGCATTCTTGATAGAAATAGTTGAAGACCACTGCCTTTTTACATTCTTCCTCTCAACTAACTAAGGTCATCACTAAGGAAGATGTCTCTTTTTGTTAACAAACAGTAACTTTATTGCTTTTCTCAGCAAAATAAATATACTCTGCGGAGTGTGTGTGGGATTGCTGCGTAATTGCCATGACACACCATACTCAGGTACATTGTGTAAGCCAATGTGTTGATTGTGCCTGGGCCTGGGCTTCTGAATTTCTGCAGGCAGCTGGTTCACACAGTGCTATTCCCACACATTTCTTTATTACAGATGTTCATGTCTTTTTTGCACGCATATTTGACTCACAAGAAGTACAAGAGAGTTCACGGGCTTTTAATGTCCAGTGTACACTGCTGGTGTACTTTCAGTATTGGAAGAGTTGAGATGGTGGCTTTCGGCAGTCATGTGTTGACTTGTGCTGGTTTGTAAGCCATACATGGGGAAAAAAAAAAGCAAAAATAAAAAACCACACAACTTCAGTTCCCTGTATCTAACATTTATCTACAGTTTAGGCTGCGGCAAGCATCTGGATTTATTCTAGGTATGTTTTGTAGATGAGTATTTCTGAAAATCTAGCCAAATAACTCCTTTAAATTATATGCTTAGTTGCATGACCAGGTCACCCACTGTAAGACCATATTGTGTGACAATATGAGTTGCTCATCTGTTTTTCATTTCTCCTTTCCTTTTGCCATATGATTGGATTTGTAAAACATAAATTAGTATCTTCACAGCGTCAAAATCTGGTGCAATTACAGAAGCCTGAAATAAATATCCTTAGTTTTTAATAAGCAGCGAATAATTTTACAGAATTTGGCTAAATGATAGCTTCCTTCCCATCCCAGCCACTGCCCCCTTGAATAAACAGTTGTGCAAATTTTTGAAGATGTGGTAATTTATAGAAAGTTTATTTTATATCTTACAGCAGCACTATATGCTAGCTTTAAAAGAAATCCTGACCCAAAGGGAATAGGTAACACAACCTTCTAATTACAAGGCAAAGAAGTAATGTTACTACTCCTTCAACATGTTTCATTATATTTTCAGGACAAGCTAAGCCATCAGCAGCTTCCCGGTGGGCATCTAGATATACAAAGTTGAAACAAGGAGGCCCAAATTAGAGCAAGTCAGGAGATGCAGTTTAGAAGATTCGTTTTTCCCAGAAGTGAAGTTTGTTTCCTTACAATTTTGTACCAAATTTGCAACTTTCTGTGAGGAGAAATTGCCCTGGCTACAGTAATGTGGCCCTCTTGTGCATATGTGTTATGATTCAGCCTTTAATCACACCTCCCGTAGGACCTCTGTCTGTTCTGGTAGAACAGGTGAACACTGCTTGATTATTTATTAGTAAGCACATATACCACAACGAAAAAACTATTAATAATCCCATGGGTTTCTCTATGGTGCTCCTCAGTGCAGTGCTGGTATGCCTTATAGATGCTAATTTTATCTTCAGATTAGCCTGGGGGTAAAGTCATGGCAAAGTTCCTGTTTTACGGATTGAGAATTAAGATGAGAGGTTGAGGCCAGAAGCACCTGCCAGTTGCTGGCAGCTCTTCCAACTGCTATACAGCTTCATCTATTTATAAAAGTGAAATAATGCTTTTGTTGTCTTCTCTTTGGTCTGTGGGTGCCCAGCATTTCTGCCAATTCGATCCAGTGATTTTCAGGTGACTACTTAGGAAACAGGCACATATGGTTATGTACTATTTCCTCAAGTTTACATACCTAATCTCTACTGCAGGCAGAGGTATCTACATTCTTTGTAGATCTTGGTGACTTCCTACAAAAGGTTGATTTTAAACGATTTGTGCTTGATCTCATCAGAAATGCTGTGGCAGAAGCACGTATGCAATCTGATTCCTTAGGGAAACATTTACCTCTGATACAAATGGAGAGTCATATCACTAACTAGCCATTTAACATAACATTGCTGATATAATAGGGCTGAAAGATGTCAAGGTGACAGTGGTGAATGGAGACTCAGCTCAAAGGAAGAAGAGGGAATACTCTGGTCACTCTCTCTGGAGTGAGACCAGGAAGAGAAACCTCTCACTTCGAATGGCATAGGTGGTCCAAGAGAAATGGTCAGACTTGTCTATACTCATTTGTCTTTTCTTGGAGATTGCTTCAATTGTTTTAATGCTGAGAATGGTGTAACAGGGTGTGCTGTGTCCTCATGGGGCATCTTTCCTGCTGGTGGCGTGATGCTGCAGCAAGGATTTTACTTCTTCCAAGGAAGCAGTCAACAGCAGCTGAGTTATTAACAGCAGCCATGTGACATTTGTGAGTGATAAATGTTTGTGTTGCAAGAACAGATGTCTTGTGTGTGACTGAATATTTTCATGGTTTTGGAGTGTTACCTTGACCATGTTACACTTACCTCTGATTTAGAAATGTTGTGTCTCTTCTTAATGAAGAACACAGTTCTGAATATTTTCCTTTTAAAGGCAGAGCACCATAATCTTCAGACCATTACTCTGATTTCAGTGTGCTGTGTATCTCGAAGTTCTGTGTTGTATACATCTGCATGAACCTCATGCTTTTCCTTACAGAGTGCTCCATGAACTAGGTATTTTTAGAGAACAGCCTGCTGTTCATCCTAGGTCATTTTCAAGCTCCTTTCTTTGACTCAGTCCTGTTAAATTGTGTTGAGCACAGTGGCTGTTACCATGTATCTGTAAAATGAGTTGCTTTTGTCTCATAGCAAAGCTTTCTTTAAAAGAAAAAGGTGATAAGAATTGTGGTGTGGGGAAGGTCTATTATTTGAAGCCTGGGAAATCTTTAAGTAAGGTCGAGCACAGTGGTGGTGCTCATATGCTGCCAAAGTGCTTTCACCAACAGTTTACCCCCAGTTTCTGTGGAAACAAATCCTATTCAGCATGATATATGAAAGCATAACCCTCTGTAGTATAGGAATCAATGGAACCATTCGTATAACAGATGACTGTTCAGGCTTGTGCAGTCTGCTGCTCTAACATAATTGGCATCTATGTAATAAAATACTGAACACCAAGGGAAATGGTTTAGGTGTTTAGGAGTCGTCACATGGTTTATTATAGAAGACTGACATATGAAAGTGTGAACAAAATAGGTTAACTAGCACTTGAGTTACATTACAGTATTTATTACTGTGTTAAAAAAAATACAAATATTTTAGACATTCCTTGTGTTTAACTAACACACCATCAAAATTAGTTATTGGGGACCTGGCAGGTATACTGTAGCATCAGATCAGCAAACCAATGTTTTTACATGAAATCCTTAAGTCATTGCTCAAAGACACAGATAGGAAATATGGCGTTTAGCGTGCAGTATTGCTGACAAGTAGAATGCGGCAACAGTTGCAGATTTCCTTGTACATTGTAAGCTCTTCTGAATGGAGCCTGTCTTTTGCTATATGCCTGCATAGTGTTTAGCACAGCTAGGAGTCCTTATCTCAGCTGGAGGCCTCTCTAGATGCTAGACGCTGTAAAGGAAATAATATATTTGTTGGCTGGATGTCTTAAGCATGTTAGTAAATTCCCTGTTTCCAAAAGGGACCTGCTTGGTTGGGATTTGCAACCTTTTGATCTCATTCTGCAAGTCTTGGGCTCTGTTTAGAGAATTATGGTAAAATAACCCTTCCAAAGAAGTGCAAAGCTAGCTCTGGACTGACAAAGTATTGCAGTCTGCAATGCATATATGTTAACATTAAGTGTTGTGCTTGTTCTGTGAGAGGCTTCTCTCAACTAGACCTAGGAATTGTGGTACTCTGAACTATCAGAACTCTCCTCTTACGTCAGCTCCACTCACTTGTCTAGTTTAAATCACCCTCCATTCAACTGATTTTTGACTAAAGCAACAGAAAGCAAATGAGTACAACTCCACCTGCAAAAGAAAGTGAATCAGCACAACATGCTCTTAAAAAAAAAGAAGAAAAAAAAAAGCACGCAGTTGGCGGTACATATTCTGTTTGTTTTTCTGAATGACAATGCTCAGCACATCTGTCTCGCTCCACACCATTCAGTGCCTTGCAGGACTGTGACATTTCTCATCATTATTAATAATTTTGATTCTACCGCAGTAAATAGGAAAAAGAAAATGGTGCTCTGCCTTTTGGATGTTTCATTAGCTATGCCAGCACTTCTTACCCTCCACTCCCAAAAGGTGGCTTAACCACACCAAACAAATTAATCATTAGAGAAACAGTACATGCAGATAATTTCTAATTCTCAGGATATTAATACCAGAGAGGTGGGTGTCTGTCCTTTTCAGGTGCATGAACAGCTCAAAGTGAGTTTTGATTAGCAGGGGTTTTCTTCCTCCTTACCTCATCCATATGCTAGATCCCTAGCTGTGGTGATTCTGCTTAGCCCTGCTGAAGTTTGAAAGAAAACTTCTACTTGTATCAGAGACACATTTATTTAATTTTTTTTTCTTCCTCTTCGTCTCTCATCTCTCCTTTGTGTTTTGACTATGGAATGGGTCAAGTTATGTCATAACTTTGAGGCTTCAATTTCCCTTTGAAAAGTCTCTCTGCTTGGGTGATGCTACTGGAAATCATGCTTTGTTTCATTGTCCTATAGCCATGGTGGCATATTACAGGTTGTTCTGAGTGTGGGCAGAGAGATCAGGATTGCCCTCATTCTTAACTGTAACTCTCTGACTTGTGATTTTGGACAATTGAGTCAGGTTTTCAAAGTGAGTGAACATAAGCAGAGTTCTTGACAATTAGGAAAAATTTTGACTTAGGAGGTTAATACGGTTCTTGCCCTTTGAGATGTACAAATGCGAAGTGCTATTTCAGTGCTAAAGATGTGGAAATCGGGAAAAATAACATTATTTTAAAAATAAAATTATCATCCATCCATGGAAAATACTGATAAAGCTTGCAGAATTGAAGGACAATCCCCATGGTACCAAGCTGCACAAGGATGAGGTGGGGATGCAAGAGAGCAGATGGAGACAGATTCCCTAGGATATAACTGCTGTGCTGTATGTCAGCACTGAGGTACAATGAGCCTTGGGAAGAGTAAAAGGGAAATAAAAACGTGCTATATAGATATTGGGAAAAGACAATCTGCTTAAACTGCTCCTGGATGATTAAGACCTGCCAGGATAACTCTAGGCCTCAAATAGAGTGTGAGGGAAATACAGAGAAAGCTCCAGCATACAAAATCAAGCTGGATCCAGGCCATTGGTACAGTCCAGATCAACACCTTGCTGTGATGCATCCCCATCTAAACTTCACTGACCTTAGAGACCTAAGCACTGGATCAAGACTTCAATTTAGAGTCACAGTAGGCTTGCTGGGGAAGGTTTATGCTTCTCTGCAGTTCTAGGATTAGGCTGGTGTTAGCCATGGTGCACAGGTGAGAGATGTACAAAGGGGTAAATCTGATGAGGTTATATGAGGATGCAGTGTTATCCCATGATATGGATCATATGGCTCTGGTGGCTTGTACTAGGGTGAGGGCTAATTTCCCTTCCCTAGCTATGGGTGAAAACCAACCAACATTAAGATCCAGCTACTGTTACTCAAGTCATAATCTTTACTCAAGTCATAATCTTCACCTTTCTGGTGCTGAGGAATTGCCAAACCTGATCCAAAGGAGACTGCTGAATAGCACCTGAGTTTACACCAATTGGTGACTTTTCTTTCAGTTCTGCAATATGGAGTTGGAAGCTTCATCCATTTAACACCACATTTTCAGCTCTTAATCAAACCTCCAGGCTATGGAAAATTCATATGGAAATCTCACAGTAGAACTTCTCCTGGGACTTCTTAATTTTCTCTATCGTGGAACATTTTCTGAGAATACGTAATTTATAGCAACATACTCCTTTGGGGTCAAATCTCAAGTGAGAAGAGCCATGAGAAAAGTGAAAATAAAGTGAAAATAAAATATTTTGATTGTCAGAAGGGATTCAGTATAGATTCGATCTCAAGATAATTTGGTATATTTGGGCTATTCATATTAACTCAGAGCTGCTTCATGTGTGTCTAATAGAGAAGTGGAGCTAAGAGAGTGAAGGGTGGAAGGCTGGTTTTTGCTTAAACAGCTTCATACAATTGGGATTAATCTACAAGTCAGAGCAGAGCCCTAAATATTTTCCTCGATACTTTAGGCCTTGTATAGAAATGTATATACGTATATTCATTATCTGCCTTTTGTAGTAAAAAATAGAAGTACCAATGAAGACATTCCCTATCACTAGTCTTTCACAAAGGTTGCTTTTTAGTGGTATTAGAGCTGTATTATTTATTTAAAGGTGTGCTTTATGGCCACATATGTGGTGCAGGTTTTAACTGCAATAGAAACACGATTGTTAGCTAATAAGTACTTTTACAGCATGAGTGAAAATATGCTAATATCTATTGCAGTGTGCTTAACTGTAGGAAAGTGAATGGTAAAACAATTAGCCATTAAAAGAAAAAGCAGATATTTTTTTTTTCCAGTATGTGGCAAATTTGCCATTGCTTTTTTGTTCACCATTTGCTTTCCCAACCTAAGATGTTGGGAATGAGTAGTGCACTTCACCTCTGGATTGGAAGAATGAGAATTTTGCAAATTGCAGAAATTGCCTAGCAAAAAGGAACTGGCTGTATTTTTGAAACTGTTAAAATATTCTTCACAAATTGGTGAAAGCTTTAAAATAATTACCACTGCACACTTCATTTCTTTTGAAGTGGATGATGCAGTGTTTTTTATCAAGTAGATTCTGTGTTAATTCTTTTTATAAATTTGGGTTAAAAATACCAAATAACCCTTTTCTCCTACTATTTTACACAACCTACTCAAATGATTCATATACAGGTATAGAGGTAGATTTCTTAATTTTACCTTTTTTCTAACTCCCTGGACAACCTAAAATGTGTTGTCTGTCTATCTTTTGTTATTAAGAAGAGGTTGTGAAACATAAACTGATGGGTTGAGACCCAGCGCTGCAGCTGTGTCCCCTAAACAACAAGGGCGGAGGGAACAGCAGCAACAAAGGACTGAACCCTGCAACCTTGTCACCTTTCTGCCGGTATTGTCACACCCCCAGTGCAGTGATAAAACCAGGTCTGAGGGCAGCAGTGGGGGCTGGAATTGGGAAAGGGTTTCATCTATGAAGATAAGTTAATGTTTGCCCTTTTGTATGTTTTCTTTATTGCATGAATGCAGACTTTGTTTCTGCTTAGTGAAGAGTGGCATGCCACAAAAATCCTCAATTGCTAAATCACAGGCCTACAAGTAGCTGGGATTAGCTTTGATTCAGTGCATCTCTGCAATGCCATAACTCAGTGTAATGGAAAGTTGTTGGCTCTGCTCGGTGATGTTCCCTCTGTGGCACGAAGGTCCTTGCTGATGGGGAAACAATGGCTTTTTGCTGCTCTGTACTGGCAGTAAGAGATTGTCTTTTGCGTAGTCCTTTATAGTCTCCTTCCTGCCAAGCACGCTAGGTTTCGTGTTTTCGAAAGGGGGGATTTGTTCTTTTGACTGATTCTTTCTTCAGTGTGTAGTTTCCCTGCTTTACTTCTTCCTCAGCTTGTTGCTAATCCTCATGCATTCAAATCTTCACTTCCTTGGGGAAGGATGGCATGTAGCCCCTTTTTTTTTTATTTTTTCTTTTTTTTTTTTTTTCATTGCTTCTGCAACTTGCTGTACTCTGGACAAATCAGATGCTGTGGAATTGTATATCTTGCATCTCTGTTACATGAAACCAGTACGTGTGCTTGCAAAACCCTATCTTTCATGCAGGCAAGTTCTCCCTGTGTGCCACTAGAGTAAGAGAAGTGCTGTGAAGCATTTATAAAAGGCCTCTTCTGGCTATGGAAAGTTCCTGCAAATACTATCAGCAGGTTCTTCAGTTTGCTGTGGTCACTGATCATGGAGTCTTTTCATATGCCAGAGTGATTCACATCTGCCAAAATGGGAATAGAATGTCGTTTCTGGTGACTTTAATAACTCAGCCGAGTGTATGAGAAAGTCTTATGAAACTTAATTGTGACTTGAGCCTCAGTTCAGGAACACCTTTTAATTGGTTTCTCTGGGACTTCAAAAATATTTCCTGCAGTTAATTGTTGAAGTAGGGATGAATGCTATAGGATATTGTGGACACTTAGTAGATGTGTTCTACAAAGTCTTCAGACATGAATAATTCCATAGCTTGTGCTGTTCTCTAATTATTCCTCACACATTATATTTGCCTGTTTCCTTTTGTACTTTCTCCTCTAATAAAACATACATTTCCCCCTCCAGCTCTGGTCTGTCTGGATGTGGCTTTTCCATAAGGGGTCGAATATAAAACTTGCAACCTCTTCTTTCCAAAAACAAGCTGGGAGACTGGTTAAAAGAACTTGAGAAGAGACTTGCACAATACACTCCGGCAGTTTTCCACAGGCCATCAGGAAGTGCTTCAAGAGGCACTGAAGGTACCCGGATGAGCTTGAAAATCTCTCAGATGTTATCACTGGGTATGGTGTGTGTCATCTTCTCCATCTTTAACAGTTGCAATGCCATTAAAAGTCGGTGTGCTTCCCAGCAGAAGTGGTTGTATTTCAGAAATGAAAGGAACAGTTGCTGTGTGCAGTTGGCAGATGAGTTTGTAATCTGCTTAGGGATTCTTTTCCACGCTGTAAATTCAAATCACATCTAATCATGTGCCTAGTTAAAGAACAGAATATGTCACAATAGAGAAAGAGAAAACCAGAAAACCTGTTGGCAATTATATAAGTCTAGACCACTTCACTGTCATTTCATATCCCAGGATGAATGAGAGCAGGGTAGGGGGTCTTCGGAGGAAAAAAACCTAGAAAACAAACACCACAAACTCTTCTTGGACAATTTATTATAGCAGTTCTTATATTTCAAGTGATCCAAACACTTGGAGCAAAGCAAAATATGTAAGCATAATGTTGGAAACAAGTCACAAAATGTAACAGGCTTGGTTATCCTATATTTTCATTTTTCATTTTTGATGTTTTCTTGTCTATCTGTTCCTAACGCTACCTGTTGCACATCACTTTCTTTGTGAGTTGTAAAGTTTCATGATGTCTTGGCACCATTGGACTAATACCAGGAAATGGAGCATGGGAATGTGCTGCTTTGACTGAAATCAAGTTAATTTTCCTTCGTGTAATTAGAAACCTGTCTTTTCCATAGCTACCATGGGCATTATCTGGATATAGTTTGAGAACAAGAAGATAACACGCCAGGACAGAGTTAATATTTTTAATTGCTTTGGTCTGAGAGCCAAAGCCTGTGAGCTCTGCCCACAGATGTGAGGCCATGAGGAAGGGGGTCATAGATGGCAGACCTTGACTGATGTCCAGACTGATCAATAAGAATATTGCATCCCATTAGCGTCATGCTTCATATTTACATAGAGTCAGGATCTTCCAGCTAGTCTTGGAGTTCATGAGGAATTGCATTGAGTATCTTTTTATTTTATATTCTATTTCCCTTTTATTTATTCTATTTGTAGTAGTATATTAGTGTTGTTTTGTTGTTCTATTAAACTGTGTTTGTCTTAATCCACAAGTTTCTCCCTTCCTTTTCGAATCTCTCCCTTGTTCAGGGAGTTTGGAGTTGGGAGTGAGCAAACAGCTGTCATGGTTATATTGGTAGCTTGGGCTAAAGCATGACAGGGAGTAAGAACCTTCCCATGTTCTGCCAGTGCTGTTGGGTATCTAAAACATATCTAAAAGTGTGAGGTCAGGAAAGGAATCTACTCTTACCTTGTATCACTGGCCACATTTGCTGACCAAGGTAACATTCATTGCCTTTTAATAAGAACATTTAACGGATATTCCCAGAATGTTGTCATGAAGTAGAAATTGAACTTGTATTGCAAATGATAATGAGTGATGTGGAGGCCTGAAGAAATGTCAGAACCTAAATCTAACTGCTAATAAATCCTGGGGGTGAATCAAAAATTGTAGTGAGCGCATATTCTCTACAGATTCCTCACAATTTTTTTAATCTCTCGTTATTATTATCATATTTTTGCAAACCATGGTGTGTTGAAACAGAACATATGCAACAGACTTTTGCATGGCAGACTATATTATTGCTATGAATAGAATTATGAATTTGTTTGTTTGTGTAATTTTGGGAATGAGTGTGTCACTTCTTGGCATTTTGGTGGCATAATAACGACACCAGCAATGACCTCTGGTGCTTTACAAAAGGAAGTGATGAAAACTTTCTTGTTATCTTTAAGCAGCAGGGGAATTTAGGTATGTTATCCAGAATGCAATTATTCATCTTGGAGCACAGCCAAGACAGTGAGACTAACAATGTGTTTAATCTTATGAAAAGATGGCATGGGATCTTTAATGACCATGTTTTGTTGGGATCTTGGATTTATGGTGTCTCTGAGAGACAGTTCTTGCAGTGCCATGCTCAAAAGACATAATTAGAAAATCTGTAATTCTGCTGAGTTTTGTTTCAACTAGTCTTTTTTAGAGAGATGCGCATTTATTCTGTTTTATTCCTGATCTGTTCAGTGCAGCCTTGTGATGTCGGGTAGCTAGCCTTGGGAGGAAGCAGCTGGTCTGACCCCATGCCATCCATTGATGGGGAAGATGTTTCCCTGGCAACAGAAACGATGAGAAACCAGAGAAAGGCTCTTTTTCAGTTCGTGTTTCTTTTTCACTCAGTGTTACAGGCACTCATTAGCTTCTGAGGAAGAATCACATAGCTCCTATCAATCCAAACTAAAGCTAAGTGAAACAGTGTAAATGTCACCACAGTTTTCAAGGTTGTGAGATTATGAAGCCTGCTGCTGTCAACATTAAGTTTGTACTGCAGTGCATTAACAAACTAGGATTCTCTGCTTCCCCCCCAGGTTGGGAATTATTCATGACACGGTAACAAAACAAAGAGGCAAGGAAAAAGAGTAAAAACTGCTGCACTGGTTTTGCCTCATGCTTTGTGCAGAATGCATTTGTGTGTGCAAGAATGTAGTTTAAAGAGAAGTTTTGTGACTCAATTAGGGCTGCAGAGCTGGTGTACATGGTGAAACATACACCTGTCTTTTTATTAACGCTCCTGAAATTTTGGATTTCCTTAGCAAAAAGAGATGTTGAGAGACAAGAGAAGGAAATTATTGCCAGGTTGGCATAGGGAGTTGAAAGTGAAGACATACTGGCGTTTTGATGCCTGTGCAAATAAGACCTGTGAGTTCAGGTCCACTATGCCTCATGTAAATTTTAACCTGGGATACTGCTATTTCTCTTGACATTTTGCAGGTGTTTCTCCTTTGTAACGTCTTACTGAAAATGAGTGCATGAGCTATAGGGCAATAATAAAGAGTCCAGAACTTTTTAACAGTGGAGAATGGACTCTCTGGATCTATTCTGCATGGCATAAGAAAAAAATCAATTTCTTGTTTTCTAATGTTAGGGTTAATAGATACAGGTATGTGACAACAAAGCAGGGAGTTCGGCAATTAGTGAAACAGCAATTCAGCAGAACATAAACCAGAAATCTTAGTTTATAGTTGTACAAAATATTTGAGCAATTAAATTCATTAATTCATAAAGTTAAGAGGGTTTTTTCAAAAAAAAATGGCATTACCATGAATGTTTTGTGAGACTTTGAGGACTCACTGTGAGCGCTCCCAGAATAGCTGCTCGTCCATCAGTGTGAAGGTCCTACTACTTGGCTGTGTATGTAATGGAGTGTTCATGTGTTTCGCATTTTGTTACAGTTTCATCTTACTAAAGCAGAAGTGGTTGTTACTTTATGTGATTTTGAGAGGAAACGTGCTCTCTTATTTTATACGAACTCTCTGAAACTGCGCTTCTGCCAGCTGAGGAGGAGCCCAAACTAGAAGGATCACTGAAAGTTTAGGTGTGTTGGATTTCATCAGAAGTTACTCAGGTAACAGGTGGAAGTCTGAAAATTGTTGTTGCCGAAGTATGGCTGAATTCAGTGTTACTCCCAGGAGGGAAATACACAGTGATTTGGGCCTCAGCTGGTGCAGCTTGGTGTGGCTTAGAAGTGGCTACAGTGAGTTGCAGCACCTGAGGGACTAAAGAAAGGTGTTTGTGAGAGAAGTCTGGTCCAGTCACCCAAATCCAGCGTGTCTGGCTTGACTGTGTCAGAGATCAGGCTGAACTTCTGCCAGTTGCTGGGGTAGCTTAAAATTCTGAACAGATTGTAAGATGCTGCTGACTGACCAGGTAGCATGATACGCAGGGTATGTGTACGTATTTCCAAAACCTAAATGTTAACCCTCCAGAGAAACTCTCCATTAATAGACTGAACAAACAAAACAAGTTCTAGCTATAAATAGGCACCATAAACCTGTCATTTTTATAAAACAACTTTTTTCAAAAGCCCTATGCTTTCAAGTACTATTATGATTAGTAGATATATATCTTTATAGTGGCTATCATGTTGTTGTAGGCAACATAAATACAACGTATTCTAATGTCTCAATAGCTACTGCTCTTGCAGGTACTCCACCAGTCTTGTCTTTAGAGATGGATAAAACCTGGGCTACAGCATTTCTTTTTCTCCTATGAAGTGTTAAGGCTGCGAAAGAGGTGTATATGAAAGGCTTCCTTACCTTGGATTGCAACACGACAAATTATTATGCAACATCAGGCTCAATTAATGTGAAACTAAAGCTCTTAAAGCCCATAGACACTGATTTCCTCCAGAAAAGGTAGCATCTGTCCTTCTGGCCAACATGTAATTTTGCTGCAGTGCCATTTCATGAGCAGGCTTTTTTTCAAATGTATGCTTTTGGTTGGCCATGGTTTTGTAACAGAGAATAAATACCAATTAAATATATTCAGTTAGAAGCTGTCTGTTGATGGGGTGTCAGAGAGAGGGTGCTGTGTTGATAGTTTATGGTTGCAGTTCACTACAACAGTTCGTGTAGTCTGTAAAAACAAAAGCAGAATTTGAATAAGGGAGAAAAGAAATGGAAGGCAGCTGATGGACAGTCCTTGCAGCAACACGTTAAATAAAACTTTATTCTGTTATTGTCATGGCTGTGGGTTTTTTCAGTGAAGTACAGGGTTTTTTTCAGTAGTCTGCTGTTGGTTTTTTTTTGTTTTAAACTCCAGCGTTTTAACAGATACTTTCCTGGGTGATAGATTATTCCCTCCCCAGCCCAAATATCGTTGCTTCTTATACTTAGAGCATCTCAACAGAGCCAGACACAAGTCTGATGTTTGCTTTTTTCCTAATCTGTTCCTAGGGTTTCCCAAAATGACAACTACAAATGTATTTAGTTTCCTTTCCAGCACTGTTATGCCTGACTCATGAACCCTACTGCCAAATTAAATGTGATCAAAAAACCCTTCATAAAAATGCAAACAAAAAGTGTTACTTGAAAGGCTTCTGAGCTCTATACTCTGTTCTACTTTAGAAATGCACTGTAGATCAATTTGTTTTTTCTTATTATTTTGGAGTATAATCCATTAGACAGTGATTAAGGCAAATGTCTGAATGCAGCACAGCCATGGTAAGATTGAAAGAGATGAAGATAACCGCGTCGCGCATCACATATTCAGTGGAATTTCGGTGACAGTGGAAACCTGTTTCTCACTCCATTTGTTATTTGTAGGAACTACCTGCCTGAGAAGGCATGAATCATGTCTTTCTTCTTCCTTCTCGCAAATGTTTATACTCAAAATCTCAAAAATCTGCAGCACAGCTTGCGGAAGAAGACTGGGTAGCTTCAGGGAGAAAATTAGTTTCAGAACTGGAGTTTCTGCACTCTTGGCGTGAGTGGCTCTGCTCTGATGCTGCTCTGGTCATGGGGTCTGTCATACCCTGTTGATGAGGAACGTTGGTTGGACGAGACACAACTTGAGGCCCCATAAAGTTAAATCTGCTTTCCAAATATGACCAGCATTTTCACCAATTGTGGTAGTACTGGCTGAATGTATGAAAACACAATTTGTAAGCAAGTCTATTACAGGGACCTCCACCCCACCCTTGTGTCAAAGTTGAAATAAATAGAATTTCAAGAAAAAAATTCTGGATTCAATTGAAATATCAGACCTGTTCACCAAACCCCTACCTCAGATATAATCAGACATAATAATTTTAAACAAAAAAGACTCAGCAAGCTATGGTGAGTGTTGCCACAGTAGATATTAAATTTTATCATGTATCGAGTACAGAGATAGAAAAAAGCTTGAAAATTGGCACTTTTCTTTCTGAGGGTTGAATGAAACTCCAGCTATCTTCTCTCCTTTTCTTATGGGCTATCTTGTCTCTCCTTTTATGTGTGTTTTGTTTGTTTGTTTGTTTGTTTGTTGTTTGATTGTTTTTTGTGTTTTATGGTTTGTGGAGTTTTGTTTGTTTGTTTGTTTGTTTGTTTGTTTTTCCCGCTGCAGAATTTCATTTACAGGATAGCTGTTCATTACATGGGCACTTATCCTGCAATGCAAGTTAAACAGTCGCACAGATGTTGGGAACCCTCTGGCTACTAGAGTCTTCTTTAAACTGCTTGAAGTCTGTGTTGAAACGGTAGCCAAGAGATTAAAGAATTGCTCTGTAGCCAAGTACAGGAATGATGTGTAATGAGATGCAATTTGCCTAAATGCAATTGTACATCACGAACGTTATGGTGCGACTAACAGCAGAATTCCTACTTTGGACAGTGGTGGAGCACCAAACCAGGTCTAAAAGAGGGGCTGGAGTTGCTTGTGCCAGACCCAGCTTGCCATGTCAAGAGCCTTCACTGGAGCATTAGTAGTTCACAGATAGTGCTGACCCTTGGCAGATCACACAGACTGGCCTTGCTATACATTCATATGCAGGCAAGCTTGAGGGGAGGGAGGAATCTTGCATTTCCTTGTGGGAGGTGCTGAGCTTGGATTAACAAGTTCTGAGTGGGCAGAGGCGCACAGCACCTGCAGCTCTGTTCATAGTGTTTTGAAAAATGGGTGCTCAAGCATCAGAAGAAATGGAAACCGTCTATAATGGGATTTTTATGTTGGATTTGAGGAAGACATTTTCTATACAGCTGAATATGGGTGGGGTTTTTGTTGTTCTAGAAATTATTTGTAAATATATGAAATCAATCTAAAAATCTTATAAAAAACCCAAACCACAGAAAGTATTTTAATTGAAATGCAAAGTTAATTGGCTTGAAATAAAGCTGATTTGCAGCAACAACAAAAAAAAAAGGGAGAAGTCTCTCTTAGATAAAGATTTGTCATCATCCACTGAGACATTTGTGATCCATGAGCTCTTTGATTCAATTCACATGAGGCAGAGATGCTTTCTAATTACTGAGAAATTAATTTGAAAGCCAAAACACATACCCTTTTTGCACACACTAAACACTCATCCTGTCCTGCTCAAATTAGCAAACTGTGTGTGTTGCCTATGGGTCCCTGTAGAATAACTTACAGATACACATGAAATTATCCGTTTTGTACACATTTCTAACACATTTTAAAAACCAGAAGAGAAAATATAGCAGCTGCCCACATTTGGGAAGGTGGGCATAGAGCAAGTGAAGTATTTGCGAGCCTTCTTAAACATACAATAGCTGGTAATGTTACATTTCTAGAGCATGTCTACTCACCTAGCCATGGGACTTACCTAAGCTTCACAGTGATCTTTGTGACTAATTTCTTTTACATATACGTGTGTGTATAAGCACTATAGCCTCACTCACAATCTGAATACTTCACGAATTACCTCAGCTTGTTTTAGTTGCATTTTTCTCTCCTAAACTGTTACATATTACAGAGCAGGTAAGAGGAGGATCCCCCAAGGGCATTTGGTCAAACCCCCTCTTAAAAATGAAGAATTATTTCATATACTGTATTTTCTAGTGCTTGTGGTAGCCTTCTTTTGAACTTCTCAAATAATGAGGTTTCTACTGCCTATCATGGAAGATTATTTCATATGGTAACAGATTTGTCAGTAGGAAGTTTTTGTTATTTGTTTCCTAAAGTTCTTTATCACCTTTCAAATACTCTAGTGAGTCATATACTCTTTGATAACTGTCTTGAAACATTTATAATGTATCCCCATCTAGAAGAAATGCATGAATTTCAGTAAGATGAGGATAGCTAATGATAGAAAATTGAATGAAGATGGAAGGATAAGGCTGAACAATGTCACAATGCATATTTTTTATCCATGTATTCAGTTAAAAAAAAAAAAAGGCAATTTACTTTTACTTTAGGCATAAAAATACTCACCCCCTTCTGGTTATTTCTGATCAGAACTAAAGGAAGTGGGTGGTTAATCTGCTCAGAACTGGTCATGATTTTAATCCATTTTTTTTTTAACAGCTTCCTTTAAAGTTTTTGAAATCAATGCATCTTTATGAAAACCTTTGAATTTAATAAGATGATATATGCTAATAGAACTATAGTTGTTTGAGACTATTCCAAAAGACTTTCCTGCCTCTTTTTTTTTAATGGGCCAGCTTGAGCAAGTTTAAGAAACCTGATTTTATAGGAGGTAGAGGACTACTCTTATTTAAAACCAGTCTTCCCCACAGAATTATAAATGCACATTCACCAGTTGATTTCGATAATGTTGAGAATGTTACACTGTGACAGCTGGGGGGCATGAGGTGGTCACAAAATTATATCTTAGTGATATTCTTTTTTTAAAGCTTTATACAAAATATAGTTTTTATACTAATTCTCTGATGAATTAATAGATATAATGGGGCCAGCTTGTATGTGTTGTTGCCATAACTGAAAGAAAAGAGATTGAGCTGAATTCAAATGAGAAATTTGAAAATATGATAAGGTACTTTAGGCTGCAATTACCTAAGCTGTATCTCATTTACGTTCCATAGTTGTGTGCTGGTCTGTATTGGCCACAGACCCATCATCTTCAAAGAATTAGGAACAAGAATTGGGGAAATGCACACTAAAGAAACAAGGCTTAGAGGGATGTTTCATGCTGGTGTACCTGCCAGAAGTTGGGGGGGGGATGGAATATTTTGCTTGCTTTAGAACACATTTACTGTACATCAGAATTGAAGTACAAATACGTGGTGAGGATGGAGGGCATGCAGTGCTACGAATACAGAGCTGCAAAAATTGTCAGTGAAAGGTTTTGTGTGTCCCATGCTACAATAAGAAATGGAAAGGTGAATGCGGGGCTTTAGAACCTGTGTGTGTAGGGGAAATGGATGAATGTGGGGGGATGCATGAACTCACTGCATGGTGCAGGAAGCTGCAGCTTAGGAAAAGGCAAGTAAGATATCGGTATGCAAGAGGGAGGGAAAGAAAGCTGTAATGCAAGGGGAGAAGCTTGCATTTAGCTCGTCTTTGCTTGAAGGTTGGTGTCACTTGGCTGAAAAAGGAATGACTTGGAGCTAATCACATCCTTATGACTACAACCTTGTGTACGTGTGATGGAGTTAAATACCTAAGCAGCAGCGGTCATATTTGAGGGGGCCCTAACGGTACCCTGTTCTGCAGTTTTCCTTCGTTTAAATACGTTGAGTGACCTCTAATCATGAGAAACCTTGAGAAGCAATTTCTGGAGCCTTTGAGCAGGTCTTTGGCCAGAATAAGTGATGTCAACTGTAATGGATGCCTTGAGGCAAGACAGATTTGTGCTGTTTGAAGCAGTTCATGAAACAGCTATAATAACCTTTTCCACATTGCGTAAATTATTTATTTGTCTTCTATGGTCACCTTTTACAGATATGTTAGCAAACTAATTAATTTGCAGACTATTCATAGAAAACTCTTCCAGTTATGTTTGGATGTACATCACATATCTGGATCTAGGAGTTACACTCTGCACGGTATAAACAGGTTATTTTATTCACTGAATAGATTCAAGTTACCTTGACTGAAAAATTACAAATGCAAGAATTTTGTCATTATATTCAGATTTTTAAAAGAGCATTTTAAAGAAGTAAATGTAAAAAACTGTTAGGTGGTTGAAGAAAATTCAAGAGTAAGGGAGATGCCATATTTGCTGATGTGCTTATTATGAACTATTTATTTAGTCTCTTTTATTTCCACAAAATACTAATGCAAGAGGGCATAATGAATTATGAAATATACTCCTCTTCAGCTTAAGAGAGGCCTACATGTGTGGTACTTCTAAACACAGCGGTGCTGGCTGACAGCTTCTTTAGTCTGAAGGCTGAAGGTCAAGGCAATGCTTTGTTTTTCTGAGTGATATCTGTTGTTTATCCTGGAAATTGTAGTGTTATATATTTTTTTATATATTTGTGTGCATATGTATATATATTTATACACATAAATAAAATAATATAGATATATTATTTTTTCCTCATGAAATAAAAACAGGAAATGCTGGCTATTAACCATGGTGAATAAGGGAAAAGGGCAGTGCTTTACTGGGATTAAAAACTGGTTTTTAAACTGTGTCAGAACAATAAAAATGGTTACTTCTGATGCTTATGGATAGGGGTATCGGCATGTTGAAAAATGGGAAATTCAAAGCACTCATGAATCCTTGAACAGGAATATCAGGCAAATATTGCCAAGCAAATGAAGATGAGTAATGTCAGATAATGACTGTCAAACAGACAAGATGCAAATGTAGCTGAACAATGTTGGATGACGATTGTTAAGTAGACATGAACAAATCGAGATGAATTATGAGAGATGATAAATGTTGAGTAGGCAAGAAGCAAATGAAGATAAACAGTGTCAGGTGATGTTTGCTGAGCAGATAAGAAAGAACAAAAATGTTTTCTTTTTTGTATGATTTGTTCACAATGGATTCCAAAGCCCTTTCTGTGTGGGCTTACATGTTTTGAATTTAGAGTGTCTGACCATTAGATGACACTGAAAAATCTTCTGGTTATTTTTTTTTTTTAAACACTGCAAATGTGTGCCATAGTCTCCTGGTAGCTGACCTCCTCCTTGGATTTAGTCATAGTAGAGATGTGCCCCTTGCAGTGAGCTCCTCATTTAAAGAGCAGTGTCATACTGTGGGTGCTAAAGGAAGCAGAAAGGTTTATTAATGCTTCTTCATTACATTCAGGCTTTTATAAATATGAATTGCTCTGGTTTTTATGCTTACCTATTTCTCTCTTGTTGAATTTTAAGTTGAATTTATTTTATGTTCTTTTCCCAGAACAAACAACAAAAAAACCATCTTATTGTTTCATTCAGTAATCTTAAGAAGGAATATTGTATATAATAGTCTCACATTTTATACTTGGGTTTGATCTAAACTCAAGCAAATTTAAAAGTTGAGTTTTAAGTCCTGAGTGTTGCTGATGATAAGGTAGGTCCAAAATAAGAGGCAGGGATCAAAACTTACCTATTTCAAAAGATCATCAATCAGATCATCTTAGGCACCTAAGCCAGAAAACCTGAAGAGACAGGTTAGTTGGCTTTCCTTCATTTTGGAGTGTTTGGGCTCTTTTATTACTCAATTGTTCCTCATGTGTTTGTGTGGTGTTCTGTCTGTGGCATCTGCTTTGGTGATGGCAATTAATATTACCTACCTATTATAATTAAAATGCAGTGTTTTCTGTTTTAAAGCAAAGCACAATGCAACACTTGCCAGTAGTTGTCTTGTGGTAGTATTCAAAATACTAAAGTACTTGTCCATATTTGCATTATCCCATTCCCTCTTTCCTCATATTAATCTAGCCACTGTAAATTTGAAGTCTAATTTACCCTGCTTGATTTTTCTCTTCCCTGCAGTCACTTCCACTGCCCCAAAGTGACTCCAATATTATGCCATTCTGATCAGAAACACTTTACTTGTTTGTTTGTTTCTTTCTCTCTCCAAAATGTGCGTGGCTTGCACCAGCCCCACAGCTCTGTTGTCCTGGTCCCTGGTGGTGATGGCCACCCTGGGGCACTCTCTGCAGACAGAACAGGTTGGGAAGCTGGTCTCTGACTCTTTCCTCATCTCTCCATAGCTGAGTTACCTGCAGGTGTTAATTTTCCATCACAGTTTCGCTCTAGTGACTCAATTTCATAAGACTGTCCTGCTTTCCTCTGTGTTTTCCAGCTAGATGTTGCAGAAGCAATGGGCAGAGTGTGACTCATACAGACTCCTTAGGCTGTTTCTATTGACACTTGTATTTTTTCCACGTCAGCCTGCTAGTTGGCACTTCGTATCTGTTCTTGAGAAGAAGCAAATGGAAAAGCATTTTACTAGAAGTGTCTCTCTTCTCCCAGATGGGTAGTTCCTCTCGCAGTAATTGCAAGTTTTGACCCAAGTACCAAATCTCTTTGTGTGATGGACACCCCCAGCTGCCCATGGCTAAACTGCAGCCAGTCTGGCAGATTGCAGGAATGGTAATCTGCTGGTCTAGATGGAGGTCTGGAAAAGGTGGGTGAAAGAGAAGTGAGACCAGCCACTGCAGATCTTGTTGCTGTCTTTCTGTGTTCGGTGTTTACTACCCAACTGGATGGAAGAATGGTGATTAATTATAGGGACTAAGTGTTTAATATGTTGTCTTTTTGGTGTTTTCTGTGATGTCAGGAAGGAGCAAATCTGTGCATCTTACGAAGCTTCTGTATATGAGCTATGCAAGAGGATGCAGAGATCTTTATCTTTCCCATTCAGGTATGAAATGGGAAAACTGACCCAAAGACATGCTGAGCAGAGCATGTGATTTGACATCAAATCTGAGACCATTTTTCCGCCCTAAACAATGTTTTGATAACAGCCATTGATGCCCAATCAATCATCCCCCAGTCCTACTCAGGTCTTCAGTTTTCTCTTCTGGGTAACACCTCCCATAACAAGGAACCAGGCCCACTTTTTGCCATTTGTGAAACTTGTGAAACAGGGAACGTTCAGTCAAACGTAGCCCTGGAGCTAAAGGTTCAGCTTCAAGTAGAACTGGTTAGCAGTGAACTTTCCACTGTTTGGACATCTTGGTATTTCACATTTTAAAGCCTAACCTTGATAAAAAAACTTCAACATAACAGCTTTCATAACTTTCAGTCAGTTGAAATGTTCAGTTTTTATTATAGCTATTAAAAAGACGAGACTTTTAAACAAAACAATTCTGAAATAGGTAATTAATCGTTCCATTTTGAAATTGTGGGAAAGAATTGTTTTGCCATTTACATGGTTTCTTTTTATAGTGTTAAAAATAATTTTCTTCAAAATTGTTCACTTCGTCATTTTTGCTAGAGAAACTTTATATTGAAGCTAATTTTTTGCCAATTCTCAATCATTACAGAGAATATTTCTTTTAAGGGTCATTGGCTCCCTGTGTTACTGTGGAGAACTCTTTATTGAGTAATCTTTATGATTCACTGTTATCCAGAAACTGAGTTAACTGGGTCTGTTCTCACTGTTGCCTGGCATTTGGGGCAAGTGCAGTGACAAATTTAAAACCTGGTTAAACATTTGGCTATGATCAATATATTTTCTATATCACTAGAATGAAACTCAAACTCCCAAAAGAACCAGATCAACGGGAAGAAATCAGTGTTTATTGAAGTAGTAGTGGAGTTTAATTATTCCTTTAGTTATGTTTATATTTTTGTGGTTGTATGTCTATATCTACAGATATAGGTATAAATAAGAACTGTCATTTCACTTCAGTTTAAGCAGAAATAGTTTAACATTGAAATGTTATGATGTACGTACGTTAATAAACTAGGAAATTTTCAAAAGCAGTTACCTGATTAACTGGCCATTCTAAAACACAGAAGACAAATTAACATTATGGCTATCATGTGCTGACCTATATTGAAATACAGTAACCAAGAAAATTGAAATTATTATCTACTATGAAAAAGTTAGGCTTAGAATTTCATGCCTAAAGTTGTCTTTTGATGTATCCTTATTCTGTGTAGTTGGAAAACTACAGAAAAGTATTTTTTAAACTGTGAACTTTTAGAAGCATTAACTAAAAAAAAAGACTGAGTAGTGTTCTCTACAATTAGTGGGGAAATATGGAAATGTTTGAGTTGAATTCTGATGAACATCAGTGAACTATAGAAGAATCCTTGATGTTACTGCAGCTGCAAATCCTCCACAATATCCACAAACATTTTCCAGTCTGAGGAACATTAATGTAAGTACATGTGATATAACAAAGGCTTTTGTCATTGGCTTAACTCCAGCCAAATTCAGTGCCACTGGGCTTACTTCCCTTAGTTTCTTGTTATCTCATTACTGCCTTACAAAAAGCATAGTCTTAAATAGTACAAAATGGATTTCCTTTGTTCCCATTTTGGCATTTTACTCTTTGAAAACAAGGATTTTCATACAGTGGGTTTGAAGACTCCCAGTACAGCACAAGCTATTTCCAGGTCAGATCCAGTGTGGTTGACATTTTCTTTCTTGTTCCTGATTGTAAGTAGCCAAATGTTGGTCTTCCTTATTTTACAGCTTGGGAAAGAGAAAATTAATAGCTGATATTTTGCTTCAAAAAAGCACCGATTACATTAATTTGCAATATTTTAATAGCATCTAATGAAATCACGAGACTTTTTGTTTTAGTGTATTTGAAGTTTGGCACAATGAAATTATACAGCATTTTTCTTCAAAATACCTCCGTGTGCTATCAACCTGCCACTCAAACATTTAAATCTGAGTACCCTTCAGCTCAACATCTTAGATAGGATTGTGGATAGAAATTGAGCTACATGTTAGGAATGTTGCTCATCACCATTTTCTGGTTTTTGTGTTGCTTTTATCTTTTCTTCTGTATTCTTTCTAGCTCTTCTTTGACATTTCAGGCTATAAAACAGCTAATGTAGAAAAGTTAAATATAAAAAAGGAGCAATGTCTAAGTTTATAAATTTAGCATTCTTTATTTATTATTATCTTTAATAGGTGTTCCAAGGTCTGTAATTACGAAAGCTATTTATAAATAGCAAAATGAAGTGCACCTATGCTACTGAATTAACAGAAAAACACTGAATTATAGTCAAGCTGGTACAGTTTCACATTCTTTTATTCTGTAGTATAAAGCACCTTGGACTACTGCTGCTCTGTGGGTTTTTTGTGTAGCTTTTTTTTTTGTAGTGTTCTTGCCACTCCCTGACACTCTATCTCCCTGACACCTGTAAAAAGAAGTGAGATTTTATCAATTATCACTTAAAATATCATCAGAAAAATGGAATTGAAACAGCCCCAAGCCCCCCAGATGCCTCATACCATCAAAACACTACTGCTTTAGGAAAAAAACTATTTTCTACCTTAACCAGCTGACAGCATTATGAAGAAAAATTTGGACTGTGGTCTTGGAAGACAAGTTCATCCAGTGGCAGATTTGTTTGCAAGACCACAGCAATCCCTCAGATGCATAAACTGCAGAAATTCTCTTTCTCTCTCTCTCTCTCTATACATATATATTTTTTTTCCCTGTGTATTCCTGATAAACCTTCATTTTAATTTAATCTGTATCCCCTGCAATTAGAGTAGCAACATCAGTTATTACTGGCTGGTATCTGTTGCTTCAAGAGATCTGGAGGAAAAGAGCAGAAGATGACATGCAAACAGGACTTCCTGTGCTGGTACTGTTCAAGCCATCCCATAAAAATATTTAAAATGAAAAGGTCCATCTGCTGGCATGTTAACCAGTTTCCTTAGGACGCTTGTGTGCTAGAGAGGCTCACCTGTTAGTACAGGGATAGATGTTTCCTGTTCAAGCAAGAAAAAAAATCAAAAAGGCTCCAATCCTGAAGAATAGATATAAATCTTGAAGTAGGCTGAATTTAACTGACGACATTCAGTGTTAGACTTAAACTGCACCAAGAGGTCTAAGTTAAACTCTTTGGCTAGTGGCAATACAGGCTTTTATTAGCATGAAGTGTCAGCAGCAGGCACTTCACTATAGCACTGCTGCTCCCACTCTTACCTAGAGAGACATGATTCAGTGAAATAAAAATCTTTTCTTGGCTCCCTATACCCCTGGCCTTACACTTTAAAGTGCCAAAAATGAAAGCGATTCTGATGGCCCTGTCATGGTGATTGCCTACCTGAATGGACCTGGGACTAATAAGGTCCTGATACTGCACTCGTTACTCAGGCAAGGTTTTAATTAACTAAGGTGTCAGGTCCCTAATGTCTTATCCTCAAGAACCTTCTTTCCTCTGTGATGCTTCCCTTCAGCTTCCAATTTCAAAACTGATTACACTGGATGCAGGTTCCTTCATTCTGTTATAATAAAAATCTTTGCTAATAAGATAAATGGAAGATGTTTCTTTTTTATCTTGTTGTGTTTCAGCGCATGCTGTTAGCACTGTGAAATGATAATACCTCAAACTTTTTCTCAAGTTTTGAGAAGGCAACAAAATTGCAGTCAAGAATAATTTTCTTTTAGTATTATTATTATTTTTGTGTTCTTTTCCTCTGGTGCTAACCCGTTATTAGCTCAACCTTATGTGTACAAACCCTGTAGAATAAAATTTTTGAAGTAGCATCTGTCTCTTCTAACAACTTGTGTGAATTGCTGTGGGAATGAAATTTCTTTTGACTCACCTCCAGTTCCAAAAGTATTTGTGTGTTCTTATCTATTAAGAATGAGTCTGCAAAAGATCTATATGCAAGTCTTTGTATGATAGACAAGAAAGGTTTACCTGAGGCATACTTTCTTCATACTATAGCCAAATCAATGCTCTGCCCTTGGAGCCATCCAAATCCCAGAATGTAGCTCTTTTATAAACTTGTAAATTGCAGAAAAGCACCACATCATTTTTTTTTTTTCCATGCGCTGGAATAGTTTTTTGTTCTACAGATCAAAATGAAGCTGCATAATAATAAAGCTAGTCTAAGGTTTCTGGTAAAGTTTTTTTCATTCTTATTCAGCTAGCTCATTGGCAGGATACCTTCAGACTTTGCTAGCCTTTATATCATGACTTTATTTTTTTTCTTCTCCGCACAGCATCTGTGAAACTTCATTGACATCTATGGAATTTCACAATTAAAAAAAAGACATCCATTTGAGGTTTATTAAAATATTATTTTACATTAGATACGGTTGGAAATGTCAAACGAACTTTTGTTTTGAGAGAGAGTGTGGGTTTAGACTCCTAAAAGATACATTTGCTTTCAAGTAGTTTAACTGTCAATGCTAATGTTAGCTGGGAGAGCTAGATGAACCCAAGAAATGTGAAGACTAGGACTTAGTATGCACATAGGATCTTTACAACCATGGAAGAAGTATTAGAGGATAGATAATCATTTTCAGTGCTAATGCAACTGTCATATCTGAGACTTGATTTCTACAGAAACTGGAATTAGTAGGACAGTCACAGATGGTTCCAGCTGATGGCTCTGTAAATTTCTGAATCCAGGTCTGCTGAGTACTAGCGAGGCAGCTCCACAGGTTTCTGTCATGTCCAGCCAACTTCTGTGAGTTTGTGCCTGCCTTTGCAAGGAACCCCACATCTGGCTAACGTATCTGAACAATGTGGCAGATGTGAGAGCACCTCTTATGTATTTTTGTTCCTGCCCCAGCTGTGTCTCACAGTGTTGGTTTCAGTCAATTTTGTGGGTGACATTAGTTTTTGCATTGTTATTTTTGAGTATGCTGTGTTTAATCTCTGTATCAGCGTGGCAAGAGTGTTGCAAGGCAAGTCTTTAATTACATGTTGTTTCTCAGTTCAGCACCTTAAGTGTTCACAATATAGTATTTGCAGAATTGGTTGTCTTTACAGCTAAGCTGTAAGATTTTTTAGGTCTTCTAAAAGATTGGTTTGATCATTTACTTAGACTCTGTATCTGCGGACCAACAGTTGGCATACTTGGGTTTGTACATGGTACTGACCAGCTGGATCTCTTAATATTTCTGAAGACCAGGCAGATCTTCATCTGGCAGATCTTATATGAGCTCTCCTCACAATAAGGGCATTCTTTTTAATTTGCAGTTTGTTGATTTTGTTACATCCATAAAGCCCATTTGTCAGCCTTTTCATTCTCTGGGTAAATGTATACATTATTATCCTTCAAATGGTTCATAGACGTTCTGGCAATTTAAAAGCTTATTATTGTATGCTACCTATCCAGTCAGGAAATTGAATCTAAGCCAATCAAGCCATTCTGGTGTTTGGGATAAGAGAGAGGTGATATAATCTCTCTTCGCCCTCTTTTGGGGGAGAAAAATGCTTATACAGAACAATTTCTAGATTTAGGATTGAATCTTCCATATACAGAAATCCCTTCACCTGGACTAAGACAGGACATGTTTTCATATGAGATAAAAGAATAAGCTGTTTTTCAGTTCAGGTTACCACCTAGTTGCATGCAAAGGATATTGTTAGGGCCAGAATGAAAATTTCAGCCTCACAGGCTGATTTGCTGCTTAGATATTTCTCTGGGAATACGGTTTATATGACTTTCTGCTCTGCTTATGGTAAATCAGTGTGGTTATAGGGAAGGCAGTGAAACCATGACAGTTTATATGAGATTAAGATCTTCCGCTTTCATATCAAGAAAGAAATGGAACAGAATTACCTTTATACATTGTGGAGGTTACCTTAATCATCTTTTTTTTTCAGCTTATCAGTTCTCCTCAACCTTATCTTGTCAGAGGATCTTGAGACTGGGTGAATGGCAGTGATGAGTGCTACGTCTTGAGTTGCTGTTAATATTGCTGTATTATTTGTCTGGGGAACAGGACTATAAGGGCTGTTAACAAATTTGTGCAGCAGTTTTCCCCGCTGCACAGATCAACCTCTGACAGTTTGCTTTTTCCTCGCACTGACTGATTCCCGACCCCCCCAAAAGAAGTGACAGAAATAGCACTATTTCTCCTGCTGCTATTTGTTTATTAAGTTGTGTGCCCAAAACCTGTGAATTATGATCTCCTGACAGATGAAGAATGTCTCAAGTTTATTTTTGTACCTTCACAATAATTATTGTTAACTAATGGCTGGAAAGGAGAAGGAACTTCCAGTGAATACTTTCTCTAGACCAAGTGTGTTTGTGGGCTGTCCTTCATACTTATCACTATGGTGTCTGGGTACCTCAGATACTAAAGTTCGATTTCTCTTGTACTCTTCAGAAATGGTTTAATTTCTTTTTTACAGATAGTGAATGGGAGCAAATTCTTACCTATAACTATCCCCTTAATACTTCTTATGGTTGATAAAAAGGCAAAGAGGAAAAAAAAAATGGAACCACAGAAAGGCTCTCCAGGGTCTAGCTTTGGACAGGCCTTATTCCCTCACCCCAAGAACTAAACAAGGGTGTAGGGCTGGAGAAGTTAATATAGTGTTAAGACTCCAGGAACAGCTTAGAGGTGGGAGAGAACAGCAGCTGCAGGGAGGTGATTGTCCCGCTCTGCTCTGTACTGGTGTGGCCTCACCTGGAGCACTGTGTGCAGTTCTGGGAGCCACAAGATAAAAAAGGATATAAAGCTACTGGAGAGTGTCCAGAGGAGGGCTACAAAGTTGGTGATGGGTTTGGAGAGGAAGCTGTATGAGAAGTGGCTAAAGTCACTTGGTTTGTTCAGCCTCAAGCAGAGGGGGCTGAGGGGAAACCTCATTGTGGCCTACAGCTTCCTCACAAAGGGAGGAGGAAGGGCAGGTGCTGATCTCTTCTCTCTGGCAAGCAATGACATAACCCAAGCGAATGTCAGGAAGGTGTGCCAGGGGAGGTTCAAGTTGGACATCAGGAAAAGGTTTTTCACTCAGAAAGTAGTGAAGCACTGAAACAGGCTCATGAGAGAGGTAGTCATGGCCCCAAGCCTGTCAATATTCGAGAATGGACTAGACAATGCCCTCAGACATATGGTGTGAACTGTGGTGTTGTCAGATGCAAGGACAGGATTTGGACTTTATGATCCTTGTGGGTCCCTTCCAACCCAGGACATTCTAAGAATTCATGTGCCAATGCTGTAGTCATCAGAGGGATTTTACTTCACATCAACTCTAGGCTGGACTTCTCACATGAGTATCCTTAAGGCCTTGTGGGATGACCAAAGCAGGTCCATACAAGTTTTGAGAGGCTTTGAGTGGGGGAGGTTTGCACAATGCCTCCGCCGTTAGACCCAATGGGGAGAGTGGCAGGGGTAAGGTTATTTGCAGGTTGCCAGCCTGCTGTGCTGGAAACACTGCAGACCCCTGTGCTGTGGAGTCATAAGGCCCTACCCAGACAAAAAAGGATCACACACGAGGTCTTACTTTGTCCAACGTGTGAACAGCACGGAGGTGGAGCATGTATGTACTGATGCGCACTGTCAGTGACTCAGCTGCGGTGCCCGTGTTGCAAATAGTCTCTGAATGAGATGCTGGTGCCCTGCACGATACTATATGACCATGCAAGGGAGCCTTTCCATCCCAGCTGGCACAACAAGGTCCCACTGTGCCTGTCTGTTGGAGCTCCCCTGATTATGTTACTTCTGCTCCTCTATGTCTTTTTTGACCTTTGCTGTGTGATGACTTGTGCCCATGACTGACAACTCTCCAGTCCTCAGGACTGAGAGGTTGTCTACAGAGAAATGGAGCTGACACATGGTTGCAGCAGGTTCTGGAAAGTGAAGGGAGTGAAGGGGATTTGTTCACAAAGGCAAAATGTAGCTACATTCCTATGCACAGAGTGGGATGAGGGATTTGTTTGCTCTTCTCTTTGCCAGGTGCAGGACAGAGATGGTGGGCCATGAGAGTTGCACTTAGCATGGTGGGCTGTAGGCCCAGCTTGCTCAGTCTCCAGGATGGAGCTAGGAACTTGTGTAGGGTTGTGCATGGCCGTGTGGCTTCTGAGGCTGCTGCCAGCTGCTATGCAGAAGGCTTCTGCAGCTCACAGCCTCCAGGCTCTCCTGTGGGCTTTTGTGCATGAGAGTCCCTGTGACAGCAATGCAGGTATTCAGTTAAATGCAAACTCAGCAATGTGTTTCCGCCTGAATTCATGGGGATACATCTGCTATGCCAGGCATGAGGTCTGGTGGTTGTTCCTGTTCTTAAATTTCATTGAATACTGATTGCCACCCTTTGATATGTGGCAGCTGCCATCAGGTTACAATGGTCTTGACACTGCAGCTGGGTTATTGTCCCATGAGAAAAGCCTTCAGCACTCTCACATGAGCAGAGCTGTATCCATGGGAAATTACATAGCATTGTAACTTGTTAGAGAAGGAAAGGCACTCATGATCACTTCAATGTTCTGTGTTTGGAGAGTCTCCTGCTGGTGCAGGTGCAGTTGCTCCATGCTGGAGAATCTGAAGGTGCGAACTGTTTATTGTTTTGGAGCTTTGCATCTGCATTCGTGGTGGGAACTTATTTGGTGTGGTCCTCTGGTTGTGAACTCTGTTTTGGTTTAATCTGCAAGAAACCCAGTTTGTATGCATCAAGATTGCTCTATGATGCAAAACAAGAAGATGCCATGTGCAGGCAGCTGAGCAATTAGCTTCAAAAATGGTCTCCTGTTCTGAAATAAAAAGCTGGCACAGGTGTATCTAAAGGCGATAACGTCCTTTGCTGTGAGTTCTTTGTTCTCTTTAGAACAAATCAGTTGCTCTATCATCTTATTACTTCTCATTACAAGGGTCATAGTATTTGACCATCACTGTGACAATTATGCTATCACTACTATCAGCAGAAGTTATAACGGTATATATGTATCTCTATACCTGGAGTAACTTCTTCCTCAACACAATCGAGAGCATCAGAAGAAAGCCTAGGGGAGAGGTTCAAAGATTGGTAGGAAACCCAATTTCTCCCCAGTCCCAGCTGTGTAGTCTGACCTGATCCAATGTTGGGAGGATGTAAACCTCAAATAGGCGGGTCTATTCCCATGAAGCACTGAGCAAGTCTAGGAAAGATGGCTCATTACAATAAACTGTGTTGCTTGCTAAAGGTTTCTTTTTTTATTTTTTCCAGTTAGTCTTGCTTTGTTTGAGTCACTCATCTGTTTTGCAGTTGGTGGGTTGGTTTCACACTTCCTTCCTTTCCAGTTTAGGAAAGAAACAAAATGTCATCTTTGGGTAATATGACATAACCAGTCCTCCTCGTATCTACCTTCTCCTTCCCATACATCATATAAGAAAGGGGGAGTGCAGGTAACATCTCTGCTATCGATTCAGTCCCTGAAGACCCTGAGCAGCCTGTTCCCACGCAGTCAGGTTCTGATGCACTCTGCCAACCTGAATTACTGCTAACTGTGAGTTTGTACCTTTTAAACTACACTGCAGTATATCTCATATTTAGCATTGCAAGGTGCTGAAAACTAAAAGGAGATTATGCAGCCTCAGTCCCTCTAGGATGTTCTGTTATTAATGAGTTTAACACCTATACTTAATACAGTCTTGTTCAGTTGCCGTTAGAGATGTGACATCCGTTCAGACTTAAGAACTCTCAGATTGTTTTGTCTGTCTCACAGATTAATTGGCTGATTACAGATACAAATTTTAGGTCCAGCAGATTCATCAAGCTAATTAATTGAATTACTTCATCAAGATTAGCTGTGCCAAAATATTAGACGGCAAACTTAGAAGTGTGCTGAAAATACCTACAATAGTTACATAACTCTTAATGAAACACTGATTTCAAACATTAAAAATAATGCAAATACAAATTATAATATGCTGAAAAAATTAGAGTTTTAAAAACTGATTTAAACATTTTCTATGCAAGAAGCACTAGAAAAAAAATACTTGCTATTTTCCTGTACTGGTTGAACTAGAAAAGAAGGTGAAGGGAGGACCTAGTGGGTAATATTGCTTAGAAAAATAATTGATGTAGCTTCCCAACTCTGAAAAAAAAAAGGAAAAAAAAGCTTTCACATTTGATCAACTTGTTTAATCTCGCTTCAAAGTGGAGTATACTTATTTTCCCTTAGTAAAGAGAAACATTATTATTTTTTTAAGATGTTTTTGATTTTTACATGTTCTAAGACAGACAATTCAGATGTTTCATTTTGATTTCTATTTCAAAACTGATATTTTTTTTTTAAGTTTTCCTTTTATTTTCCCTTTGGCTGATAGAGTTAATTTAATCTTCAGCCATTCATGTGTGTGTAAAAACATTTTGCTCAAGCATTTGTGAATGCTTCAGTGATTTTTAGTAACTTTTAAAATTGATTATTTCTAAACTCATATTGTACAATCAATCTACATTTATTGTGGTTGGAGAAGAACACACACTGAAATTTTACTATGTTTAGCAGGAAACTCTCATCAACATTTAAGACTTAATTTTAAATCAAGGAGAAAAGCAACAGTGAAAGTGGTTGGACTTGCAGCCTTGGTGAGGTGTTATTACTGGGAGAATATGATTACCTCTATGGCTAAACCCAGTTGGCTCAATTGAACATGGCTTTATCGGTTGGTAGACCAGAAGATATGACAGCTAAATCATACTGAGTAATATGTGCCAGTGGGACTCCTGTTGTGTACTTCGGTTTAGCCTTGAAAACTTTGTTATCAATACACAAAGATATTGAAAGTGGTTTTTATTTTTAAATGAAGATTGAGTTCATTTCTTTCTCAAGGATCACAGAAAGAGATGCACTGTCTTCCACTCTTGTGAACATATGGTTTATACGAACAGAGACGAGTGACTATTTTCTACCTTTCTTTTCTATGGTCTTCCTGATATCATTTTGCTTTGTTGCAAATCTGAAGAAAGTATTTTCTTCATTAAATGTTGAGTTTTAAAGACAGCTATTATATGTATTTCATTGCAAACAGTGATAGCAAACTTTGTTGTTGCAAGCTGATGCAATCATGCTCTCAGATTAAAGCATTTCTGGGAGCTGGTGCTCTTGTTACTGGCTCGGGAGCCACAAAGTGTAAAGCATTTTTATACTCAATACCCAGGGAAGGAGTGTTTTCCATGTATTTTCACAATCTGCAGGAATGGTAGATTTTCGTTCTGTGTTTAAACAAGGAGAAAATGAACACGAGTAACTGCAGAAGTGTTAACAGCATTTAGAATAACTTTTCACATATCGGAATAGCTTTTTTTTTTCCCCTCTGTCTTGGGCACTCCATCCTGCTTAGGCTTTGGAAAGCAGTCAGAGGAACAGAGCAGATGTCTGGTTGGCATCAGAGAAATGTCCTGGCTCCACCGTCCCTTGTTCCCTCTCCACACAACACGAAGGGTAGGTTTTTGAAGTGTGGGCAGAAAATAAGTGGCTGGTCCAATGCAGTATTTTCAGTGACTGACATAAGCTAGAAGAATTCTCCATATTTATCTTAAAACACATGAGAACAGACCAAGAGCAGCTTTACTTAAGTAACTGGTTTATTGATGAGCCAGTTCTCCACTGAAAGGATTTTGGCATAGAAGTACATAATACCTGTTATATTTCTACAGATATAACGCTGTTCCTTTTATGTTCCAATACAAATTAACTTTGCCCAGCACGTATGTACAACATAGGTTCTTTGGAGCAGAAACCAGTCTTTATCTTCATCATGTTTTGAGTCAAAAGTGAGATTGTAAAAATCCTGTTTACCCTGAGTAGCCCTTACTCAGCAAATGTTCCTGTTCAGATGCAAGTATGAACAAGCTTCTCAGGAGCTAGCTATATATTAAAAACCAGTGACAAATAAGAAAATTATTTGTTGTAAGCATTAGAGGAAATCCCAGGCCTCATTGTGGTTCTGTAATAAGGAGTCGCTGTGTGTCATAGCTAGTTTCTTTTGTTGTTTCCCAGTTTAAGGCTGTGATGGCTTAGTCTGAGGCAGGCTTGGGAATGCTCCTGCCTTACCACAGGTTGACTAGTCCTTAGCTAAATTCTAGCCACAAAGTTGGTATAAAGTTCCCTTTGCTCCTGCTCCAAATCTATCTTGTTGTACAGATTCTGGCAGTAATCTTTTAATACACTAAAATTCCTACAATGCAATTAAAACTCATAGTAAATTTGACACATCTGGGAGAAAATATTTTCAGCATAAATTTATCTAAATTTCCAGTTCATACAGTACTAATCACTTATACAAAAATAATTTTCTTTTCCTGTGGCAGCGAATTAGAATAATGGAGTTCTATTTTTGGGAATTTCAGTTGGAAAAAAAAAAAAAACCAGCAAACTGGTATCAAAATGTAGCATTTATGCTATTTTTTTTTCCCAAAGCACCTGCATATTTTTGCCTTTGAATAATAACTCGAATAAAGTGTAATGGGAAACGCAAGAAAGAGTCAGCTTCCCAGCTGGTGTGAACCAGGCAGACTTCAGTGAGTAAATCAAGCTACTGAAAATCACATAAGCAGAGGATCTAGCCCTGAGTCCTCAGCTGCTCTACCAGTTTTCACTAGAGTACAGGCATTTTGATTATCTGCTGCTGTCTAGTAGGAGGGCTGTTTACTGTGGTGCTGGTGGCTGACTGGCATCAGCGATTGCAACTCAAAGAAAAGAGTCAGTGCCATTCACAAATGCAGTTCGTGCCAGAATAAAACTGGCTGTGCGGTGATACTCCTCGTTCCCTTGGTGGAGAGACGACTGGTCTATTTGAAAAGGTATTGTGTCACTCAACTTTTAAAAGACCTCACTGATTTTATCTGTTCAGGATGCTTAACAGTAACTCTGCAGAGAATAACCAAATGACATAAAACCTGTATGAGGAAATTACTTGAAATGTGCTGTCATTCATTTACATTTACAGTCTGTTATGCAGAGAATGGATATTTAAGGGAGTTACCTCCAAACATTTTAGAAAAATACTGAAAAGAGGTAACATTCTAATAGATATTGTTCAACGAAGAAGTTAAACCTCCAAAATTGCTACTGCATCCTACAAAACAATTTAGCATGATTTCAACTGCTGAACAAAGATATAGTTGATTTGGGTGGGTTTTTTTTCTCCTCCCCAAAAACAAACACTCGTACACCAATCCAATTATTAATAAACCAAAACTGAAACAGTCCCTTAGAAGAAGATTATGACCCTTGCAATTACTTTGCTAGACCTAGGATGTTTGGGAGTGATCCTCAGACAAAGGACATAATAAGGCAGCTGTGGGGCAAAGCAGAAGTCTGAATAGCATACTGTCCTATCTAAAATAGAAGCCACTAGCAGTTACCCTAGTCAAGAGTATAAAAATTGAGTAAGCATATTGCGACACTTCCCCATAATATTCTCCTAGTTTCCAACATCTCCATGGTATAATAGTAGCCCTGTATAGATTTTTACCATGGAAACACGTGTTAGACTGTAGTTTCTACAACACTATGAGGTAAGGACTCCCCACAGCCTCTGTACCTATTGTGTGTTCAATCACTTCCTTTTGTTTGTTTGGACCATCTCCTGCTGGCTTCACTGGTGCCATGCAGTGGGAGGGGTGGTGAATTGCTGGTTCCTCTTTATTTTCATGTGCCACAGATGATGTTACAGAACCACCATCATAACTCCCATTAGATGTGTCTGCTTCTGGTTGTAGCCCATTTATTCATCCCTAATGTGGAAGTCATCCTCTGCCTACAGCATTCTCATCACTCTTTTCTGAAAATTCTCCACTTCTCCATGGTCTCTTGGAAAGGAGGGACCAGGAGTTACCTGCAGTATTCAAAATACTGACACTCTATGGGTATATACAGACACATAATGGTGTTCCTTTTTAATTTTTTTTCTTCTCTGTTCTATTTCTAGTAATCTCTTTTGCTTGCTTTATTTACTGGCTTTCAGCAGAAGTTAAAGGAATGTGTATACTTGCTCTAAGGTACAGCAAGAGTAAGTATAATTGATGCCTAATTTCTCCAACATCCTTGTTTATCCTTCCTTGACTTCAAATATTAATAATGTAGCCTTTCTTCTCTTATCAAAGACAGATTTATCTAGAGTAGGCTTGCTCTGTTTACTCTGGAATGAGGAAATCTATAAAGAGTGTTCCAGGAGGTGCTCCTGGGTTTGAACACATGTACGAATTGAAAATGTATTATTTTTTTCTAGAGAGTGCTGGTTGTTTTATCCTGCTTTCAGTGATGGCAGATGAGATGTCAGAGAAAAGCTGCTGCATTTGATGCTGGATTTGCTGCATTCTGTTCCTCTTGGCACCAGCAATCAAAGAATTAGCAAGTCTCATTTTTGTGTTTTGCAGGTGGACATTGAACAGGGAATGGGAGGGACCCCAGGTGATTCAGATTTTGAGCTCTAGTGAGTGAATCCTGGCATCTCCCTGTGGTGAGTGGCAGGAGGGGTGCAGCATGCCCTGCTAAGCAAAGTGCAATGGAAGTCCTCAGCCCAGATAGTCCTCTTCCACCCATGAGCACTGTGTTGCTTCTCACCTCATACTGAGCAGAAGCAACTGTGTCTCTGTATGCTGAAGCTGGCTGGTTTTGCGTTGTGCATTTGCATCGTGCCCACTCCAAGTGGAAACAGGAACGTAAGGAGTGCATCCACACCTCCTCGACAGCCAACCCAATGATGCGTGTAGAAGCACAGCCAGTTTTAGAAAACTGCTGGCAGCAGATGCTTGGCTGGTGTAAAGCATTTTCAGTGATCCTGTGACCATCCACACTAGTTGAGGATCTGCTCCTGGTTATGCAGTCAGGACTTCAGATAGTTGTCTGCACAGAAAGCAGTTGAGCTTCACCTATCGATCATTTAAAAGGAATACTAATCCTTTCAGGGTTTGTGTTTTTTCAGGCCTTGTAATGACACATACTGATTGTTCCATTCACTTCATCGAAACTAATAATCAGATATAAAACATTGTGATTGGCACAAGGAGCTGTTCTATTACTGTCTATTTACTACTATCTCTCAAAAAATGTGAATCAATACAATGCGCCAAGCCACAGGGCTTTAGAAATGTAACAGCTTTCTCAACAAGCAGTGTAACATGGACTCTGAGCAAAAATCTACTAGTTTCCTAAGTGACTCAAGCATCTTGCTGCTATTTTTTATGTGCGTGCAGTAAGAGAGCAAGGGGCGCAGCACTTTCTTGATACTCCTTTGTGAGAACTTCTTACCTGGTGTCTGCACCTCTACGCTTGTCAGATTACATTAAATAGCAGTGAAAATCACTCTCAAAAAGATTTGTTCAAATGCTTTGTACAGACACTGGTACTTGAGATATTTGTGGGATGACTCACTTTAATCTTGGGTTTTATAGGCCTTCCTCTTAAAGTAATTTTTGTTGACGTTTTCAATTGATGCTTTCCTTAAGAAATAGAGTCAGAAAAGCATGAATGAAGCTCTAGGCAGTTACATCATTTTGCAACAGTAGTAGGAAGAGCACGGTGATAACATTCATTCTAAACTGAAAATTAAAACTCATCTACATAGCATTTTCCCCCTTTTTGTGGTCACCTTTTGCCACTTGATTCTCATACATACCTGTGACAAATTGGTGAGTTCTGAAGGTTTTCACCAAAATAGAATATTTTTATTATTATTTTTTAAGTAGGTTTTATTTTTTAAAGGCATATCTTAGTGGCTCATTCAGGAAAGAAATAACACCACTTAACTTCATGGAGTACTCGTGATTACGTACTTCGAGTTTACGGTTCATAGCAAATAGATGACCTACTTGTATAGAAGCATTCTGAAGTGTTCTGTAAGTGAAGAAACTGTGCATGTTCATAAACAGAAAAATAGGTAAAATCTGATGAACAGAAATCATTAACATTTCTGTTCACAAAGACTAGAAGAAAATACTAGAAGGAAAAGTAATATTTGAGATACATAATTGTAGTAAAATAGTATTCTAAACTATCTATCTAGTTATATTTTTCCACGACAATTTTAAACAAGAGTCTCTTCTAGGGAGCTGATAGCTGCTTAAAGAATAGCAACATTGAAGACAGCTTGAACTGGGAAATGGAAGAACATGGAGCGTATTTTTCTTCCCAAATATACTTAAGAAATGCAGGAGGTACTCCTCTCACAGATAGGGCTTCTGAATACTAGGAATCAACGTACCTGAAGGTTAAAGTCTAACACTGTCGTAGAGCTAAAGGTAATTGAACAGGAACTGATATATTGTAAGACTGAAGTATTGCAGGTTTCTTGATACAAACTTTTAACTTCAAATTATAGATCTTATTTTAATCTGCTGTTGTACAACTGCTAATTCAAGCTCCAGAATCCTGCCTGTTCTGCCATTGATGCTACTGTTGGTGCCTGCTGTTCATCTATTCCAAATACCCTTCAGCATGCCTTTGCTGCAGCAATGAAGTTCTGAAGGGCTGAAAGTCTCAAGACATCAAAAATGTCCATTGACAGTCAGAAAAAAAGGCCTGCTACTCTATAAGCATAGAAATACCCTTATGCCATAAAGCCAATATATATAACATTTTGTAAGGGCTATTTTAGGCATCATATTCAGATGAAATTTAGGAAAATGCAGTGCTGAAGAAACAAACCCGACTTCCTTTTAGGACCAGTGAGGAAAATGGGATGGAAGGTGCAGGAGTCAGAAGTTTCTGAGCTAAGTAAATGCTGGAAGGGCAATGGTTTTATTCACTAATGTCTGAGCTTTGCCAAAGGGTATTGAATAAAATCTGCTACAGGAAACTTCATCTGTTTTATATGGTAACTTCCAGTATCACTCTCAAACTGACTTCTGCAAGCTAGCAGGCCTAGCCTAGCCTCTGGAATTGCCCAAAGTGGCTTTCACTGCAGATTGCCCAAAGGGTTTGTCAGCATCACCAATTTATTTGGATTTTGTCATTTTCATAAAAGCCAAGTGTCTTGAGGCTGTCAGATTCACTTGCGTCTACTTGAAACAGCAGATAAGATTAAAACGAGATAGAAGCTCCTGACTGGAAAGCTGAAAAGGCTGTTGTGAATGAGAGCCAGGAAATGTAAAATGCACCTGAAAGCAGCCTTTTCTCCAAACCGCCATACAAAATTGTGACTGGTCTTAGATACTGTAACTGATGCCACAAAGCCTGGGTTAGAGAATGGCCTTTGGGAGCAGAGATGTGACATGACTTTAAGAAAGGAACATTTTAGTCCTGCTCGCCCTGGGCACTCTCTAACTCGATGTTTCCTCTTTTCCCTTGGTCTCAAACAAGTCTCTTGGGCTCACTAGCACTCTTTTATTTTTAACTAGCACCTATTTTATCCAAAAAGGAAATGGTTTTGATAATGCATGTTTACTAATATTTACCCAGTTTCTCTTCACTTGCTTCCTGGCATATTAATTTCCCTGACCTTGGGGAACCTTCTTGAAATGTGCATTGCCATTTTAGAACTCACTTAGCGCATTTCTTCCGACTGAAAGGCTTTTTAGTCCTCACTTAACACTGTTTTGCTGGTTCTAAGACTTTTTAAATTGTTATTATTATTTTTAATAGGTTTCTACTTTTTCGAGGCTAACAGAACCCTGTACGTATCATAAGAAGCAGCCGTTTCGCTGTGCATAAATCTTATGCTGTTGAGTTTTTCATTGAGATCATATGCAGAAGCTGCAGTGTTCAGACAGTTGTTCAAATTCTTTTCAACAGTGTCTCCTGTTGCCAGTTTGGGGGATCCTACTATGACAAAATGACTGATGTTGCCATTCATGCCATGAGTGGGATTCCCTGCAGAAGATGTGTTCACCCCCAGGCAGGCACAGAAATAATGTCTAGGGTAGGAGCTGCATGACTCATAAGAGGAAGAAGTGGGGCTGCACGTGTTTCTACAAATCAGATGTTTGCACAGGTGAAGCTTCTGGAAGGCTAGCTTTAAGTTCCAGACTCCAGTGATTTTTTTTTTCCTTCTTGTTCTTCTAACTTTTCTGTGAAATTATGCTAGAGCTAATTGCCACTTTACTGCCTTTGGTAAAAAAAACAACCAACCAACCAAACAAACAAACAAAAAATTCATTTTGGGTTTACCTTTTGGATTGCTCTCTCATACTTAATATAAATTCCTTTATCACAGACTTTGCAGTCAAATCTGAAAATTTCCTTCTACAAGGAAACAGAAAAACACAAACCCAGAAGAACTCATCTACAGCTTTTTTTGAGTTTCTTATGGCATCATCAATCTCTGGAGCTGCTTTGTTGTTGCTTTGGAGGGGATAAGAAGAGCACTCCTGTGGTGTATTATGTTGCGATATGTGCCTCAGAAGATTCAGATGTGAAGATCTCAGGCAATTTAGTTGTAAGGTAAAGATTCAGTCTTTCTGAGTAAAACCTCAGTGCCTCATTTCATCAAATACATATTTTGTGTAGGCTAGTGTCATGTGAATTTTAGATGCTATCTTAGTACATTTTGAATATATTTTGCCCTGATCAGTTAAGTTGTGGTTGGGCACACAGCCTCCCCAATTAGTTGAATAGTTCTACTGAAACCTTCTACCAACATTCTTCCAGTTCACATAAGCTACTTGATTGCAGAACTGTGACCTACATTTCTGTGGGCGATACATAGCTGTTTCCTTTGAGTTAGGTTTGATTTTTTTGTTTGTTTGTTTGTGGGCAGGTGTTTGAGAGTCATCAATATGGTAGCTTCCAAGTCAAAAATCTGGGTTGTTGTTCCCCCTCCTTGCTTTTAAGTGCCCTCCTCTCCCTGTTTGTTTCAGGGTATGATGCAAGTTTTAAACAAAAAGCCAGCAGGGAAATGCTGCGTTTTTCATTGGGGCGATAGATATAGAAAGTGAGAGACTGCTGAGTCAGCCGCAGTTTTCTGTTTGTCGCTGCCTAAAACCATTAGCAATATGAGATTATACAAGGCACCTGCTGAAAGATCAAAAGATCTTACTTGAAACCCTGAAGAGTGATATTAAAGGCAGATTTGTAGCCTGTACTCTGCACAAAAATAAAAACTTTTCTGAGAGCTTTTGTGGCTTGACTACTAAAGGCGGGAAGGCGGCATCATTTTCCATAGCTTGTCGCAAGCCTTTCAGGTTGTCTAATGTGATCTTTGCAACATCTGATGAGGAGGAGTGGAGAATTATTACTGATATCGTTTCATAGAAAGGCACAGAGCGATCACATCTTTTATTGTTTTAAATCCTGTTTGTCCACCCTGGTGTGTGTGTGGGGAGGGGTGGGGGGTAACAGGGCTCAGACAACATTGCAGCTTTGACTTTGAAGTGCTTTGTTGCCTGATGTACTCAACGGTGTTGACCTGAGTGCCAGGGTCCTCTGTGCGATGCAGGAGGGAAGCTGGGTACATAAAAAGCCAGAGCTTTAAAAGCGTGGGCTAACCAGCAGAAAGTGCTGGAGGGAGGAATGTGGCTGAAACCCTTATCCTCTCAGGAGCAAAGTTAATAAACCATGTGCTGCAGAAGAGCATCCAACTCCAGTCTGATTTCCTTCTGGTATGAGAAAGAGTAGAGAAAGGCATCTATTGATACACTGATGTGAAAGTAAGAAGTGGTGATGAATGCTGCCCCCTGCCTCTTTGTTCATTTTCCCTGAAGTTAAAGCATTTGCTGCCATTTTGCAACTGACCGCTGATAACTGCCCATTGCTCTGCAGTGGCATCTCTTGGAGCGACATGTGCGTGAAGGTTTTCACTCTGCTTTTACTATAAGTAATTAATAATTTATTTGGCTGGAGTGGAAAAAATGCAACTGCAGCCTAATGGCTACGGGCTCTCTCTGGGAGAAGTCTGAAGTGGGTTCAGGTCCCATTTCAGTATGTACTTAATATTGTACGTTCACTGAAACAAGCTCTTGCTGGATCAGCTGCTCCATAGGTGACCACAGAGACCACCAGGTTGCAGTAATTCCTGCTCATGTTTATCTACTTTTCCTCTCCATACTCCACTTCTCATGGAAAGCCAAATAGTTAACAGTATAAAAGATTATGAAAGCCCCACCCTTGAGATATTATATAGCCTGGTAGTCTGAGTATTTTGGCAGTAAGAGGTGCAGGTTTAAACCCCTTTAAGCAGAGGATGGAGTTGAAGGTTTGCTGCTTGTAACTTGTGTGAGTAAAAGGGCAAAGCATGTCTTCTCTGCTTACATTTTTATTGCACCCTGACCAAATACCTGTGCTCTGTGAAAACCTGCATTCTCGTGGAAAAAGGGAAAACTGCAAAAATTAGTCATAGTTGTCCATTTGCAAGCATCCCAGATGAAAGTCTAGCCTTAATTTCTGAAATGAGAATTGATCTTTCTAAGATTATTGCTAAATTAACCACTTAGTGATTAGCCAAAACCAAATGGTGGGTGCTTATGATACTTGTGGAATCGTCATGTAAATAAGATACAAAAATAAATTCCTGCTTATTTTCAAATCTGACTCCCTCAAAAGAACTGTAAACCTTTGGTTCAGCAAAGTTATAAAACTTTTCAATTATTATGCTCAAACTAAAGTAGTACATAAATATTTAAAATTATTGTCTTGCCTGCTGTAGAAGCGTTGGCTTATGTCTTACTTTTTTTGCAAAATGCTGCCCCAAGTAGAAGGCTATGAATATGCTTGCTGTTGGCATGTTTTGGCCACGTCCTTCCATCTCCTGCAGTTGCCAAAAGCAATTGCAACACCCATCGATGCGGCCCTGGGATTATTTTTCAGTGGAAAGGGATTTCCTGGTGGCAAAGAATCAAGGCTTTTATTCTTCTGTCTATTCCTGCTGTGTGGGGCAATCGGAGAAGAAAAGGGCCCTGCCAGTCCCTGCTGCTGTAACCGGCTGTCAGAACAGTGGGTGCTCAGGTAGGAGTTAGAGCAGCTTTTTAGTGTCTTCTGCTTTGTGCCAGGGCTTGGGACAGTTCCCAGCCACCCTAGAAGGCAAACAGTGTAGAGGTGGCTTAATTCCCCTGAGTCTGGCACAGTATCATGACTACTGGGTTTGAGAGCACTTCTAGTGCTCAATAGCAATTTTCCAGTGCTGTGAACATGACTCTGTCTTAACTTGCAAATTCTTCCATCTGCAAGTCATTGTTCTGGCTCCAACTGAAATGTCTTGTCAGTTCAGGAAGAGACTTCGTACGCATCTGTAATAGCTGCTTGTGTCATACACTTTCGAAAGGCTTTGGGTCTTTATATATTCCAGTATGAATCAGATTTTAGACTGTCAGGGGTCTCAGTGGTTGCAAACATATGTTGATAGGACTGATGACTTGAAGATGCTAATCAGAGAAAACAAGAATTAAAAGACCACCCCTAGATAAACAAGGTATGAATAATATGAGACAAGCATTCAAGAGAAAACAGCAAAGAACAAGGCAAATCAAAACAAACAAAACAAACCCCTGAAGTCTAGGAGAAAATGAATACATGGTAAACTAAAGATTTATGTGTGTGTGTATACATATATATATATATAAAAAGAGTGCTTTTTCAAAGCTTACTAAAGAGGCAGGTACAGGTTCATTGCGCAGTCTTTGTGCTCCTTTGGGAACACAGGGCTTTAGTTCAAGTCAGTCACTTATTTCAAATATATCACTTTAGTTTGGAAGCTGGCACACTACTATTAAAATCAGTGAATGTTTTTTAAAGAGCTTTTTGGCTTGAATAGAGATTAGAAAGTTCTTTCTAAACTTTTTTTTTTTTTTTAATAGACACATGATTCTTTCACATTTGTGTTTTAGTATATTATGTAACCATTAGATTCTTACTTGAGTGACTGTATAATGCAAGAGATATTCCAGGAACTCGCACTGTATATCCAATGGGAACAACTGTATTTTAATTCTCCCGCTTTGTGTCTGTGAGCATTTGCTTTCTTATGCCTCTTCTGTTATCAGAAGTCATCCTTTTCCTTCCAGACCCAGCCATGAACTGTCTAACAAGAGTCTCCTGATGCCCTTTCCAAACATTGTATTATCTTACTTTCCTTATAGGAGGTATTTTCTTAAAACTCTGAATTATCAAAGAGCCATTCCTTTCTCATTTTGCGTACCGGTGACTGAGGCAGAAGTACAAGCCAGGACCTAATGTCTGCAGAGCCAGATTCCCAGGTTGGAAACTCCAGCCATTCCTTTTTTCTAGAAATGGAGGATATGCTTGAATATACCTTAGCATGTTGATATCACCTTGCCAATAAAAGCTTTTTTTCCTGGAATGTAGTCTGATGGGTAAAAAAAAAAAAAAAGGGTGGTGTTGGTGGTAGGAAGGCACAGAGTAGCCAAATCTCCTTTAAATATAATAGAATTCATTACTGGCCTCCTCTTAAATGTTCAGTGCAAATAAATGTGCTTATTAGTACTTAATTGTTAAGTGTTTTTCTTTGGTCATTCTCATCCATATGGAATTATCTATGGTACAGACAAATAGATATTAATGGGCTGTGAGAGCTGTTGTTATTCCATTCTGCATGCCAAGTCGTGCTGGTTCCTTTTCATTCCTCCTGCACTTACACAGCTGCAAGGTAGCGTTTTCTATATTTCTATTTTCTACTATCTGTTCCCAGCTGATCCTTTTTAACATATGGTTGTTGGTTTCCTTTCAAGTGCAGAATAAATGTCAATTAGTCCCTCGTCTGTTTTGTGACTGATCCACAAATCTCCAGGGTGTAAAATCCAAGTAGCTCTGCATTTTGTGCTCATCTAAAAATGGAGATTCTGGCCTATAATATTTTTCTGCTTTACACTGGCAAACTTTGAATCTGATGAAAGAGTCTGTGTGAGAATAGAGCCCAGTGAGTGCAGAATAGCAGGGAGGATTAAACGCATTTGTCACCATTACCTTTGTTGTGTCTATTCCAGTAAATAGAGCATTCCTTTCACTCACGTTTATGCCAGTTTCCCAGTGTCTCCTTTCATTTTGAGATGAAAATAAAACAATTTGATTTTCTTTCTCAGATCTACATATTGATACTGCTCTGCCCTTATTGTACTTTTTACGAGCTCATTTTTGCTAATATGCTCTTACAAAATGTCTCATAAATGTTTAATTCCTAACAATAGAGTACCGGAATAATTTCCATGATACAGAAATGTTTCGCTGACCAACTTACCGGAGTAAAAATGCTAATATGACCCTGGGGTCAGTCATGCAACCATCTTTAATGTAAATTTAATACAGTGATTCCACTGGAGATGGAAGATGGCAGACTTACCAGAGCTGCACTGAATCAAGGTATTAGTATTTAGCAGCCCCTGGTTACTAGGCTACTGTTCACTTCTGAGACCAGAGAAGATGATCACAGAAATGCTCTTTTATGTTATCTGTCACATATATGGCTGGCTATGTTGTACAAAGAAAACATTTTACAGATTTGATAAGAGGATTAAAAATAATAAAGGACTGGATAGGGGAGGGCAGGGGGAAAAGCAGAAAACACTGGCTTCCAGTGTCCTGCTTCATTCTCCAGTTGTTTCTCTGTAAGAAAAAAACACAAAAAGCCCAATCCATACACTTGATATCAAATAAAATATCATATTTTTCATAAGCTGGATAGACACCTTGGAAAGCAGCCAATGAGGGAATTTTCCACTTGTGCTGCCTTTGCAGCCTCTTTCAAACCTACTGTTAAGCAGCAGGGACACATATGCACTTTACTCCCTTTTCTATTATGCAGCTATGACACATTAAGCTCCTTGGAATGGTATTCATATTTTATCAGCTCTCCTAACTTCGGTTCTTTATTTATAACATGCTCTTTTTTTTTTTTTNTGTGTCCTGGTTTAGTAAAGAAAGACCAAAGCAGTTAAAGAAGAAAAAAATGACAACAAACCCCTCTATGAATTTAATGATACCTTTCAGGTGGAGTGTATATTTTCACTCGATGTTAAAGAACTCACCTGATCATTGTCCTCTCTTTTCATGCACAGTTTGCCATGGCGCCCTCTGCAGGACATATCTGATTTGCTCATATTTAAAATAATGTCTTTACTTTGAAGAATATCAGAATTTATTCCCTAAAGCATGACCTTTAATCTATGTCTGTGATCCACTGAAATGCTGAGCTTCTTGCACAAGCAAGTACTGAAGTATCTATGCAGACCTGTGTTGATTTGCAAATGCAATGGTACAGGCTTGAGAAATACTTTAGAAAACACTGCTTATATCTTGGTAGCCTTGTTTTTATAAGCTCAGGAAATCTCTTGTGTTCTATTGAGGAAAACACTGATTAACTGATACCAATACCACTATCTCCTGATGTTGAAGGCAGCCTGTAAATACTAACAGGAGCTGAATTTACTACCACTACTCCACTAACCTGAGCAGCTAGTCAGAACCTGCAAGACCACCTTGTGTAGGTGGAGGAACTGGTAACATGAGCACACAATATTTTTGGTACAATCTCAGAGTGTTTGTTTCGTAAATAAGTCCTGCTTTTTCAGAATACAAAGAAACAGCCATAGGACTTTTTTTTCATATTCTGAAATACCAGGCAGCTACTCCAGTAAGATCTGTCCTCAAGAAGCCTTTCTCTCTCACTCTTGCCTCCTACTTCCATCATATATTTAGACTTGTTTCTTAGCCCATGCTTCTACAAGCAGGAAAACGTTTCTCCCAGCCCGCACAGGTCAGCCATGCCATGACCTGAGCCTATAGCTGTGGCCAGAGTCCAGGTAGAGGTGTTTTTTTTATGCTGAACAAGAGTAATAGCTCCCAGGACAGGTGCCTTGTAGGTGAAGGTGGTCAAAAGTGTTGTTAAAATCACTGGATACATTGAAAAAATATTTTCATACATACATGGATGCCAGCAAATGATTGAGATTTTATTGGCTCTTTGGCAAGACTGTGTCTCAGGGAAGGTGGGGGGCAGGGGCAGGCGAACATGCTTTCTTTGCTTTGTGAAAATGATTTTGATATTCACATTATTTGGAAATCTTGCATGTCAAGAGAAAAGCCAGTATCTCAAGGCTGGGGAAGAAAAAAAAAAAAAAAAAGGTGCTAAAATCTCAATCCTTCCTGCTTGGAGGACACTGCTAAAGTAAAAAGCATGAAACATTGGTTATCTCTGTATTGTATTTGGCAGAGCAATGAGAGTGTACATGAGGCAGATGGCACAGTGTCTTTGCACCCTCTCGTCAGTGGGGCAGGGCTGCTGTTGCTGGGGAAGAAGACAGGACAGAACTGTGATGGCAGCACAGCATAGCACTTCTTAAGTATTCCCTCAATATTAATCACGTACCTAAATGTAGGCATCATAACTCAATTATGTCTTTTTCTGGAAAAAAAAGAAAAAAAGACTAGAGGTAAAATGGATGGTATGAAAACTTCTTTGCCCACTGTGAAGATACAAATTTTAAAAATAGTCTTTTAGTTTTAGTAGAGCTTTTGTTTCACTTTCCTTCTTAGATGCAGTGTGTTCTTTCAAGGATTTTAGGAAGTTTTAGATAGAAAAAAAGTGAAGCTTGCATTTTAATCTCTTGGGTCTATCATTTGCTTTATATAGACTTGCAGCATGTAAATAGACTGTAACTGATAATATACGACTGGAATTTCTTTGGACTGCCATAGTCAATGAAATTATGCTCTTCCAGTATAGTCTACCAAAATTATTAACTTGATATTCCTGATGCCAATGTGATCTCTCATTGTTGGGCATTTCTCAAGGCCCATTGCACCTTCAAAATACACTGCCAACTTTTTCTCACTTCAAGCACACAAAAATTCATATTGCAAGAAGATGGAGAATTAAGGCCACCAGCTTGCAGAAATGAAAGTAAACTTGGTTTCACTCTGAGACAGATTTTGACCTAGGGTAGGTATCACAGATCTGTTGGTTTAATTAAAACCTACCTGTAGGTTTCTCAGCTTTGAGGACCGACTTTCAGTTTGGTGTTCTGGAACTCCGAGTTTTACGAAGCACCTGTGAGGAGGGAGGTTGAAGGATATTAACTCATTTTGGAGTAAAGGTTCGTAACCTCTACCGGCAATCCTTTTTTTAATCACTGCCAGACAGTTTCAGCTCTACACAGCAAGCACCGTTGAATATGACTTTGAAGGATTTGAGAAGGATACTTCATACTCACTGATAATCCTAAAGTACACTTGTGCCTGTGTTGTTTTGTTATTTTTACTGCTACTAACTTATAGATTAATTATTTCAATATCTCTTGATTAATAGAAAAGTCAAGAAAAATATTATTTTAATATAGTGTAAAGCATGTACCTGTCCAGCGAACATGAATAGACAAAACCAATAAATAAGCAAGCATAGATACATAGATAAAACATGAAGTCATGATCTCCGTGTCAGAATCCATCACAAGACAACAAGTTGAGATCCTCTTTGACTTCTCAAAGTGGAATGTCTGGTCAACACTGCCATGTTTGCATTTGTGTGAGAGTAATTTCAGAAATAGGAGTTGACCTCTCAGATGGTTGTACACCAATTTACTAGGTTTTCTCAACATCTTCTGTCATGTAGATGACTGGAATTCACTGGGAATAAACATTGTGGCAAAATTTCAAAGGAACAGCCTCCTTGCCAATGTAATTCCATGCATATTCTTCTGAAATCTCTTGAATTTCTCCCAGTTTTCACCAGTATATATAGGAACAGAACTTGGCACTTCCCTGGTTTTGCTAGGAAAAACAAAATGTCAAGTAGCACTTAAAGAAATGTCTAAGCCTGCAGGAACTTTGGTTTTCTGCAGACAGCTTTTTTTGTTTTCAGTGAAATTTTTTGTTAGATTTTAGCCAGAGCTGCTGAAGGAGACTAGAGAAGGAGAGAAGGAAATATGGATCTGAGCTACTGGCCTGTTAATAAGGGATCAAGCTTCTTTAAAGTCATGGTAATTTGTGAATTGAGATCAAACAGTTTAAGATAATGAGTGTAGTAAACTTGGGGAAAATGCTTTGATTGCTCAGTGGTGAAAGGATTTTTTTTGGAAGAGAAAATGATCTCTCAGACGTACTACACAAGCATCTTGATTAACCATTTAGCTTCTGCATTTTAAAGGTGAGATGAGCTACGAGTTTTGATTTTTGGGCCAGCTAAAGTGATTATTGTGTGTAATTGCCCTGTTTTACATGTGGCACTCTGATTAACGTGTGTGTGATGTCTGAGCTAAGTGACCTGATGTGAAGTGGCCTGAGCTCCAAATATCATGCAGAGTCTTGGACTTTCTCATTCTCATTCTCATATCCCTGCAGACTCTGGCATGTACTGAAATGACGAGCTAATGACAGAAATAACAGAGGCATGATTCAGAGTCTGCTTGTAAGAATGAGAAAGTGATGAATAAAAATGTGTCATGTTTACATCTAAGGGTATTTTGCTGAAGAGTAGAATTGCATAATAAAAGTTAATTCCTGGATGCAAATATTTGATTTTTAAAACTGTTAAGTGAGAAATACAGCTAAAGCACTTTTAGCAAGTAGTCTTCTCTGGTAAGAACAGAATCCATGAAGTATTTCTGTAAGTTTAAAATGAGATTTAAATAGTTTTAAAAGGTTTACAGGTTTGAAAGCTATGTCATAAAAGGCAATTATAGAGCTCATTAATACAGATAGAATTGGTCTCAGGCTTCAAGACTGAAGCCAGAGGCTTTGTTTCAAATAACCTTAAATGTGGGTTTAAGCTGGCAGTAAAAAACGTGCCTAACCTTCTTTGGCAAGGAGGGAAGAAGCAATCATGTTTTGGGAAGAAACTATGCATAAAACATAGGGAGAATTTTGTTGTGGTGTCTCCACTATAATATCCTGAACTAAATGTGTTCCACTTGTAATACAAATAGTCCCTTGTACCTCACCACTGTTTCACACAGGTATTAATTATAATTGGTAGAAAACTAAGTTGATAGAAAAAGAAAAAAATGCAGCATCATTGTTTATGATTTACATATTGTTTATTCTCTTTTGCTTCTCCTCTTAACCACCCGGTTTGTGGATAGCTTGTAGAGGAGAGCCTTGAGGGTTTTAAGAAACTAAATAAGAGGATTGGAGGTGTAGGCCAGTATTGCCAAAACAAAGGATAAGGCTTTAGCAAGAAACTTATTTTAAATCAAAATCCCAATGTATTGTAAATCTGAAAACAGGAAGTGGGGAGAAGAGGAAAAAAATAGCCTGAGCAGAGCTCTATGCTGTTGTGGATTTAGCTTATTTAAAGCAAGATTGGCAGCGTCTATGCTGCCCTGCAGAAATAATAGAATGAAAACAGAAAACTGATCTATCAAAGGAGAGACCAAGAAGGGGAGCAGAGAGGCAATCGGGAGAGGACGCAGAAGATGAGGACTGGAAAAGCTTTGTAAAGGGTGTATCTTTGAGAAGAGAGCAACCAACAGCGTTGAAAGCCAGCACAGAGTTCAAGAAAGAAGAACACAGAAGCAGGAGACTGAGAAATATCTTCATGGAAGGAGTGAAAAAATTAATTTCATTTTGAAGGAACATTCTCTTGAAAGAGATCTGTTGGAAAATGGCAAGAAGTCTCAGCAAGTTCAAGCAGGGGTTTTTGAGGTCTACCTGATTCATTAAAATATTTCAGTAGAAATAGTGAAAGACTGAACACTTGTCTCTTGAAAGCAGTACGTAAATCCTTTTTGGTGTGTAACTGGTGTGGTAAGAAACAGAAAACCAGTAGTTAAATTTTCCCTTTAACACAAATGAGCTGAGGTTGACTTAAATTATTTATGTTCAAGTCCAATAAGAGCACTTAGTTCCCTGGTCTGCTACCAATGCCTCTTATACCCTTTGTCTTAATAAAACTTCTTATACATTTATCTACCAAGCAAAGCCTTAAAAACTGGATCAACTTCTTGTGTTAAATGAAATAATATGAAATTATTTTTGAGGCTTGTTTAGTATCACATCAGCTTCATGTCGGGCCAAGAATATGTCGGTGTGATTCAATAAACATCCTCTTCCCTTGTGAGAAAGAAAAAATGTATCTTGTTTAACAGTGTCTGTGAACAAAAGCCTTTTCTTTTCACCCAGTGGTGCCATTAGGAAATTGTTCAAGGTAATTATAGGATATAAATCCCGGAGATTAAATAAATAAATAAATAAATAAATAAAATGCCCAATTTTGTGCCCAAGTTATGACATTTTATTCACAGCACAGTGTTAATGATCTGAACTTCACTGATCATTCCCGCACACTTCCCACAGCCCATTCCTTTCTGAGTGAGAATTTACACACGTCCTCCTTAGCGAAGGTGCTTGCTGGAGGAAGGACCAGAATTCTTGCTTTCACCTCAAATCTATCCTTACACCGCCTTATTGTTGGACTAAGGAACCTCTGTGTCCATTATTACTACTTAACATTATTTTTCTGATGTTTTAAAACAATCTACCAACAGTTTTTTAGGGTTATGACAGGTTGGTAAATGCTAACTGATATACTGTTTTATAAAATATGCTTCCACTTCATTTCTTTATCAGTTTTGACTTAAAAGCAGTTGGCTTTTCCAGCTTTGGACTTGTCACACGTTTGTACCTCAGTTTTAAAAACACAATGATTAGAATAAAGTTCTGAAGATTAGTTATACCATGAAAACTGAATGTCAAGGATAGGTTATTGTTCTGGTATAATCTAAAGTGGGTAACAAAATAATGATTTGTATTAGAGAGCCTATGATCATAAACCAGGAAATATTTTATATGCTTTGTAGAAAAATATTTTTCAAACAGGTTAAAATATCTTGAAGATTTAGGACATCAGGTAAAATTACATCTTGTTGTTTATTAAGTTTACTGTCATCTTTACCTTGAAGCTTGTGCCAATATTCCTATTGCAGTTACTATTCTTATGAAACAATGAGCAAAGCCAAATGACTTTCTCTGTACCTACTAAGAAATAAGACATTTTAGAGCAGTGCAGTAATTGCCAATAGCAGTATAAATATACGCTTTAGGAGATAATGACTACCTCCTTATAATTATATATTTCACAAGGATAGTATTATTTTATGGAATTTATTGTTTTCTCATCAGCAGAGAACTATTGCAAATCACAGAATCACAGACTAACAAAATTATTAGGGTTGGAAGGGCCCTCTGTAGATCATCTAGTTGAACCCACCTGCTAAAGCAGGTTCACCTAGAACAGATGGCACAGGAATGTGTCCAGGCGGGTCTTGAATGTCTCCAGGGAAGGAGACTCCACAATCTCTCTGGGCAGCCTGTTTCAATGCTCTGGCACCCTTAAAGTAAATATGTTTTTCTTCATATTCAGATGCAACCTCCTTTACTTCAGTCTGTGCCTATTGCTCCTCATCCTATTGTTGGGCACCACTGAAAGGAGTCTGGTCCCATGCTCTTGACGTCCACCCTTGAGATATTTATAAACATTGATGGCATCCCCTTTCAGCCTTCTCTTCTCCAGGCTGAACAGACCCAGCTCTCTCAGTCTCTCCTCATAAGAAAGGTGCTCTAGGCCCCTAATCATCTGCAGCTGGACTCCCTCCAGTAGTTTCTTGAACTTCTTTAAGTGGGGAGCCCAGAACTGGGCACAGTACTCCAGATGTGGCCTCAGCAGGGCAGAGTAGAGAGGGAGGAGAACCTCCCTCAACCTCCTGGTCACACTCTTCTTAATGCACCCCAAGATACTGTTGGCCTTCTTGGCCACAAGGGCACGTTGTTGACTCACGGTCAACCTGTTTTCGACCGGAACTCCCAAATCCTCCTCTGCAGAGCTGCTTTCCAGCAGGTCTGCCCCTAACCTGTACTGGTGCTTGGGGTTATTCCTCCCCAGGTGCAGGACCCTGCACTTGCCTTTGTTAAACTTCATTAGGTTCTTCTCTGCCCAGTCTTCCAGCCTGTCCAGGTCTCACTGAATGGCAGCACAGCCTTCTGGTGTGTCAGCCCTTCCTCCCAGTTTGGTATCATCAGCAAACTTGCTGAGTGTCCACTCAGTCTCTTCATCCAGGTCACTGATGAACACGTTGGACTGGACTGAACCTAACACTGATCCCTGGGAACCCCACTAAGTACAGGCCTCCAACCAGACTCTGCACCATTGATCACAACCCTCTGAGCTCTGCCGTCCAGCCAGTTCATGATCCATCTCACCGTGCGCTCACCCATCCCGCGCTTCCCAAGCTTGCCTATGAGGATGTTGTCAGACATGGTGTCAAAAGCCTTGCTGAAGTCAAGATAGACGACGTCCACTGCCCTTCCCTCATCTACTCAGCCAGTCATACCATCATAGAGGGCTATCAGGTTGGTCAAACATGATTTCCCTTTGGTGAACCCATGCTGACTTCTCCTGATAACCTTCTTTTCCTCCACATGCTTGGAGATGACATCCAGAATGAGCTGTTCCATCACCTTTCCTGGTGTATGGGGATTTAAGAATTTGTTATTATTAGAATACCAGGGCTTCAAACCCGCAAGGTGTGTGGTACACTCTCACGGAAGTCAACTGGTAGCACCACCACGTTTTCCTCTGTGCAGTTCCCACCTAATGAGCTTCCAACATGTAGCAGTAATTCTGTTTATTACTTACCATGTAGAAAATTTGATTTTCCTGATTGAATCTCATTCCTTTTCTGGGACTGTAGGTTCAGGTTCTTAATTCCTTTCTTTAAGGTACACCGAATCTCTGTATTGATGGTGATTTTCAATCATGGTTCATCAGGAATTTGATTAGAATCCTCAATGTTTTCTATAGGTTATTAAAGGCAATGCTGAATAAAATATTTGAAACTGCTTTGGGTAGAGAAATCTTAGCTTTTCTTAACAATTTCAGGATAACATCAGGCTGTATCTTCTTGGTGCTGACACCTAAGTGAGCTTCTAGGAATTCAGTTTTCAGCAGATTTTAGACTCAAAGAGACTGCTTTGGAACTTGCACTCCAGTAATTACTGTGCTTGGTAAACATCAGCAGTACCATGTTGTCTAAGCAGAGGCCGACTGCCATTCATTAAGGAATGAGAAGACCCTTTACAGCTCTTTGAAATGACATTTTCTTTGTGAAGTCGTAGCCTTATATTTTGCGGCTCTCACTTGAGTGCACTTTAAAACAGATAGGATTGATACATCAATTTCCCCCACCTTTTTTTTTTTTTTTTTTTTTTTTTTTTTTTTTTTTTTTTTTTTTTTTTTTTTTTTTTTTTTTTTTTTTTTTTTTTTTTTTTTTTTTTTTTTTTCTTTTTTTTTTTTTTTTTTTTTTTTTTTTTTTTCATTATAATCTACTCTCATTTTCCAGAACATTTAGCTGTGGCTGAATCCCAGTTCTTCATCTTCTTCCAAGACTTACCATCTGCTTCAGAATATATATCCAAGCGTGAAAAGTCTTAGATATAAAATTATGTCATATTCAAGACTTGTGGAGCAACTCTCTCAAGTTGTTCTCTTTCATCCTAAAAAAAAAAAGGTCTGGATTGTGTGTTTATGGAAATACACCCTGCCCTACTCTGTGCAGATGTAAATTAATGAGGTGATTGTAGTTTGACGATTTCGGTAAATAGGGCTTTGCTAAGTGGAGATGGTGGAAGCAAGCTAAGAAATAAAATGGTTCTGCAACTTTTTAGATTTGATGACCGTGCCTTGTTTGCAGAAACAAAATCATTCCTGATGTTTGTAGCAATATATGCAAATTAGTTTACTCCAGTATAATACCTTGGATTACTTCTGGAAAACGGCTCAGGTGCCAGATACCTGAGACAGGTGTATTTTTGTTATTAAAACACTCTAGAATTTAATGCTTAAATGAGAGGTTGTTAAAGATATGCCTGAGAGAGGCAAAGAGGAGAAAAATACTACTCCCTTAATACCTTTGAAACACCATGTTATGATGAATTTTTAAAGTTTCATTGTTTCAGAGAAAATTTCCTGGTGTTAATAATGGGCTTAACAAGCTTAATCTTGTTAATCATACTGCTATGAGTAGTCCCCAACTGCCTAGCGACTCTGAGAACAGACCTTTATTTTTGTTGTTGCCTGTGGGTGTTTATAGAGTTGCATTTTAAAAAAATTCAGTACGGGTGTAACCACATGTGATAGAAAAGAGATAACCTGAAAATAAAAGAAAGGGTGAAAAGAAGACTGCTGTTATAAATACTACATTATCTGAATTATGATTTTTTAAAACAGTTATTTTCTGTGTAAGCTAACTTTCCTTGCAAATTATAGTGAAACATGGCAATTTATTTCATGGTGATTCAGTAACAAAGCTCATCAAATGACATGTGCTGGAGACTGAAGGAAAGAGTTGTTGACAATGATAAGATGACCAACGGTAAAATAAAAGTTTGCCTGTCTGCCTTGCACTGAAGTTGAGTGATCTGAAAGTAGCAGCCAGGAAAAAAAGGTGAGACTCCTTATGAACAATAGTCCTAACTGTTGCATGGTACATGCAAATGCAATCACAGCAAAATGAGGTCTATGAGAACAACATGAGGCCTTTGGAGAAAAAAAACGAGGAGGAATATACGTAAAGGTTGTTTATGATTCATGAAAGAGAGGAGCAGAAATATACTAAGGAAATGCAGTATGGAAGAAGATCCCAATATTTCTTTTGCAGGGTCTTTTTTTGTGAATCTCTATGTCTTCAGGCTGGAGGTTATTATACCAACTCTGGTGCGATGGTAGAGCTTACACTCCAAAGACAGCTTCTTCTGATACCAAAGCATTTCCATCATCAAAGGAAGTGTGGAGAAAATAAAACATAAGGAGTTTACTATTTTATGTCTATCCACATGTATTTCATTCATATACATGCATGAAAATGTAACACAATGACGGAATGTGTGATTATTCCAGATGAAGCTTGCAGCAAATATAGGCTTTCTAAGATGTGCGAATCTACATTTTGAAAGTGCATAGAAACATTTCAGGAGAAATGGATATATTTCTCTTGTAATTGTATTTGACTTAAATATAATTGGAATGTAGGATTCTAAGAAAAGTAAGAAACACAGAGAAGGGAGGAGACGTTGCAATAGTGAAAAGGTAGCAGAAAATCAGCATCTGAATCTTTTCAGAGTAGCGTATCTGGTACAAACGGCTAAATAAAAACAGTTGAAGAAATCCTGTCCTTCTACGATAAAATGGGAAGACTTATAAGGAAGTGTTTACTCTAGATATGACCAGCCCTTAAGACAAGTTATAAAATAGGTCTTGTGGCAGTTCTCCTGACCTGAGAGGCAGGTGAGAAATGACTGGGGAACCATGCACATATGAAAAAAGAACAGGCCTATTTCCTACCAAACCCTAAGGAAGAGTTATAAGCAATTTTGGACTTGGCTTCAGAAGAAAAAGTTGTTGGTCATGCTGGGCAACACTTTTAAAAACTAATTTTTGTAAGCATGACATATAGCCACTGTTTTTGTGCACCCATTGTATGCGAAAGATTTGAGTCATCTAGTCACAATATGCCTGGAGGTTGGGGGAATGATTTGTCTTTTCTTTTTTTAAGACCTTTGAAGTTTGTGAATCCATATTTTATTTTCTTCTTCTCTTGTCAAAATAACAAATATTTAGCTTTCATACTTCTGTTTTACTCTTGAAACTAGTGGAGTTGTCGCCAGTGAACAACTGCGTCCTTATGGAGCGATCTGTCTGCAGCCTGCATATGTAGGAGACATTTCTGTTAAAACACAAAATATCAGAATTCCTGATATTTTGGTGGCCTCAGAGTCAACTATCTATATTTTTCATGCCTGAGCAGAAACCCTGTAGATAACAGCATATTCTGCAGGGTAAGCAGAGACCTCAGCAATCGTGCAAGCAAAACAGAATGCAGGTTAATATCCATGCATTTGTGGGCCTGGTGCAACCACAAGCCTTTTTCTGTAAAACAATATTCAGCCAGTAGCAGTATTCTGATTTAATTGCTCTTATTTACAGATCAGAGAGTACCACAGCATGTAAATTAGGGCACTTTTGGCTCTCTGCAGGTGACTACACTCGTCCCTTTCAAATGCTTTCTAGAGCATATACTCTTCATTTTTACAGATTTGCTAGCTCATGCTGTTCCTGGAGGTTAGTTAGTGATGCCGGTGCTCTCTTTTGCAGTACTTGGGGATATTTTTAGAGCTGTGTGCATTTTATCGACAGGGCTAGCACTTTATCTAGCTGGATTTTTATGCATTTTTATGTGAAAGGGCACTGGGTTTCCTGAAGTCCACAGTATAAGACAAAAAAAAATATTGGGATGCTAAACCTACTTCTATTATAACAATATAATAGTTCTCACTTTTAAGTAATGACAGAAAGTGGGTAGTTACTAACACCATATCATGCTCACTTGTGCAACCGGATCTATGTCAGGCTGCATTTATCTCATTTGCTTTCTCAACGATAGCTATCTAATACAGTCAAGGTTCATAGATGCTTTCTGGGTATCTAGGAATGCATTTTCAACTGGAAACCATGCAAGTTAAACACCTAGCATTTTGAAGGATCATTCTTGTTCAACAGGAGCTGGGCATTAAGTATTTTCAGGGGGCATTAATATTCTGTCTTGCCACAATGATGATATAGTAGATTTTTGTAAGGGAGAGAGAGAGAGGAGGGGAAAGAGCGTGTTTCATCTACATAATGCCTACCGGGACAGGTCCTTCCAGGTATTTTGGGGTTACAAGTATTAATCTTGAATAATACTGCTGAGAGCTTGAGCAATGTTTTTCCAGAAGAAAGCTCTCAGGAGAATGCAAACATTATTTGTGATTTGGGTAGATAAAGAAGCCTTTTAGAATACCTGGTTTTGCTGTGCCTTGTGATAAGCATCATTCACAATCTCTGCCTTACGGTTGTGCTGATTTGTTATGAAGATGACATGGGGACTGTTGTCTACTATAAATGTGCTAAGTTGATTAGTCTTGGAGACAAAATCACTTTAAAAGTGATCATTTCCTAAAATTGCTCTTGTTCTGATCAGAATAGCTTCCCAAATGCAACGATTGTTAAAAAAAAAAAAAACAACCAACCTCCCACCCCACACACAACAAAATCTGTCTGACCTTATCAATGTAAGCTGTGTTGATAGGTCTCATCTATGGGTGCATTCAGTTTTCCCAACAGGCATCAGCCATTCTTAGGTCAGCTTCTTTCTTTATCAACAGCAGATTTAATCTGTAAGAATGCCTTCCCATAATGGAGACAAAGTTCTCAAGGCCCCAGTCTTTTCTTCTCATTACAGTGAATGTAATTTTAAATTTAACATCTGTTTCAGAAGGAAAAAACAGTAAGCATTGTGTGGGCAAAAATAATGTACTTTTATCTGAATATTGTGAGTCTGCATCATAATGTATTTCTCTTGCTTGCAAGATGGAAGAGGTATACTTACGTATTCTGTTATGTTTCTTTGAAACTGCTGTTGATAGTATAAATTTGTATTAATATTGATGCTGTATGAATTTTTACTGGGAAATAAGAAGAAACATTCCATAGGCAGGTGTAGAGAAAATCTTTACCTTCAGAGATACGTGCTAAATAGAGGGCTAACTGTTTGAATGCTAAAGAGAAACACAGGTAACCTTCCCAAGTGGCCATGAATTACCACTTTAACACTAATAGCTGTGCCTCTTGTGTACTCATGCTGAAATTGGTATCAACTAGTCAAATACTTGTCTTAAGCTGCAAGAATAAAGAAAGAATTAAATGAATCCAGATGGACTCTCCTCATATCATCAAAATAAAATGCTCAATTAATTAGTTACGTGACTTCTCAATACATCATGCTAATGTCATCATCCCACAAACAGAAAATGGCACATGCAACACTGTCTGATTACAGGCAGTACTGGACACAAATCTGAGTGGGAAAAAATAGCTGGATGCTTTTATTATTCCAGTACTCCTACTATTATTTTGTCTGGGGAAATGAAACATAAAAACACTAGAGTGACTTTCTCAAGATTATCCAGGAAATAAGTAGCAGAGCAAAGCTATGACACTGCATCCTCTAAGTTAAAGATGATTATCTAATTTACCAGATAAAGCTTCCTTCCTGTCTTTTCAAAGGTCATTTTGATATCTAAAAAATAACTTTTCAAAGACAAATAAAATGATGTCCATTTTGTGAGGAAATTGGGGCACACTTACTAAGCTGTTTGACAGAAAGTGAGAGCAAGTCAGCGTGAGAATGAGATGTATACCCAGGGCTGATGCCTCAGTCTTGTGCTTCTCTGTCATCTCATCACTTCTGCTGGACTTGGGCATTTCGCAGAATCACAGAATCACAGAATGTTAGGGATTGGAAGGGACCTCGAAAGATCATCCAGTCCAATCCCCCTGCCGGAGCAGGAACACCTAGATGAGGTTACACAGGAATGTGTCCAGGTGAGTTTTGAATGTCTCCAGAGAAGGAGACTCCACAACCTCCCTGGGCAGCCTGTTCCAGTGCTCTGTCACCTTCACTGAGAAGAAGTTTCTTCTCATATTTAAGTGGAACCTCCTGTGTTCCAGTTGGTACTCATCGCCCCTTGTCTTATCATTGGTTGTCACCGAGAAGAGCCTGGCTCCATCCTCGTGACACTCACCCTTTACATATTTATAAACATTAATGAGGTCACCCCTCAGTCTCTTCTTCTCCAAGTTAAAGAGACCCAGCTCCCTCAGCCTTTCCTCATAAGGGAAATGATCCACTCCCTTAATCATGTTTGTGGATCTGCACTGGACTCTCTCCAGCAGTTCCCTGTCCTTCTTGAACTGAGGGGCCCAGAACTGGGCACAATATTCCAGATGCAGTCTCACAATTTCTTTTGTTTAATGCTATTTAAAACAGTCTGGATTGTCATATGCAGTTTTCTTTCTTTCTTTCCCCCTTCCCTTCCCTTCCCTTCCCTTCCCTNTCCTCTCCTCTCCTCTCCTCTCCTCTCCTCTCCTCTCCTCTCCTCTCCTCTCCTCTCCTCTCTTCTCTTCTCTTCTCTCCTCTCCTCTTCTCCTCTCCTCTCTTTTCTTCTTTTCCTATGAAGGCAGCCTGTAACAAGATGCTTTCCCAAGGCTGTAATAAACCAAATACATTTTTGGTATAATAAGATTCACTTCTGTTGTCCAGTACCCAAAATGATCATATTTCCAACACCATGCTATTACTTTGTATTTTATTAAGGTAATTTTTTATGTCATTGCTTTTTCACTTATGACCCTCACTCTTCCAGTGACATTTTTACTCGTAGCTTGAGATTTAATAAATAATTCGAATGCCAAGCAGAAGAAGAGGGCTGGTGATAGGACAGATGGTTCCATAAAGGGGAGGGTTTAGAGAGGCTTTTTTTGTTTGCTTTGGCGTTTTGGACTGTATTGTTTATGGGAGCCAGCCTCTGAAGGGTACCTCAAAAATATTCATAAGCTCTCTTTCTCTTTAAAGGCTGCAATAGTGTTTCTAAATTTTGTAGTGTCAAATAAATGCACAAATGTTGGACCAGTGTCAAATAAATGTACAAATCTCTATTCCTATAACAGCTATAAATTGGCAGCAGCTTCTAGGTGCTAGGGAAAGGCAGTTTTTGTCTTTACTAAGCAAACATCCACTGACATGCTGGAAAGGTTATTTCTTGTCTTGTAGCACCAAGGAAAGGAAAACCTTTCAGCAGTCAGTAAAATACTATGCCTCTGTTTTGTGAAACGTCAGGCCACACTGACAATCTCTTTTGGTTTAAAAACATGTGATGCTCTGTGCCTCAACTTTGCAACTTCTATTTCAATTTGAGTCCAGAGCAATCTCTCCTAGTCCAGGAGCTAGTGTGTTTACCTGAGGGCATTCTTTCTCTAGGCAGTTTCTAGACAGGGGTAGAGGGGCCGTATTGAATGTGGATCACACTTCTGGATATATTTTATGCAAACACTAGTTTTTTTGAAGAACGACCAGTAATCAACTTCCAAATCTTCTGTTCTTTTCTCTGGTTGCCACATAGACATGAACTTGAATCTTTCACTCTTATGCATGTCACAGTTTGCTTAAACGAGGAAATACTACGATGGGTTTTGCTTTTTGGTCACTGCAGATGTGTGACTCCAAAGTAGTTATTTTCAATTGAATTCTTTCTTTAGTTCTGCAGTGATGGTTATGTTTTAGAGCATTGTGATTTGTCAGCATCCTTGGCTTTTGTTGTTATCACTGACAACTTCAAGATGAAGCTGTAGTGCTATGGTTCTACAGTACCCTTGCTACAGCTTCCTCCTCGTTGATATCACAACTGGCCATTTGGCAGCCAAAGGAAATTAAATTAAAAGTTTAAAAACTCGAACTAGAGTGCTAAAGAAGCAATATCAGCCATAAGGAAGCTTGAGGAGCCTTGAAATGCATGGAAAAATAAGTTTGTAGCAGTGATTCCTGAAGAAAACTTTAACAGGTTCCTTCTACTCTGGTAGAACCCATTTTAGTATACAATATATATTATATCCAGTATTAAAGCTCTTTTCTTGATGACAGTCTTTCTGAGTAATGCTTCAGAAGTAACACTTGATGATGCTTTTGGTTTTTAACATTTAAAAGAACAAAGCAATTTTCAGGACTAAATCATGGACAATGAAAAAAAAGCATGCTTGTGTTTTCTGTGCTTGGTAGTTGCTTTTAGGTTGTGTAATCTCCATCTTACTAATTTTTACACCAATTTTTAGATATTTTTTAATAAATGTATAGAAATGAAAATTCATTAGCTCAGGTCTTTCTTCGGTCTTATTTGATCAATTCACAGGCACATCCATTTGGTTTATAAGCCATATTTCTAATTTTTGGAATGATGCTTGGTATATTGTGTTCTTTCAGGTTTTTGCAAGGATGAGTGCTCTACATCCCATCCCATCCCATCCCAAGTTTATTGAATAAGACAGTGTTCTTGCCTCTTTCTTGTTGAAAATAATAGCCTCACCCTTCAGTGCAGATTGTTTTATGTCACTTTAATTCATTTAACATAGTTTTTAATAATTTATGGTTACTGAGCTATTACATTAAAAAGTGATTACCTCAAATGACATTGCTCTATGAAACCATTAAGAGTTCAGTGGAGGAATCCACATATTATTATCACTCCAATTTTAGTTGAATAATGTAATAATTATTTGAATTAAATGGTTTATTAGGTACAAAATACATCATATTAAATCACAACAAATAATCCAGCCTGTGGACTGCAAGTGGGTTAAACTCCTAGAAAATAAGTATGTCTCTTGTGCCATACTGCCTCTCTATATTGAAGAAGATAGTATGAACAACAGATTCCAATTGTCTCCAAGAACAAACTTGTGAGACTGTATTCCTTTTCCTTTGAACTAAATTTAGAATGATAGATGTAATAAAAGCTAAGTATCAGACTTGCCTGATTTAAACACTGTGTATTTCCATTGACTCAATAGTCTATAATGGAAAGTAAGTCAGGGCAAAATTCCTTTTAATGAGTTTTAATAAACTATCATTATTCAGTAATCTTGAAAATAGTTCAAGCCCTTTCCAATAATCTGAACAGCTGCAGAAGACAGCTATGGACCATTGGTCACAGTCATGGCCAGGACATCCAGTAACTAAATTAGAGGAGGGACTTCCCAGCCTCTTTCAAGGACATGAAATAAACTGAAAAAAAATAGTGCTACTTTCAGGAGTCTTCCTCAATTTCAAACATTTTGTAGGCAATCTAGTCAAAGAAGGCTTCAGGCTCTTCTAGCTAAAACTGATTCACCAAGTGACAAATGTATAGGATTTTTTGTTCGGTTATTTAACAATATTAGACCATACAGAAGAAACAAATTTCTTTTTCTCTATTTGGGTAACTGCTAAGTTCATTCCAGAAAAGCCCATTTTGGTCAGCTGCCTGTTGAATTGAATTTTACTACCTATTTGTCTATGGACTTTGGGGTTTTCTATTATAAATTCTTATTGGTTTTATTTTTATTATATAATTTTACTATATTATTTTGAGCTTCCTAGTACTTTTATTATAGATTTGCTATCCCCAAAACTTCATTTGAAAAGAGCAGGCTAAGAAATGAACAGAAAATTAATGCCTCCCTTCAAAATTTGAGACTCTTCCTACAAGGTGTAGGTTCTCTTTGAACGATAATCCTGGAATGCTTCAGTTCGTTTGTCTGAGGTTTTTTTTTGACTCAGCTTGTTTTTTAAGGCTTGATATATGGAAAACAAATTGGGCTGTTGTTATGGTTGCTTACCTCCTTCTGGCAGTTGCAATGGTTAGCTGCCCTTATGATTCATAATGGTTTCCCATCTGCTGCTTGCTTCTGTTCAAGATGCCGTGCATTTTTAATCTTTAAATTGTTAGGTCTGGGTAAGTTTGGGGATACATAGATCCCTCAGCGAGTCTCTAAAGAGAATTCTCCTACTGCCATTTCTTCCAGATGGAGGTTGCTATTCTGTGAAAATGAGTTTCTGTGGTGCCTTTATTATTATGCACACCCCCTTATTATTATGTACACTAAAACTCTTTTACAGGAGGAAAATTTAAATTCTATTGTCAGTACTGACACACTGTGGATCCATTTCTATCTTCAAGAAGTATATTTGCCCAGTGGACAACATCTCTTCCACAGGCTAGATTAGTTACCTTTCACACTTTCTAAAAATAATAAACTGGCATCAAAACTGGAAGTACCAGAAGCAGATATGTTGCCCTGACAAAGTAAAACATTCATGTCATTTTTTTAGTCCATTCTTGAATGTACATACAGGTCTTAAACCTCTCTATTTTTGAGGTGCTCAGTCTAAGTCATTTAAAGAACATCTGATTTACGAAAACAAGTAAATGTTCCTCCACTTTAAGATGTCTGAAAGGGCACAAATTTCTAAAATCTTAGCTGAAAATATTCATTTGTTTGTAAGATTTCTACCACTTAATGTAACACAGAAATGCAGCTGTTTCTCTATAACTCCATTCAGTCAACATTAAGAAAATGACAGGCTATTCTTGAATCCATTTTCTCTGTTCAGGAATGGGGTCTTGCATATACATATATATATATGTATATATACATATATACACACACAGAGTCTTAGTTCATTCCCCAAAGACATAAATAACTCCCAAGGAATGACAACAACCTTTCCTATCTTTGCAGAAAATCACCTTAAATCATGTACACAAGGCTTCAAAGAGCCTTCATAGGTGAATGGAAGTGATAATTTAATTCAGGGGAAAAAAGGAAAAGCTGCAAACCCAGCTCACATCTCAATTAAGTAGTTAATACTGGAAATGAGCCATGCAACCATAGGTTATGCAGCTAAGGGACGACTATATTAAAAATTTGCTTCTAGGTTTGTTTGATTGCTGTACCTACAGCACAAACACAAGTTTGTTTGGCTCAGTTCTGATCTGTTTCATGCTAGTTTTCCTGAGATCATGGAACCATAGAATCATTTTGGTTGGAAGAGACCCTTAAGATTATAAAGTCTAACCATAACCTAACTCTGGCACTAAACCATGCCTCTAAGAACCCTAAGGTCCCTTAGAACCATCTGTATATCTTTTAAACACCTCCAGGCGTGGTGACTCAACCACTTTCCTGGGCAGCCTGTTCCAGTGCCTGACAACCCTTTCCATGAAGAATTTTTTCCTAATATCCAATCTGAACCTTCCCTGGCACAACTTGAGGCCATTTCCTCTTGTCCTATGGCTTGTTACTTGGGAGAAGGGACCAACACTCTCTGTGCTACAACCTCCTTTCAGGTAGTTGTAGACAGCGATAAGGTCTCCCCTCAGCCTCCTTTTCTCCAGGCTGAACAGCCTCCATTCCCTCAGCTGCTCCTCATCAGACTTGTGCTTCAAACCCTACAACAGCTTATTTGCCCTTCTCTGAACTCTCTCCAGCACCTCAATGTCTTTCTTGTAGTGAGGGGCCCAAAACTGAACACAGGATTCAGCGTGCTGCCTCACCATGGCCAAGTACAGGGGGACTATCACGTCCTTAGTCCTGCTGGCCACACTATTCTTGATGTATGCCAGGATGCTCATCGCAGAACCATTTAAGTTTACGTGATTTAGCACAGTAAGCACCAGGGTTTTCTTCTCCTATGAGAGCCAACAGGTATCAATAACAAAGAGCCTAGACATCTTACTCAGGTAGTTCAGCACCTCAAGATGCAGCTACAGTGGCTGAAGGCTTTGCAGTGTAAGCTGGATGAGTTCTTTTTTTGGCTAATGACTTGAACAGTGGCTGTGGTGGAAGCCCATTCGCTATGTGGTATACGCACATAAAGTGTGCAGCAGACTCACTGTAGCAAGCTGCCTGAAGGGCCCAGAGGGCTGGGCTGGGCTGGGCCCTTGTCTGTGCTGCTACAGCTGCATCATATTGGTGGACATGTGGAAGCGTAACTCCCAGCCACCAGTGGTAACTTACTCATGGAAACCATCTCAGTTCTTTGCAGCATCTCTTCTGAAAATGTCTTCACCATCTTTCATGAGCTTGTATAACTAGTTTTACTGTTTAGATTTTTAGTATTGAAGTTTTAATTAATTTTAATCAAGACTATCAAGTAGATAGCTTTGAGCTGTACTTACGCCTTCTCATCCTGATAGGAGAAGCATGAGGTACAATTCAGGTTCTCTGTCCATATTTTGTCTTCAGTCAAGGTTATAGAGATCATTCAACAGCTAGAGGTGGGCAGGAGGGTGCCTCTTTAGATATCTTATCTTTCTTTACCTTTTCATGGGGATTGGGACTAGGGAAGAGGAAAGGAAGGGGCAGTGTTTCTACTTCCAGTGCTGCTTTAGCCTAATTTAACGTATGCAAGTTGCAGCCTCCAGGATGACCCAGGAGAGAGTTAGAAGGATTTGGGGGCCTTTGGAAGTATTTAAAGAGTCTTTGGATTATTTAATATTTTCTTCTATGGCTCAAAAAATGCATGCTCCAGGCACATTCTATCATTCTGAAAGCCTAAATCCATGCCACATGTCAGAGTATAGAAAGCTTTTAAATATGTGCATGGATTTGCTATGGTTTTCTTTTAAAATACTTTCACAGAATAACAACTTAATCTTCATAGTCAAGCCATGCATGAAATCTGAATGCGTCCCTTCCTCTGCCCTACTTGCACTGCAAAATGGATGGTCAGTAAAAAGCATAGAAATACTTTGGCAATATTTTTCTATAAAAAAAGAGGTCTTAACATATTGCCTCAACCTCCCAATGTGAACTCTTCCATACAAGTTTCTGTCTGTTTCTAAAATATTTTCATGATCTTCCTGATACTAGTAGTAAACCAGAGTTGACAGTCTACTTAAGAACTCACCCTAAAAAATTATTAGTTTATTAGATGGCTGTCTATGTTTAAAAAAAAAAAATAATTAAGAAAAAAAGTAATCACTTTTGAAGCTTCCAAGTTTGATGACTTAGAGCAGATCCTCAGCTCATTGTAATGCAATTGATCTCAGTACAGGCAGGGATCTGCATTCTTTCATTCAATCAATACTTTTGCCAACCCGTTTCTTAACTCATATTGTAAAATTCTGCAGGTTCTAAATAATGGCTTTATTTTCTCTTGTCTGTAATCTGAATAAGATGAAGAGCCTGTGTGTTTCCTTGGTGATGGCATATGGGGCATACTGCACTGTGATAGCAAGCACCTTTTTAAAAACAGCTTCATTATGCTCCCGTCATGTACTGGCAAGGGCTGGAGCCGAGATAGTGGGTGAGATGGATCATCGAGCTGATCAGATATGGCAGTTCCTGTGTTTTCTGCATTCTCAAGGACGACAAGATTTTTAACCAAGCATAAACATTTTACAGTTGCCTCGTAGAAATCTGTTTTATTTGTCTAGGGGTTAGGGAAGAAGGTATGTTTCCCAAAGGTTGTGGGAAAAGTCTTTAGCGTGGATGCATATGATGGTGATAGATTTATATTTAGCTGACAGTTTGTAGCAGACAGTTCACCGAGGAGCAGAGCTCAGAGTCCTTTATTACTTTGTAAGAATAAACAAGTGTTGCTTCTGGTTTTCACAGGGGTTGCCATTTAAGAGGGGAATGAGCTGCTTAGGATTTTTTCCTCAGTAGTGTAAAAACCGTTTCTATTTATTTCTACTTAAGGGTGGAGGGTACCTGAAAATGGCAAAGACAGATGTAATATCTTATATGAACAGGTAAATCTGTGACAAATAAAAATGCTCAGGTTCTCGAATTTTTTAAAAAAAAGAAATATGCACAACATCTTTGAGGCTAGAGCCTTTAATTAGAAGAATTGCTGGAAGAAAGTGCTTTATTCCTAAGAAATTATAACTGAAGGATAAATTAAATTGTGACATCTAATACAGAGAGAAGTGCCTAAAACCTGCTGAACATCAGGTGAAATAAGGTACCTATCTCTGTTAGACCCTTTCATAAATCTGCACAGTCACCTATAATAATTTTAAAAGCTTAAATATTCCTTGCAAATTTGGCTTTCTGGCTCAGAAAAATACACCAGTTGAGGGTAGCCCCATAGCACATACTTAAAGCACGCTCTTCAGGACAGTGATGTGCTTAGTCATGTCTTCCCATTTACCAGCCTTAAGGAGAACCTGTGACAACTATTTCAGTAAGAATATCTTTTTTATTTTTATGTCAGAAAGCTTTGTGAGCCTCAGTGAACTAGTGCTAATGAAACACGCATAAGGAAACACAGAGATGCTGTGATTATTTTCCTGTAATACTGTTTCGGAGTGTCCTTACAAAACTCATTGCTCTAGCTGCGATCTCTTTTCCCCACAAAGAAGCTTGCTATAAAATGAGAAGGCAGAAACAAGAGTCTGTTGATGGATTAAACTATAAATAAAAGTGATACCAACACTTTTAATGAAAAGCCTGCTAACTACCCTTTAAATCTGGTCTTGGCACTTGTAGAGTCAGAAATTCAGAATATTCAGAGCTAGAGGACACACACAAATGAAACAGCTGTGGCAGAACCATGATGAAGATTGGTATGATCAGGAGGTGAGGCACCACTGGCACCCAGGCTGGGAGAGGAGAGGGAGAGGGAGAGGAAGAGGAAGAGGAAGAGGAAGAGGAAGAGGAAGAGAGGAAGAGATCCCTCCACCAGCCTGTGGAAGGGACTACACATACCACCAAGAGCATCTCTGACAACTTCTGCTGAAAATCTGTGACATCGATGGCAAAAGCAGATTTGTTTTTTAGATGCACATGGATTTGCAGGTCTTACATAATGTGCCTACACTCTGTGTTTTCTAAATTATTGTGAAAGAAAAGTGTTTGACTTCCTCTGGTTTCCAGTGATATTCTCATCCCTCTTGGCTGTTTGAAGTGCTTGACTGAGATCATATGGTGTGCTTACCGATGTGGTATATTTATTCTTCAGTGTGCATGCATTTAAAGTCAACTTGTGTGCATGCCAGTGTGTATAAATATATGCAAAGATATCCCAAATAATATAAATATATTTATATAAAATTAGACCACTCTATTTTCCCAAGGACAAATGTCTCATTTTTGACATATTTTGCTGAAGTACCTCTGTTGTGACATGGTGTTAGCCTTCTTGTCACTGTTGCTTATCATCTTTTGCATTAGATCTGCCTCCCAGCTAAACTGGAAGAAAGTACTGAGTCTGTGGTACCATATAGCCTAGATGTTTGTGAGATGACATTTTCATGTGCTACTTTATTTTCAAATCTCTTGAAAGTTGTTCCAACTTCTGAATGTCACTGTTGTCACCACTTCTGTCGATTACAATTCATTGAATATGTCTGTGTGAGAACGCATACCAATATTTTGTAGAGCATGTTTCCATATCCCTTGAACCATTTAAATGTTTCACATCACTCATTCTAGCTGGCCTCCACAACCTCCCTGGGCAGCCTGTTCCAATGTTCTGTCACCCTCACTGAGAAGAAGTTTCTTCTCATATTTAAGTGGAACCTCCTGTGTTCCAGTTGGTACCCATTGCCCCTTGTCTTATCCTTGGTTGTCACTGAGAAGAGTCTGGCTCCATCCTCGTGACACTCCCCCTTTACATATTCATAAACATTAATGAGGTCACCCCTCAGTCTCCTCTTCTCCAAGCTAAAGAGACCCAGCTCCCTCAGCCTTTCCTCATAAGGGAGATGCTCCACTCCCTTCATCATGTTTGTGGATCTGTGCTCGACTCTCTCCAGCAGTTCCCTGTCCTTCTTGAACTGAGGGGCCCAGAACTGGACACAATATTCCAGATGTGGTCTCATCAGGGCAGAGTAGAGAGGAAGAAGAACCTCTCTCGACCTACTAACCACCCCCCTTCTAATACACCCCAGGATGCCATTGGCCTTCCTGGCCACAAGGGCACAGTGCTGGCTCATGGTCATCCTGCTGTCCACCAGGACCCCCAGGTCCCTTTCCCCTATACTGCTCTCTAATGGGTCATTCCCCAACCTACAGTGGAACCTGGGGTTGTTCCTGCCCAGATGCAAGACTCTACACTTGCCCTTGTTATATTTCATTAAATTTTTCCCTTGCCGACTCTCCAGCCTGTCCAGGTCCCTCTGGATGGCAGCACAGCCCTCTGGCGTGTCAGCCACTCCTCCCAGTTTGGTGTCAGCAGCAAACTTGCTGACAGTGCACTCCATTCCCTCATCGAAGTTGTTGATGAATATATTGAATAGTACTGGTCCCAGTACCGACCCTTGAGGGGCTCCACTAGATACAGGCCTCCAACTGGACTCTGCCCCATTGACCACAACTCTCTGGCTTCTTTCCTTCAGCAAGTGGACTTCAGGTGGACTTCACAGTCCACCTCACTTCTCGATCGTCCAGACCACACTTCCTCAGTTTAGCTGTGAGGATGCTGTGGGAGACTGTGTCAAACGCTTTACTGAAATCAAGATAGACCACATCCACTGCTTTCCCGTCATCTATGCACCTGGTTATGTCCTCATAAAAGGCTATGAAGTTGGTTAGGCATCACTTCCCCTTGGTGAAGCCATGTTGACTGCCCCTAATGACCCTCTTATCCTTGATATGCCTTGAGATGGCACGAAGGATAAGTTGTTCCATCACCTTCCCAGGGATGGAGGTGAGGTTGACCGGTCTATAGTTACCTGGGTCCTCCTTCTTGCCCTTTTTGAAGACTGGAGTGACATTTGCTTTCCTCCAGTTCTCAGGCAACTCTCCCATTTCCCACAACTTAGCAAAGATGATGGAGAGTGGCCTAGCAATGACTTCTGACAGTTTTGACAGGTGGTAACATCTCATGTGCAATCTCATTATGTTTCTCATCTGGTATGAAGTGGTAATGACAGTCTGTAAATAAGTGTTAGACTATTTTTGTTTTAGCAGGTTATTTGTTCTCCATTTCACTGAAAGTTGCTTGAGTGCTGATGGTTGCTTGACAAGACTTTGTGGCAGTGGTGCTGATAGAGGTCCTTTAGCAGGAGGCATGTAGCTCTGAATACATGATGTGGATGTGGGGTTCAGAAGAGGGAACTACCGCTCTCCAGGCTGCATAGAGCTCATAAGACATAGACTCTACCGACTGTAGTACTCTTGGTGGCCTTGTGCACAGACTTACATAGGCAGAAGTCTTTTGTCTTCTTCCCAGCTACATATCAGGCTTTCCCTGGAAGTCTGTTGGAGTAGTGGAAGACACCTTTGGCAAAGCAAACTGTGTGCTGTCCAGGGATCCATGCCATGCTGCATGGTGCCTTTGCTTTGTCCAGCAGACAGGACTCTGGTCAGGGACTGGTGATACACATGCGTGCCTTGAGTCAGACTTGCAGGGACAGGTTTTTTTTTTTTTAATACTTGACAAGTGTTTGTGTTACAAAATAGAAACAATTCAGGAAAACTGTTAATGAGATGAAATTATGGCTGACCCTTAGAAAGCTCTCCATTGACTTCCATTTGTGTCATCTAGTATCTAGTTACCACTAGGTAAGAATTCTTCTCTTCACCTGCTTTTTTGGTGAAAGTGTCTATATTTCCACGAAGTAACTTCTACTCAAAGCTGCCTTTTTATCTTTCTCAGTAGTAAAGGCTCCAAACACCATCTGAGATGCCTTCAAAAGCCCCGGACTCCACTATTGTTGCAAATTTTTTCCTGCAATGCAAGTGTCACTGTATGAACTGTATGTGAATCCTTAATACCTAATTGAGATGTTATTAATATTTAAATAAGTTCCCACATCTCTTCATTCCACTTTAATTAAAAGCAATAAGAATATTGATTAAAAGACCATAATCCAAACTTTTTTTTTAATATAAGACTGTAGATGAAGACTGTCACAATAATCTCTTTAGAGTAGAGCATTGTTTTTGGGAATAAAGTGAGTTATGTGTTGATATCAAACTTGGAATTATTTGGTTGTGCATGTAAAACATTATTTTTATTATTTGATCGAAAGTCTCCTATTTCTGGATTGGTTTTATTACTGTGAAGTTATGAAGCTATGTGATTTTTTTAAAATCTTCATTTCTTTCACTCTTGACAAAATTTCTAAATATGGTGAAAAAATATCTCTGTTCCTCATAGGGAGAAATACAAGGGAAAGAGACATAATTTGGCAGCTTGTTCTGAGAGAGAGAAAATTGTCATTAAACAGTAAATTCTGATCTTGTATGTGGGAAGTCATGGACAAGATCTGGGATTTGGAAAATACTCAGCATGTGCTTGGTGACAGCCAGGCAATTTGACATGTGTGTTTCAAATCCATACTTGCTTTGGATAAATTACATTAGCTGCAGACATGAAAACAGATCAGTTTCTTCTGATTTGTGATGAAAGGTGGTCACTTCAGGTTCCCTGTCACAGTAGGGACTTTTCTGATAGGATCATTGGTAATAGGTCTCAATTTCATGAAACAAGGGAGCCAACAAAAGAATTTTTTATCATAAGCAGAATATTCAGTCAGTTGTGTTTTAAATTCCAGGGTTTTATGTGCTTTTGTTCATTGTAATATTAATGCAATTCTGTATTTCACTGGAATTACAGTTCGCTGGGGTTTGCGCCGTTGTAGAATCTCAAGGGCACAAAGGCTGTTAGTACGTGTTGAGTAGTTTTCTTGATTATTTCTTTACTGGTGTAGGGAACAGATCCTGTTTCTAGTCAGCAAATGGGCAATGCATTCAGAGAAACCTTTCAAAATTATTTTATGGGATATCATTGTGCTTCCAAGGCAGCAGAATTACACACTTGAATAATAAGAAACCCCAAACAGATAATGAGAGAGAGATTGCTCTCCTTGCCTCCCACTTCAGGTCGTAAAACTGATGTCTCCATAGGAAATTCATGTGAACTCTTCTGATGTCTCTTTCTGTTTCGAAGTGCACAGAATCATCTTTGAACTTTTTTTTTCCCCCTCCCATCTCTTTCCACCTGCCACTACTCACCACAGTGTCAGAATCAGATGCTCCACTTGAATCTTACTTTGGGAGGTTATCACCTGTCCCTTCAATTTGCTACTCTCTTCCCTATTTTGGAAGCTCTTACCATTCTCTCATCTTGTAACTGTGCAATCCCTAATAGCACGCTCTTGTGGTATCTCACTTAACAAAACTTCTCTAGCTCCCACGTGAGTCTCAGGTTATTTTTTTCCTCTTTGGTTTCCTTTCCTTCATCTCCAAAACCCCTGTGCTACACAGACATCCCCTGCACCTCTCTCCTCAAGTCTTTCTTGTCTGCCTTCTGCCCTTTCCCTACCTTAGAAGCAGCACAAAGCAGGGCTCCTAATGAGCTACTTCTTGATCAATTTAAGGTGCATGCCTCCAGCTTATTCTTCTTGATTTCACTGCTGCCTTTGACAATCACTCTCACCTACTCTGCTTTCTCTTTTCTCCTGCCTTTTGTGATTGTATGATATCCCGATGACGTGTTGTTGACTGGTCACCTACAAATCTGGAGCAGCAAGTAGTCCAAAGGGCAAATAGTTCTGACAATTGCAAGTGAAAAACTATTTCTATGGTCTGTTAAGAGAATACTTAAAATCCTTTATCTGTTCATCTGAAGTTCTGTTTGCAAATGTTTCTGAATTGAAAATAATTATGAAAGAGATTCTGATATTTTTACCATGAATAGTACAATAGCTCCAGATTGCTCCAGCGAGAATTTGCATTGAAATCAATGGGATTATTCCTGCAGTAAAAAATGGGAAATATTGGAATTGGGTCAAAAAAAAATTCTATGAACATTTGACTATTGCCTAATCAGAAGTTTCACATTAGGGACTGTGGGAACCCTTTTGGTGTTCAGAACCACAAATACTGGAAGCAGCATGACTGAGGAACGCTGATTGTTCTTTTCCTTCTTTGAGTGGTAAGAAATGGATATTGTCTTTTTTATTTTAAATAGTCAACTCTTCCAGGTAGGGAATTTGTCTCACTTAATATTCATAAAGTTTCATTCGAGTGTAGAGTTCTGTATTAGTAATCAGTGATTATCATTAAGAAGTTCATTATGTGCAGGCAAAGTACAATTGGGTATACCATTTTCATGGAGAGTACCATAAGGGTATTTATCACCATTCAAAAGCTATCACCTCTGTGCTTGAATTAATGGGAAACTTGCAGTGCTGAAAGTGATGGAAAACAGACAGGCAGAGTAGATATTAAGGTTATAATAATATTTTGGGGATTTACATTGTTTAAAATGAAAGCATGACTTCAAATGCCTGTAGAAATGATACAATTACCTACCTCTTAAAATTTATAGAATCAAGAATTCTCTAAAGTCTGCTGATTATTAAGCCTAGGTAACATTTGTGTCTGAAAGATGTGACACTCATACCACCTGAAGTGTGTATCATAACCCTCTAATTTAATATAGTGTTCATACAAGTTAGAACTTGAAGCGTATCTAAACTAGAGTAAACTGTAAGACCAGGAAAGGCCAAAGTACACGTATTTGTACATTGCCTCTTATGTGAAATTCAGAGTCTGTCCTCCTTCAAGGTTTAATCTAATCCTTTTCTCTGATAGTACTGATAGAACCTTCCAACTTCATGTCTTCTGCAAGTTTTAGGAATCCACTCCTATGTTTTGTGCCAAAGTTGTTAATTAAAATAGTAGATTAAACTGATTTTGAGATCCTCTTTGAGGAACTCTACAGATAATCTTCTATAGCTCCTATGAAAATAAATGTTGAACTTGTTTTTGGTTTTTTATAGATTATTTAGCCATCTTACACTTCCTGTCTTTGTGTTCCCTATCATTTTGCCATATGGCACTATGCTGAATGGTTTTATGAAGACTAAATAAATTTAATTTAGGGCTTCGCATTTTCTGGAAAATCTCTTGTTTAAGGCTCTGTTTTTACACGTGTAGAACAGGTCCAGGACATACAACTGCACAGTTAGGGTATTTTATTTCTTACATTTTCTTTTTCACCAAACCAGTGTCTTCTTTTTCTTCCTCTACCTTATGACTTCTACAAAAAAATTAGTAATAAATTATTTTATTTTTTAAATTTGAAATAAATCAGGTATTTCACCTGAGCCCAAGATATTTTGGCTAGCATTATTGCTGGCAGAAATTACACGTTTACCTATAAATTAGCCTGGTAACTGTCACTGTGGAATATTGCGCAGTGTCACTGAACAACATAAATAAATGTATTCTTACAAATAGGAAAGGAGATATTTGTGGTTTGCTAATGGAAAACTGAAGCATAAAGCCATTAAAAGCTATTTTTATTTTTTAATACAGAAATTGTTCCAAATCGCTTTTAACAGCGTGGTTGTCTTAGCAAGAATTATCTTAAGTGTACAAATAAAATCAGCCAATGTTGCTCACTTTTCAAGCCTTGAATGTTGAAGACTTACAGTGTTGTACACTGTAGCTTAGGAATTAGGAGGGTTACCAAACATATTCTTAAATACAGTTTGCAAAATAAATTGTAGAAATTTCAAAGCGTTAAAAATATACACAAACCCTGACGGGTATTTCACAACAAATTATTTGCTTTGCTGACCTTGAGAACAAGTCCTCCTAGAAGTTAGTTAAGACTGAATTAAGACTCACAGCTGTTTGGTTTTGCCATTTCTTATAAAGTTGGCAACTTGAAGATGATATTTTGACTATTGCTAAGAGCTGGTATATGACCACTGCTAATTTTCCACAGATAAGAGATTTCACAAGGTAATAATTTACAGTAATTTCCAACTTATTTCTTGAAAATCTTCAGTGGTTTTGAGCTCATCTAAATCACTGTGTCTTTATCCTTTTTCTAGTTTCTATCCCACCTACATTTATCACCCGCTTCTCTCTTTGAAGTCAGGAAATTGGGAAAACTTAATGAAACTCATAATTTGCAATTTGTGCATACAGTTTCCTGTATGCCCTTTCCTAGCTTTCATTTCATTTGCCTTCTTCATTACACTATTCCATATCTTAAAATGAAATTAATATATTCCATCTCTTGTTATCAGCTGTGGTTTTTCTTCTTAGATAATTTCCTCTTCTCTGTCTCCTTTTAGTCAATGAAATTTCAAGTCTTCACTAACGTACTTTTTTCTCTGGGTATCTGATAAAGTTCTCCTTAGACTTGGCACTTGTGGGCTCCCTTATAATCACCTGTCATTTAGAATACCATGCCATGGGTTTTCATTTCTTTGGTCTTTATTTCTATTTCTCTGATGCTTTGTTTGAACTCATACAATTAAGGGTCACCAGAAGTATCTAATTCTTACCAGTCTTTGTGTTTATCTTTATTGCTCTAAACAGGCTTGCAGACTGATTAAGAGTCCCAAAGCAGTATATTGAGATATGGGAAATGCTCAAAACTCCTCATTACCATTTGCTGGCTTTTGTTAAATGAAAAGTAATTATGACTTCCATTGTGTCATGCAGGTAGTCATTAATGTTGAGTATGTCTTTGGGAAATAAGATAGCAGATCGGAGCAAAGTATTAAGCTGTCTACATCTACTTGGATACAATAACTATAATGACATCCAAGAGTCCTGAATGGTCCATTGGTGCAAGTTGTTTTTTGTTATTTTTTGCCTTCTAATTTTTGGGATATGAGATCATTGTGATTGTATAAATGTAGCAAGTACACTGTTGTGTTTCTTTCCAGTGGAGATTTTGTATAAGCTGCCCTATTCCAAATACTGTAATAATAAACCTTAGTAATTGTGAAAATAATAGATTTTTTAAAAATATGCAGATATGTTCCTTTTAGTTTTCTAGAAGATTAATGTTTTCCTGTGGTTCCAGCCTCTCTGAGACTGAGGAATTCTTTGGAACATGCCCTACTTCTCCCATGGGCCCTGGCCTCACTTCACCTGGAGACAGGGACAGGAGGAGACATAGAATGCCTGAGGTTCACTCACAAGCCTCCTCCCTTCAGTCTATTGTAGAATCAAAGAATAGTGTGGTTTGGAAAGTACCTTCAAATGCCACCTAGTCCAACCTCCACTACAGTGATGAGGGACATATTCAACAAGATCATGTTTCTCAGAGCCTCGTCCACCCTGACCTTGAATGTTTCCAGGGATGGGGCGTTGTCCTGGTTTCATCTGAGAAAGAGTTAATTTTCTTCCTAGTAGCTGGTGTGGTGCTGTGGTTTTGACTGAGAGTGAGGATAATGTTGGTAATACACTGGTGTGTATATTTTGGGGGAACAAAGAAGGGGCGTGATGTTTGGAGTTATGGCATTTGTCTTCCTAAATAACCGTTATGCACAATGGAGCCCTGCTTTCCCGGAGATGGCTGAACATATGCCTGCCAGTGGGATGTAGTGAATGAATTCCTTGTTTTGCTTTGCTTGTGAGCATGGCTTTTGCTTTACTTATTAAACTGTCTTTACCTCAACCCACGGGTTTTGCTCACTTTTCTGATTCTCTCCCCCATCTCATTTGGGGAAGTGGCTGTGTGGTGTTTAGTTGCTGGCTGGGGTTAAATCACAACAGGCATTTACCACCTCTCTGGGCAACCTGCTCCAGTGTTTCAGTGTTCCAGTCTTTCTTATACCTAGTCTGAATCTACCTTCTTTTAGTTTAAATCCATTACCCCTTGTCCTGTCACTCCAGAACATATTAAAATGTCTGTCCCCATCTTTCTTATAAGTCGCTTCAACTACTGGAAGGTCGTAATAACGTCTTCCTGGAGCCTTCTCCACGCTGAACAACCCCAATTCTCTCAGCCTTTCCTCATAGGAGAGGTGTTTCAGCCCTCCGATCATTTTTGTGGACCTCCTCTGTCCCCTCTCCAACAGGTCCATGTCTTTCCTGTACTGAGGACTCCAGAGCTGGACGCAGGACTCCAGGTGGGGTCTCACCAGAGCAGAGCAGAGGGGCAGAATCACCTCTTTTGACCTTCTGGCCACACTTCTGATGCAGCCCAGGACATGGTTGGCTTTCTGAGCTACAAGTGCACATTGCCGGATCATGTCCAGCTTTTCATGCACCAGTACCCTCAAGTCCTTCTCTGTAGTGCTGCTCTCAATCCCTTCATCCCCCAGCCTGTATTGATACTGGGGGTTGTCCTGACTCAGGTGCAGGACCTTGCTCTTGCCCTTGTTGAACCTTATGCGGTTTGCATGGGCCCACTTCTTCGGCTTGTCTAGGCCTCTCTGGATGGCATCCCGTCCCTCAGGTGTGTCAGCTGCATCACTCAGCTTAGTGTCATCCATAAACTTGCTGAAGGTGCGCTCGATCCCATCATCTGTTTCACTGGTGAAGATATTAAACAGTACTGGTCCCAATATGGACCCCTGAAGAATAACACTTGTCACTGGTGTCCATGCAGACATTGTGACACTGATCACTACCTTCTGGATGTGGCCACCCAGCCAGTTTCTAATCCACTGAACAGTCCACCCATCAAATCCATACCTCTCCAGTTCAGAGAGGAGGATGTTGCGCGGGACCATGTCAAAGGCCATACAGATGTCCAGATAGATGACATCCTAGGCTCTTCCTGTGTCCACTCATGTAGCTCCACCATAGAAGGCCACTAGGTTAGTCAGGCAGGACTTGCCCTTGGTAAAGCTGTGCTGTCTGTCTTGAATCACCTCCCTGTCCTCCATGTGCCTTAGCATAGCTTTGAGCTCTTCCATGATCTTCCCAGAAACAGAGGTGAGGTGAAGTCCCTGGTGACTGCAACAAAGGAAACATCACACCCATTTTTAAAATGGAACACCAGGGACTTCACCTGACTGCCATGACTTCTCAAATATCATGAAGAATGGCTTGGAAACTACATTAGCCAATTCCCTCAGGACTGATTTTCACTTACAGTGGGAAAGACTTTGCTCTTCCAGTCCCCATCTTGCAGTCCATCCACTCAAGAAGTGTGGGAAGAGAGCTTGCCAGTGAACACGTGCGGCAAAAAAATTGTTGAGTACCTCAGCCTTTTCTTTGTCCGTTGTTACCAGTTTGCCAATCTTGCTCTTTTGGGGGGTACGCTGTCTTTGACCTTCCTTTCCGGACTGACATACCTGTAGAAGGCCTTCTTATTATTCTTTGCATGCCTTGCCAAGTTCAGCTCCCAATGCAAGTTAAGGCACTTTAGTAGCACAGAACCTCAAATATGGGGCTATTCTCATGACTTCCTACAACCTTAAACCCCAATCATCTGCACAGCCAATAAAGTTTTGTTAAGTAAAATCAATCTAAGCAATACCACATCTACCAGTTTTGTTAGAGATTATTTATTAATTTAGAAAAAAACCCTCTAATTCCAGTTATTTCTATTTTTTTTCCCCCGAATTTCAGGGTTGCATTATTAACTGAGTTTATATGTGATCATTCCTTACTGCCCCACCCTTGTTTTCTAATGGGCCACAAAGCTTATATTCATATCACCTCTTTTGTCATCCTGATATAGGCAAAATATTTATCTCTATTATTTTCAAACGCAAATAGACATGCAGACAGTTGTGTGGACTGCGTTCTTTATGGGCTGTATGCAAGGGTATCAGAGCAATACACTGCTTTTCAGTGAAGGCTCTGGATTCTTTCACAACACATCTGTTACTTCATCCATTCTCAACCAACCATATAACACTTGCTTTGCTCTCATCTTACTCAAGAACTTTGAAGCTGTGTTTTATCCTTCTGATCTAGCTGTCTAATGCTTTGCTTTTTCCCCAGAGTATAAGCATTTTATGTTCCAATGGAAGTGATAGATTTAGCCACAGGGACATTTCTTGCAGTTTTCACTGATATCTGTCACCTTTTTTCCATATACAATGTTTATTCCAGTGGGTCTTTTTCACAGAATTCAGTCAGCTTTCAGAGCTATTTTTATGGTGCTGCACATCCTAGTGCCATGTATCACCTCTTACCCAGGATTACAGTGGAAATGAGTCTTCCATAAATATCTTGGGGCACAGTAAAAGGCATGAATGTAGCAAAGAGAACATCTGCTAAAGTTGGATGTTTATGTTACATGCTGTATTGTGTTTGTTTCTTAATGCATTATACTAAATTGCAGCAGTGCCACTTCAGATCAGCTATGATGTGGCATGCCTGTGTCATGTGGATTTATTCCCTTTAATATTTAAAGATTTTTTTAACTTGCATCTTTGCATTTCTGAACAGAAATCAGGCAGCAGTTGACTTACATTTTGACTCCAGAGGGATGAATCATAAGTGAATATGACTTTCATTCCATGCTTTGCAAAATACAGGCAAGAAAAGTGAATGTACACACTGACCATGTTCCACATATCTTGTTTTTGCAGAAAATATTTTCCAGGGAGATTTCACTTACCTAAAACATACCACCTTTCAAGAAAGCTAAAAGCAAAACAAGATAAACAAAAGAAAAACCTATCACACTATTTACAGGCACCTGAGATATTATCAAAGCATGACCTTTTAGCCATTTCTGCTACCTAGCTGCCTGCCTGCAGCGTGAAGACCACCTGTTGCAGAAACACGTGGGTTGCAAGGAAAAGTGTCTAATTTATGTTCTGTTAATGCACATAACTTAAAAATCTACTTTTTTTTTCTTATTTGGTCTTTGTTAAGTAGTGGAAGAGTGGGTGGAATTCTATTTGTTTGACCCATTTTCTCCAGCTGCCCTTCCCAGCTTCTCCTCAGGCTCGTGCTTACTGATATTCCAAGAAAACATATTTTAGAATCATTTTTATATTGGTTTTCTTTCTTTTAAATAGCAATTTGGAAGCAGAGAAACTGCAATGATGTTGGTGTGGTAGATTGGAACTCTTCAGTTGTAAGACCAGATAGGAAAAATTCTGCCCAGAAAAGCCCCATCAAGTTCAACTCTGTTAATATAGGTGTGCATGAGCAATTATCCACATAACTGGATACAGAATGTTGACAGTTATTAGGGAAGTAAAACTGAGACTTTGCCTTATATTAAGTAAGCAATACTTTTTTCTTTCCCTTCTGCTTCCCTAAGTGTCCTCAACTCAATTTTTCAGCATTAATAGTGGGCCTGATCCAAACATTGCATCAGTAAACCTAGTAAGTGATTTATTTGAAGTGTTAGGAGTCTGAAATACAGTTCTACATGTTATAAATTTAAAAGTATGTGATTTTTATGAATTGATTGTTGATGAAAACAGTAATTTCCTTTTGCTCTTAAGACTCTTAAGAGAAAAAAAATCATCCTGAAGTGGGATGAAATAATTATTTTCTTACTCTTTTTTTTTTTTTTTTAATTCTTATGTAAGCAAATTTGGAGTGTAAAGGGAGTTATGTGAGAACCGAAATGGAATTGCTTGTGTGGCTCCATAAGCAACTACTCCATGTTCTCTGGTACTTCATATATTATATACTGTCCTCGAGAGGCCAAAAGCCTCTGACTGCCTGCAGAGTGAAGCAAAGGAGACTTCTTCAGAAGTCTGTGGAGTCCAGCAGCTGGCTAAGCAAGGAGGTGGTGGGAGAGGGTTGGGAGTTGAGGAATACTTTGCCTCCTCAGTTGGGAATTGGGGCATCCCAGCTGCTTGATGCTAGCCCAGAGGGACCTCCAGCTCTCCCCTGCCTGGTCCCTGCAAGCAGTTCTGGTGAAGATGTCACATCCCTCAGCAATGTCTCTGCTGAAGGAGGCACATCTGTCAAAAAACTTTTGACTGGACTTAGTTGAAAAGTATTTACCATCTTTTTTATGACATTCAAAGCCCTGGTTACCACAAGGGCTTATACTGTGTCAGGTTTCAAGCAACTGCTCAGTAAAGAAAGGAACCCTCACTGAAAGCTTACATACAGCAATGAGAGAAAGTTCCTGTGATATTTTAGATTGAGTACAGATATCAGTGAAAAGAACAAAATGTCCAGCTCTGAGCATTGCCATTGATTTAGTCTGAGCCTTGGATTCCCTTACTTAATAGAGATTTATTTTTCAGTGGGCTTACAGCAATGTAAGACAGGAGTATCTTCTATCTCAGATTCCTCACCTATAAAATGCAAATTATACATTCACACCTACCTCAGAGGAGTCTTGTCAGGAGTAATTGGTTAATGTGTGTGAAGTTCTTTAAGGCTGTAGAATAAAATTGCAGTGTATTGCATACCGTTACACACAAAATACAAAATCTAAGTGTGAAATACATGTTGTTAGTGCAAGGCCCTGGATGCTCACTCGTAAAAATAGGCTGGTTACATGTTAACATTTCGGCAAAAGTAGTCTAAATATTACTTCAGCTTGATTGATTGTTTTTGGTTTTGGTTTTGTTTTGGTTTTGGTTTTGTGGTTTTTATTTGTTTGTTTTCCATCTTTTGAGTTGCAGTGTTTCTTCTCTGTAGATGACTATTTGGTGTGTACCGAGTATGGAACGCTTATCAGAGTTTTTAATACAGTCTTGGACCCTAGCAACCTCTGGGATTACTGCTGTTGCCTAAGCTTAGGCATCTGACTGCCTCTCAAATGTAAGGCAGACACTTAAAGCTTGGCAACTGAATTGAGATCTGTTCATCTATAACTCTTTCCTGTCACCTTTTGGAATGGTTTAAGATAAGTGCAGCCAGGCATAAGCATACTCTTTCAGCTAGAGGAAAGTGACATTTCAGAATCAACCAATGCATCTTCTAATAGACCTGTACCAAAATGTTGGTGGCATTATGATCATTCCACGGAGATAAATGGAAATCTTGCAGTCCATTGGGATCGAATTACGCAAAGGAGAGCAGTCATTTCTGCAGTGTTCAACATTTTAGTGCAATACCTTGCAATCAGTGCTCTCAGGTCAGCAGCACAGATGTAAGCCCTTTGAGATAACAGGGAAAACTGCATCTTGAAGTCATCCTCTCTGCAGATCTGGCATTAGAGAGGGATGAGGCATGTAAATCTGCTGCTAAATTGCCAAACTGTTGCCTGACTGTGATTCAGTTCCTACTTCTGACAGAGGTTTCCATTCCAGTTGTTCCCTTCTGCCCTGTGTTCTGGCAGTCTCCTAAAGTGCGTGTTTATTATCCTCCCTGTACTTCTTTCTGTACTTGTCCCTCTTCCATGCCTTCTCACTTGAGCATGGTAAGCTTCTCACTCATTCTCTTCTATATTAGCTGAGAAACCAGCATTAGGAACATAGGGAAGACAATTTTGATTCCAGTGCTCATAAGGGCCACTTTCAGTTAGAAACAAATAAGTTACTGTCCTCATTATTTTCTGTGAACTCCTCTTCCAAGTCTGTACATGTGGAGCCACTCCACAGAGCTCAGGCAGCTTTCAGGTCAGACAGGATCTTTGAGCACATCAATAGTATCTTGTCACAAATCTCAACTCTTTCTATAATAAATGCACTCTGAAAAATAGCTTTTGTCACCATATCTATCTGTAGGGAGTGGCATGGGTATTGATGAACTTTTGATTCTTTCTTACCACTGGAGGTCTCTCTGCATGTTTACAGCATGACTGTCCATTTCACTTTTTCCTATTGCTTAAGGGGATTTCTTCTGCATAGCTTATTTATTTTTAAAACCTGGCAAAATAAGGTTTTATGTCAGTTTATCTCACTGCTAATCCATCCTGCAAGAAGCTGCTAGGTCAGATTTTCTACTGATATGTTCAGCTGTCTGTGAGCGAATTGATGCAACTTGTATCAAGACGAAGTAGCTAAAAGAGTTGGGTCTTTTTCAACTGAGCTTGCAAAACTCATTAGGACCATTGCGTATCCCTGCTGTTGGCAGTAATACAGAAAGAACAGATGACAACTAACAAAAAAAACGAACCAACAAACAAAACAAACAAACAAAACAAAACAAATAAACAAACAAACAAAAACAACGCAGAACCATTTCTTGTAGCAGGAAGAGGAAAGTGGAGATCTGAAGTATTAGAACACTTGCTATAGCAGAAAGTGCTCCAAGGGCCAGACAGCAGAAACCAAATAAAAGATCCCAGTGAGCTCCATGACTCTGAATTCTCTCTCACCCAATAGGCCATTTGTCAGCCAGAAAACTGCTGCCTCTGTGAATTTCAAAGCCTTGTGATTTTGTGCGTGTTTGAAACTGGATTACATCTGCAGCATCTAAACTAATGAGACTGAAAGCTTTTTGCAACAAACACGTTCTCTATCAATAGCTTGGATGCCTTGGTTTCAGAGAACATGATGTTTGCTGAAGCTGGGAACTCTTCCTCTGACTTGAAAAGTCTTCTAGGCATCTGTGATAAACAGTACAGTGATTTTTTTTTATTATTTTATCGTATATTTCATATGGCAAGGAAAAATATGATTCAGCCAGCCATGTCAAGAGCTTACCTTGCTCTGGGAATATAGCATCTGTCAATCACTTTCCTCGATCAGGCTTCACCTGCCAGGGAAAGATAGTCCTGCCACACTGCTTGGGCAAAAGTTACTATCAAAAGCATAAGTAGACTGTTTTCTTAAGCTGTTCTTTAAGTAAGACAGTTTGATCTTTTGTCAACCATAGAGAAATGTGTCTCAAAACATGCTTTAAAGCAGATGCTAGTAACTCTAACTGTGATTTTCTTGCAGACTGGAATTAGAAAGAGCATCCTGTGCACATTCTCTTTGATTATATTGATCTAGAAAGTTCCTCAGTAAGCCTGGCTGAATTAAACTGAGAGTCTGCCAAGACTTCTGGCTGAACAGTTTTAAGTCATCTGCTTCCTGAAAGCAACACTGGAATCGGAAATCCTGCTGTGATGGTCGCAGTCCATCAGGTCATTTCTGTCTGGGTTGCATGCTAATCAGCTCAACCTGAAATGTTGATGGCGTTAATATATTCTGTGTCACTCAGAATGGTTGTCTGAAATGCAAACACCTGATTCATGTCACGGAAAAGATTTGCCACCCAGGAAACTCAAAAGACTGAGATACCCGTCCATCACCATCGCTTTTATATCATACAACTAGTACATCAAGCTCTTATAGTGGAGGACAATGAGTTGAGCTTTCCCCTTACTTTGCCATGGTACCCATGTCCTCTTCCTAATTTGCAAATTTTCTTTCCCTAACAACTCTCATTCTGCCTATGTAAAGACTTAATTTATTGAACAGAGTCTAAGTGAAATGATTTCCAGCTTCAAAGAGAAAAACTATTAGATGCTGTACGTATAGACAACAAAGAGAATTTAGATTTTATTTTCTTTTGCTTTCCTTCTTCTAACAGTTTAAAATAGTCAAACTGTTTTCAACTTTTTTATGAAAGACTATCAAGTATTGAACTGATATGCCACTTGTGTTTCATCTTGGAATAAATGTTTGGGACAGAGTTTAGAATGAAAGTGCTGATGTGACATTAGCCATCCCAGCGTGAACAGTATTACTATAATCTCTGCCTGAACTAACAATGAGATTGAACATTTCATCAAATTAGGTTATTTTAGCTGCCATAAACTCTAACTACATAAGACTGGAGTCTGCAAGTGTGAGGGAAAGACATCTAGTGCAGCTAGGCAGGGTTCCAGTTCTGGGGGAAAAAAAATACCCTTATACACCACCCATATAAGTATGATCTAGTAATCTAGAGGGATAAATTAGAGTCCCACGTAGGATGATGCGTTCTAAGCTTTCTTTCTGATCTTATTGGTGCAACATAGAAGTAATGAAGGCAATTTCATTGACTTGCTGTAAAACAAGTAGAAGTGAGGCTGGAATCAAGCCCTGGCATTTCAGCTGATGTTTATACAAGATGAGCAAATAATCAAGGTCAGCCTTCTACACCAGGACTCTGCTCGATGGTGATAGAGTTAGAAGTAAGTGAGCTTCCGTTCCATGAAGCAAAACCAAGGTGATTAACAACATGAAAAATAAGTGAAGGAGATTTAGAGGACAATGGAAAAGTCAAAACCACTTTTCAATGTCAAAACGCATTCTTTCTGCAATGTTATCCTACAACCTATCAGAAGGCTTGAATGCAATAAGTGGGTGACTGAGTTCTTTGTCATAGTGGATTGGGCAAATTCTGTTATTTCAACAAGGAGAAAAGCAGTAGGATAATTCTGAAGAAGGATGCAGCCTCTGTGGCTCAGCAGAGTTGCAGCTTCAAGAGAGCTGAGGAGTCTATTTTTCGTAGTTGTCTGGACTGACTGCATTTTGGTCACGAATAGTTTCCCAAAAGAGGAGTAGTAAAAGTGTGGAAGATTTGTGGACTGGCTATTTATCAACTCTGCCTGCCTCAATCTCACATACCAGCCATGAAAAAATCATTTGGCAAGTGGAATTCTCCACACATTCATTGTCTTTGTGAGATGCTACAAAGAGCTCCTTTGCATGTTTTGTTCCCCTGAAAGCTGCCCTTTACAAAGAAACAAACAAACAACAGTTCAGATGAGGTGATTTTTTTTTTTTCAAGTGAATTATGCATATTTCTCCTTAATCTGGAATAGATAAATGAGAGTATCTATTATTTGAATTCTGTAAATTGAAGTGGATGAAGTCTCACGGCTAATGTGCACTCTTCATGCCAGGGGAAGGGGTAGACTGGGACCAGCTGGTTGTACTCCACACTCCCCTTTATCCATCTTCGACCTGATGCGTATGCTATAGAGGTGATGTATTATTTATGTAAAAAAAATAGTTTAAGGTTACTTTTGGAAACGACAAAAATTAGGAAGTTTTCTTTTTTGACTCCTGTCAATTTTGAACTACTGGAAGCACATTAATATTAGTTTCAACAAAGGGTTTCAGAATAATATTCTTGTAACAGTTTGGGAGCAGGCAGTGTGACAGAGTGAATTGAAATGTGTCAAATCTAGGTTGTGGTCCCTTTTCCCTGCTGTTGATTCTTTGTATCATACTTGGCAACTCGTTTTCATCTCCTTTTCTCTTATTTGAAGTACGGTGCTGCTGCAGTGGTCTGATACCCGTTTGTAGAAGAGACATCAGAGAGCAGGGAAGGAAAAAAACATCGTTCCGCAGTAGAATGTTTGGGAATTTGGTATGGTATGGAGATCTTATTCATAGGTATTTCTGAGAGTATTTTATAGGGCTACTTATGGCTTTATCACCTACATATTGCTGTACTATAACTGTCAATATATTTTATAATACTTTTTTTTTTTTTTTACTCAAAACTTTCCCTGATATTGACCACTCGGAAAACAGTCCTTAAGGATGGCTTTTTCTTTGCAGAGATCAAGTTATTAGCTTTTGTTTTGGAATCACCCAGTTTCCCATGGATCTGCAAAGAGATCTATGGATTCATTTGCATTTAGACAGGTTTCTCCCTTAGATTAAAGGTAATTTCAGGGAACTTCTCTTTTTGTTTGTCTTTCTATTCAGCTGAGAATTTGGCTTTTTTCTTGAACTCTAAGGGAATAATGGGAGAAAAAAAAAAAGTCCAGTTGTGCTAAGGTGTGGAACTAACCAAATGAAGAAGAAAAAAGAGGGAGAACTAATGAGATTTTCCTGAAGTGATTATTAAGAGACCTGTTCAAAATATTTTGCAGAGGAACGAAACTAGAGGCCAGGTCTCTGGTGCATTTTAGCAAATATTTGTATTAACAAAGGTATCTCTTGATTTGTGAAGTCAAAACTATGCCTGGTAGAAGAGTGGTAAACTAAAGGATAAATTACAATCACTGTAATAAAATCCATTTAAGACTGAACTTGCCTTTATAGTTAGTACCATTTGAATCTGTAGTTTTCTTTCAGAATGTGGAGAAGTTAAATACTGCCTAAACATCTTAAGCAACTTTTAAAGAAATACTTACTGTAAACTTTGGAGTTACAGTCTAGCCTCTTAAGGCTCTGTTGAATATTTTTTCCAAGTACATTAATAGTTTTAAAACATAAGGAAATTTTACCCTTTGATAATAAGAACTTTAAAAAGGTATTAGAAAGTGATACTTTTCAGATGGTATATTGTGAACATACTTCACATTAATTTAAAGATCTGTTAGAACAGTTTTATGGTTCAACATTTTTATTTATATGTAATTCAGTATAATAAAAATAAGTTAGATTAAAACAGCTTTGTGCAAATAAGAGGAATAAAAACTTGGCAGGAGTATTGATGAGAGCTGAGAGCTTTTCCTTTATCTGAGCCCAATAACGTATCCTTATTTTTTTTACGTAGGCTGAGCACACAAAATAGTCATTAACTTTCCTGTTCTAGTGAAACTGAGGTGCAGATAGAATTCCTTCAGCAAGAGTTTCAGGTAAAATTCTCTGTTCTCTTCTTTCCTTCAATTCAATGTCAATACAAGTTGTATCTGAGCACCTCTGTTCAGCATCCCTATCAATGGCTGATAGATTAATTTTCCAGTTACAAGTTTCAAACAAACCACATGTACTGTTTTTACTTCTAGAGGAAAGTTGTGTTATTTTCCTTTTTTTTTTTTTTTTGTAATTGAATTGCTTTGTTTCTAGTCTGCTCATTTTCTAACTCTAATTATTACAGTATAGCTACAGCTCCTTCAAATTCTGCATCCTTTTTCTGAACCATATGTTACCTGATGGACGTCCTGACTGTAGATCACATTATTTGCAAGACCTGAGGAAGAATACCCTGATGTTCTTTCATGTTTGCAAATCCATTTATGGTTAGACCAGTTCTTTCCTACCTGACTTCTGTTGTCTGTTTTCTGTTTGACTCAAACGGCTATTAAATCAGATTTATTGTTCTACTTTTCAATTATCTCCCCAAATATGCTGATCTGGGTTTTCTCTCTTTTTTTTTTTTTGCTTTTCAGGTTTGTTGACAATGATCAATGTCTTGCATTTTATTCAGATTAATTTTCAGTACTTTTCTCTGTCATTCATACTTGAGTTCCACTATCAATATTCTCTGTGCTCATGAATAAGAACAAGATTGCATTGCCTATGGTGCTTCTGTAGCTGTCTCTGTCTATAGTGAGTGATGTTGGTTTTTTTATTCTTTCAGTTAGAAAAAGTCTTTACCTACTTAGAAGTTTGATTTTCAGGCTTGACCTCATCAGGAGGCATTGCAAGTCAACATTGATCAGTTATATCAAGTGAGTGAGTTATTTCTTTTTGCAAAATGCTTACTGGATTTTTTTTTAATGACTTCGCATTCTATATTGAAGTACAGCTTATGCAAGATATGTTCTGTACTATAGGTGGCTTTTTAAATATATCTGTCCTGTTTAATTCATTTTAATGATAGCTGCACAACAGATAACCTGCCCCGTATCTGGTAATGAGGTGTGTGTTTGTTTTCTCTTTTTGCTGTTTTCTTTTTTTAAAAAAATTATTTTTATTTTTTTCAAAAGAAGGTTTTTTATATTTCTGGACAGATTCTGAGTTTTCAAATAGCTTAATTGCTACAGTTAACAAAGAAAGAAGAAAATTTTTAAAGTACAACTGCAATATTAATTATGTCTGACATGGGGTCAGACACTCCCTCGTCAGTTCCTAAGGCAGTAGAAAACTGCAGTTTCTCTCCTATCTGATTATTATGATTTGTAGCTCTACAGAGTAAATGAAGGTACAAGAAGGTAGCCAGTCCTGCATGATTATTTTCAGTCACCCTCTAGAAGAGCATAGTAGCTGTGTATCATATCATCCTTTTGGCTATTGGTTACTCAGCACTTGGGCAGCATGTAAACCATGAGCAAAAGTAATCAGTGAATAAGCGTAGGATGGAAAGAAATGACTGTGCATGTTTTGATTAAAAGGTTAAGTGCAAAGCAGAAATGATGATGACAAATGAAAAATATTTTCTCTAAAATAAATAAGCATCTAAACTCAATTCTGTAGGCTTATTATAATGTTTTAATTGCTTAAGCTAATTATGATAAATGAGGCTAAACGTAGTGTGCCTCCTGACGGAAGATATTTGTACAATTTTGTTCGGCCAACACTCAATGTCAAGTTTGCCAGAGTCGTTAATTATCATAAAGACATGATATATGCTCTTGCTGATGGATTTAGGGTTTCATTTATATATATATATATATATATATAATCTTTGTATGCTTATATTAAAATATATATATAAATTTGCATATGTATATGTATATGTACGTGTACATGTACATGCGTATATATACAGTTTTAATGTCACTATAGTGTAATCTATTTTAGATTAAATCTTTTCTACAGGGGTCGAATTGTTATGTTTTCTTTAGGCTGAGATATGGTATATGGCTAGAAGCCTAGTGACAACCTGTAAACAGAAGTAGTGACCCAATATAGAAATACGTCATGATAACCACTTACTTATGAAGGTATATCTATATACGTGATCATCCAATCTATAGGGGAGCTGGATGATCTAAGTTGGACATGTAAATTGTTCGCATTAATGCTGTACTGTTAATAGGTCATTTGCAACTCCAAGGAATTTAACTTTGTATTGTAAAGAAAGGTAGTTTAAAAATAAACTTTGAAAGTAATTCTGTCTTATGTTAGGGTCTTTACAGCACTTCTCCAAAGTGCTTAATGTACCTAAGGAAGGCAGGTAAGAAACAATAAGGAAGAAAAAGCATTTGGGATTTGAATAATGAACACTGGAAGGGCTTTATTGATTTGATAGGAGGTTTAAACTTCACGTGCTTGATAGAGTGAACACTGAAGTGAAATTCAGTAATCAGAAATATGAAAGAGCGATATTTAATTTGAAAATGTGCTGACCTGACTACCACATTTATGAAAGTGCTGTAAGCGGTAATCCCAAATGAGAACTTCTGCAAACTTAGGTACACCACGGCATAGTGTCATTGCTGTGAATGTCAAGGTAGCACAATAATAGAGCCTCCCAGTGATACAAGGGTAATGTGCATGTGTGAACATAAGTAACTTCTGTTTATATTCGTGATGGTTTAAATACTTCTCCATATAGCCACTTTTTAGAATATTAATAAAGAACCAAAATTAAGTAATTTTTGCAGCCAAAGTAGATGCAACTTTATAGAGTTTGTTATTGGAACCGTGTATTTGTGTTGTCAAACATAACTCCATTTTGCATTATATATAGATTTATTACATTTAAAGTATTTGCTAGTTTATGTGATAAGACAGGCAATGGCAGGGATGCAGGAGAAAAGTAGTTTGGGATTGCACAGGACATACTGCGGCATGTTTAGGGGAGGAAGCTATGGGAATGGTTTAGGTTATTTGAAGAGGAACAGGTGTGGGAAAGTAAAAGGGAATAGGGATAAAAGTTCTGATTGTATGTAAATAGTGGGCTGGTGAGTACACTAGTTAGTCTGTTTTCCTGTGAGTGGTCCAAGTATCTGTGCTCTGTGTGGCTGCCTGCTTATATATGTATATATGTGGTGTATATGTGCCCTCTGTGTGTGTGCGCCTGCTGGGAGCACACCTTCAGCCTCGCCGCACACTGGACCTTGGGGCATGGAGTGGCAGCAGCTTCACCCCTCTCAGGCTGCTGGATCCAGCATGATGTATCTCCTTCTAACAGTATAAACCTTCACAACTGTCATCAACTGTTACTAACAGTCATCATTATGAGAAATATATAAATGGAGAACCATACCTCATGTAGACCATGTGTATGTAGTCCGGTGATGAAATGAATGTGTAATTCCGGAAGTTAGAGTATATAAAAATGCGGTTTTATAATTCCACTATCACCTTGCGTAATTTTACATAATAAATATAACTGGATAAAATGCATCTTTTTAATTTCTTCTATAATATTTAGGTCCATTTTACTTAATTTCTATGTAGAAACTGCAAAACAAATGGTATTGCTTCAGGGTTCAGTTTATTTACACAGAATGCTACAACTGGAATATACTACTACTTTAAAGTCCGCTTTGAACCCTAACAATCTTTGTTTTGGTGCAGGAAGCATTAAAATTGCTAATCCGTGAACATGAGAAATTGCATTTTATTTTGAAAAGAGCCTAAGAAATGTTGGCCCATGTTCAATGCTTAAACTGTAGCTGGGCTTTTAGTGAGACTTGAAAATCACATACATGACATGAATTTCAAAGGGAGATACAGAAGCACTTCCTGAATTTTTATCCTGTACCTATTCTGTCTACAGATACCTTTGAAAACCTGGATCTGAGACATTTTTCAGATTTTTACTCATATTGCCTAGTGAAATGTTTTATTTTTGTCCCTCTGTTAAATGGTAGTGTAGATGGGAGTGCAGGCATTACAAACATTGCACTTGACCCAAAAGGACAAAATCTCCACTTCCTTTGAGCTCATTTTCTTCCTTTTCTTCTCCTGGGTTTTGTTTGGCCTCCAATTCATGATATTTGCTCCTGGAGCTTCACAGAAAATGTATTTTCCAGGGTCAAGGCTCCTGTTGTAACCTCCAGGCACATCCACGATAGCTTTTACTTGGCTTCTTAAACAGCTTTGCTGAGCTGGACTACAATAACTGTATGCACTTCTCATCTCCACTGCCTCTCCACTCTCCCCTGAGGTTGCCTCAGGTTTCCCAGGCCAACATGCATCAAACAGTGCCTTTGCTCTTTCAAACATGTCTTTTTTTTTCTGGTTCAGAAATAAATCTTATCAGAATATGAACACCTTTATATTATTAAAAGCAACTTAGGAAACCTTGGATTTGGCTCACAAAATGGCTTGAAGTGACCTGGTCCACTTTAGGAAGTGTAATTTCAGTCAGCAACCATGTTAATACAGTTTGAGGAGGTTAAAGGAAACATTTAATCTTTCTCACTTGTTTACTTTCAATAATTTTCTTATGTTATTCACTGCTCCAGGACTTATAAATCAGCTTGTGTCCTCTTGTTTTTCCTGTTGAGTGATGTCCTCCTACTCCATGTCCACTTGTTGCAGCTGGAGTGTCTTCAGGGATACATCTTAAAAGAGATATTCTACCCTGATGGTTTTGTTTTCCTCTTATTTTTGACCAGTTTTTCTCTTCTTTAGGACTCTCTCTGAAGTCCCAGGCAGCACAGCCACCCAAGGCTTGAAGTAATGAACAGTTTCCCCAAGTGCCTTCTGTGTTCCCAAATTCTTTCACTTTCATGGAGGTGGGATGCAGGTACATCTATTTCCAGGTTTAAATTATTCCACTGATAGAGGACAGAAATGAACAGAAGCCTATTTAGCTTCAAGGAGAAATGTACTGAGAAGTAGTGACGGGTGAGAAATTCCAAATTCACACTGTACTTCTCTTTGACTTATTTGACTGAAGTGGAGATGAGCACAAGGTGTCTAGGAAAGTAGGGTAGCAGAGGCAAGACCATGGCTGGTGCAGTCAAGAGCAGAGTTTACCTGCACTGATGCAAATTCTAAGATGCAACAAAAGAGGAATGATAACAAATGTAGAAAAAAATATATGTAAACAGGGAAGTGAAGGACAAAAATGCAGAGCATTCAAGACAGAGGAGTGATGGTGAAACCTGTACAAATCCATCAATGAGGAAGGAGAAATGTCAAGGTATAAATCAATGGAAACAGCTTTTCTTAAATAGAAGGTAGTATGAATAGAAAAAGAAAATCAGACATGTAACCTGGATGAGAACTAAAAACTAGTGACTGACGCTAGAGATGAGGGAGCTACTTTAGTCTGAGTTGCGAAGCCTGGAGAGCAAACTGGGAAGAGGGATTCCTCTGTGTAGGAAAGTCAGGATGGAGAATTGGGGGGAAATGGTGCTTGGTTCATAAATTATATTGAATGCACAAGGCATTGAAACAGAGAGACAAAACGCGAGGAAACGTAATTAAAATATTTACTGTACATTACAGTATCTGGAAAGGACAGCTAGTGATGAAAACAACAGGCTATGTTAAAGCCCTTTTTTTTCAACTTGAATAAGAATATTTTAAATAGAAAGTCAACTGTGAAATGAAATAAACTTCCTATTCAGTTGAATTCCCTATTTATCAGATGTTTCACCTACCATACCATGTACCTCATATACAGAATCAAAATTACCATCTGCTAAATCAAATGCAAAAACCAGTGAATCAAGTATATTACCTAGAAAATCAAATCAATATAAAATCAAATACATTCAGAACCAGTAAATCATTTGCTTTTAAATTATTTTTCTTTCAAATATGGGGCTCTTAACGTCCAAAGATAAATGTATTTACCTATTTACATATGCTAAAATATTAACATTTATCTTTCAGTTACCTCTAGAGAACCTAAAGCAGCTTAGCGAGGTTCTAAGACTGTCTGATATATCTTTTTAAACACTTCATAACTTGGAAAGGTCACAATATATTTTGAATAATTGCACCAAGGTATTTGCTAACTCTGTTTTAGCCAACATAGTACACCAGTCTTAACACATCAGAAGATTGTAATTTTTTTTCCTCTGGTTTGTATTTGTATAGTCCCCTGCACTAGGAGGATTCTTTATTACTTTTTATTTGATTTCAGAGGGAATATGATGCAGAGGTTTAATCTTCAGATCAAGATTTCACTTAGCTCTAGAGGGCAGTTTTAAAGTGTATATAGCATTTCCATTTAAGGCTGCATTTTATGAGAAGCTTTTCTTTAAAAAAACACCTAACTGCCTAAATATGAAAAGAATGCTCACCTAGGTTCCTACTGAAGTCTATAGATCCTTGTGAAATGACCTTGGGGATAAAGCTATACAACACTGTAGTAGAAATAACTGAATCAGATGTGAGAGGCCCAGAGTCTGTTACAACATACAGTATTGTTGTACAGGGCTTTGTCAGCACTGCTTAGCTCTGGTGGGGAGACAGCACATTTGTGTTGGATCTAGCCCTCCCGTGAGTTATACAGGCTGTCATTTATTGTACCCTACCATAAATTCGTATGCAAATTTTCCTCAGCTGTTAATTTTAATCTTAAATTTGTCAAGAGAAAAGATAAAAAGTACAACGAACAACACTTCTGCTAATACAGAGAGGGAGAAAAAGTATTTCCAGCATTACAGAGGTTATTGGACTGTAGCAAAGGAATCATTTTATATTCCTTGCTATACATATTGAATCTCTCAGAAACCTTTCAAAATACAGTATGCCTACTATTTATCTGACTTTTTATCCTGAGCTGTGTGTTCTTCTCCCCTTGTTCATGCTCTGAAGAGCTGAGAGTTCAACAGCTGTTTTTTTCACATTGCATGTTTCTTTTGAAAGATTAAGTACAACACATTAATAAAATAAGGCCACTGCAGAACAATTATATGATGTATAACAGATCTTCTAAGTAACATTCACCTCACAATTTCCCAAAGCCAATCTAAAAGGCACAGAAAAACTCTCAAATATTTGGCAAACGAAGTAAATCCATCACCTTCGATACCTAACTTTGACAGCAACTTTCTTTTAAGAATATGGATTGTAATGAATCCTTTCCTGTTTATTTGATTTGTAATTTCGGTACTTCACTGAAAGACCATTTTTAAACATGTTGTTTCCTTACAAAAGCTGTCATTTAAGCATACCTTTTCTTTCATCTGACCTTATTAGAATATCTAATAACTGTCAAACAAACATGTTTGTATGCATCCTCAAATGTATCCTTCCCACCATCAACATACAGGATATATTTGGACAGTACACATTTAATATTGAAGTACAATATGTATTTTTCAAAACAGGTTGGATTAAGTAGTGTAGATTAAAATAATCTAGGTAACTTGGTGCTTTTTAGAACATTTCCTTCTTGGTCCCTAATGAGCTCAGCACTAACGCAGAACAAATGCTCTTAACTTTGCATGTAATTAAAACTTTCATAGAAATCTTGGATGGAGGTCTCACTCTCCCTCTGAAACTAGCAATGGGTCGTGATTGTGGAGTTTTGTTTCCCTAATGCTTCTATTCGCTTAACTGTTTGCCAAGCTACTTGAGAGTCTGATTTTGGGTTGATGTTATTATTACTGGACCTGCTCCATGAAAGCTGTGTCCTGCTGTCCTTGCTGATTAGAGGTGACTTTGACCATCATGTTGAGTGGACATTGCAGCTTTGATATTTCCAATAGTGGATAGAGATTTGGAAAGACACTACAAGACATGTGTTTGTATAGAGCTCTGGAGCAGACTTTTCTGCCAGTTCAATTTTTACATAATGCTCTGAAGGTGTGTTAAAGAATTTGCCAAGAGAATGTGATAAATCTTAGTCAATTTAAATGGCACAGTCAAAGTAACTTCTCCTCTGGTAAAGACCAAAATAGCAAAAAAGGTTGCAGGTGAAAATTACTGGACCCAAATGATATCAATTTGCTGTGATGTCTTTGTTGCCTTCCTATAAAATCAAAATGCTTCCTTACAAGAAGCATTAGGAATTGCCAGACTGGCTTCTGGTATTCTGCTGCTTGTGGGGTGAAGTAACATTTGTGGAGAGAGTTTATTTCTGCTTCTGAGTCAGATGTCCCATTAAAGGGGTTCAGTCTGGACAAATGGTTACTCTGAAATGTCTGTTTGTCACTCTTTTTCCTGGCAGGCAAGATACGTGGGCTTAGAGTACCCCTGAACTGCAGTCAGGACTGGTGATGAGAGTTTGAGCCCCTTTCCTTCAGCCTCATTTCTCTCTTCCTCTCCAAGTTATTACAGGGCATGCCTGCCACTTCTGCCTTAACTGCTTTAACCTGGAAGTACAATGCTGAACATCTTCAAATACATGAGCAAGTGATCTGACAAAGAGATAAGTCTCACCTCAGTTGCAGAAGACAGTTAATATCTCAAGGTCATAGAGATCACAGAATAGTAGAATCATAGAATGTCCTCACTTGGGAGGGACCCACAAGGATCATCGAGTCCAACTCCTGTCCCATCATATGACAACCCCACAGTTCACACCATGTGTCTGAGGCCATTGTCCAGTCTCTTCTTGAACACTGTCATGCTTGGGGCCGTGGCACCTCCCTGGGAAGCCTGTTCCAGTGTCCACCACCCTCTGGGTAAAGATCCTTTTCCTAATGTCCAACCTAAACCTCCCCTGGCACATCTTCCTGACATTCCCTCGGATTCGGTCATTGGTCACTAAAGAGAAGAGTTTGGTGCCTACCCTTCTTTCTCCCCTGATGAGGAAGCTGTAGACTGCAATGAGGTCTCCTCTCAGTCTCCTCTTTTCCAATCTGAGCAAACCAAGTGACTTTAGCCACTCCTCATATGGCTTCCTCTCCAAACCCTTCACCAACTTCGTAGCCCTCTTCTGGACACTCTCTAGCAGCTTAATTTCTTTTTTATACTGTGGCGCCCAATAAGATAAGATCAGAAATAAACTTCTGTGCCTACACACGCAGCATAGGTACAACTGGGATATCCAAGTTGAGAACTGTGATGGTAAGAACTCTTCCTATTTGTTCATGTATAGGAGATGGTACATAAATGCTGTGAAGATGCATCCGTCTTGGTGCAGTGACCATGCAGCATGCAGTGGCTTAGGAATGCAGCCACAACTCCTGTGGGAAAGAGGAGTTTATGCCCATGGTGTGTTCATGTTTATGTTCATGGCATAAACAGGCTTTAGGGGCTGGCTTAAGATGCCACTTTAACTTAAAATTACTAATTTTGTGACCTCAGTCCCTTTATTTCGACAGATTTTAACTTTTATGTACTAACATTGTGGAAGTGTCCTGATTTTATTCTACCAAAATCTGTATCCTTTATGCAGGTGATGCAAGACGTATGCAGTTGTTCTGAGTTGTTCTCAACTCAGGGGCCCAGTTCAGTAAAGGGGAGTCAGATGTGTTGGGAATGCTGCATATTCAAACCTGTTCCATAGACAGGATTCAATAACATAGCATTTCAGAAATGAGCAGCAAGTCAAGAAGATCAAGATCAGCTTTTACTGACTGCTGAGGATGCCAGAGTAAGTTAAGAAAACTAGTCTTTTGGGTGGGGGTGCTGAGGCAGGGCAAATTGTTCAGGAGTGGACCAAACCCTTGGAGTCAGATGTGGCTCTCCATAAAACTAATACGATAGTACTATCCACTTTTCACCTCTAACATTACTCTTTTTCTGAAATGACGTGTAGTTTTGAAATTAAGTGATTTTCAAATAAGACCACATATTCCTGCACCCAGAATAATATTCTAAGAGATACTCAAATTAAATCTGATCTTTACCTTTAGACTGTAGGAAGCTCATTAGTAAAGGGACACTCAGGTTTTGATCAGTTTTGACAATCTGGGAATTCTACCACTTCTGCCTTTCATTTCAGTTGTTTGTGTGCCAGACATTTGGAAGAAAACAGCCCAAAATTAGGGGAGAGAAAGGCAATATTGAAAAACTCTGATCATTTCCATGTTTGCTCTTCTTTCTGAGCAGAAAACTAAATATGCCCATAAATTAAAATAAACTTGACTGGATACCATTGCTGCTAGTTCTAAATTAACAGATGAGAAATCTGCTACAACAGCATCCCTTCTAATACCACCTAATTTAAATTAATTGCCAGCCTGTGAGTCCAAATCAAAAATTAAGAATCAGACTAAGCCCACAGTATTAATATTGCACCTAACTATTTAATCCTGGAAATTGTTCTTCCAGAGCTTGGTTTCCAAGGATGATTTTTTTTCGAAGAAAGAAAACACTGCCCTCTCTCCGTTTCAGCATCTTCCCTTACGGAGAGAGTGAGCTGTAGCATCATGTTTCTCTTCCCCACTGAAAATTATTTTCTCTTGCAGTAGAGCCACACTTTTATTTCATCATCATAGTCCCAGTGTTTTGATAGTGATGGTGTGGTTTTGCTCACAGCTGTCTGTGCACAGCCCCAGCCTGGGCAGCCCTGCTATTCAAAAGCAGTTCAGTGCTCATAGACAGAAACAGGCAATTTTTTAATATAGAGAGTTTGTGTTTTCTTGGCAATGAGTTTCATTGCAGTCTGTTTCCCCAGGACACAGGGAAGAGGAACAAAGGATGACTCAATCTTGGTCAATTAACCTCAACAACAGGTAGAGTCACTGCCTTGCAGAGACATTTGGTCCATTTGTGATACTGGAGCTCCTCCTACTCCTCCTGTTTGAATTCTGATTTAGTGACTACACAGAAGAAATACATGGTTAGTGAAATTCCAGGTGAAGTATTTCATGTTATATCCTCTAAAGATGCACAGGAAACTTATCCAGAGTGTGAATGCTTTTCAGGCATTTCATTCTCAGGAACAATTTTGGTCAAGACCTTCTTCTTTAGTCTCAGACCTGATTGTACATTTCTTTGCTCAAATACCTGCGAGATACTTTCATCTACCCAAGTCCTTAAGGTACTGCAGCTGAGGAGTTCCCATTTCTTAATATTTCTCTTGGACTGCAATCATGCTTTCCTTCCACCTCTGAATACAGGCACCAGAGGCAGGTGCAGTTCAGGTAACAGCCATGCAAGGACACATGAAGAAGTTAACTGATGTTTTCCTTGTTCTTGTATGGTTAAGTGGCCAGAAATTCCGCTACTTCTGCCTTCTTTCTCCCATCTTTGTCCTTCCAGTGTTCCTTTTATTCCAATATCTACACCTACCTTTTATGCTTGTTCAGGCACTAGTGTTCCGGGTGCTGATGAGGCTCAGATTCACCTGATCCACAACTCCCTGAACCAGCTTAGGGGAAAAAGATTCCATCATTCACATGGGGATCACTGCCTGTGTGTACAAAAGGAATATTGGCTCTTCCCTACCTCATCCAGCTGGTTTAAAATCTTTCTGTGTCAAACGCGGTAAACTTGTGCTATACAGAAGAGAGCTTGATGTGTAGAAATGCAATTTTACAGCTTTCTCTGATACCTAGTTATCTAGAGTGAAATTTGGTTTCAAACTGAGGATTTCCTGGGGTTCATAATCCATATTCTCATGTTCAGAATAGCCATTGATGGAGGTTTTAGTTTATTTCCAGAGATTAGCCTAGGAATGGTGCATATTTATACCAATGGTGCATATTTACGGAGCACGTTTATAGGGAGAGAATATTTACACCAAAGCAACCCATCCACCCACAAGACATTGCACTGTCATAACCGTCCTGCATGACTTTAGTACAATGAAGTCCTTGGCTGGGATGATGATATTGATTAGCATCTCAGCCTGGTTGATCAGGGAATGCTTTTCACTAGTGATGTGGTTTGCCCAGTTACAGATTTTATTTAACAGGTTTGGGATCTGAATAAGTTGGCTGTGACTTTGATGCAGTATGCAGCGTCTCTAATTTGATAGGTCATTAATCTGCCAGGTTTAACTAAGTAAAAAATTGCAGCTTTTGTCAGCTTCAGAAATAAAACGAGGGGGAGTCTGGGCACTCTCTACCTGCCATGCCCTTTCTCAGTAATTACATCATTCAGGGTATCTAAGCTTCCACATAGTGACTCAGTCTTTAAAGTGCCACTGTTAAAAGCAGGTATTTATTGCTAGGCAGGACTATATGAGATTTGCTAGTCAGAAATTCTGCCTTGAAAAGTAGTGTTTCCACAAGCATCCTGGTATGCCTAGGAATATCAGTAAACATGCCCTGCTGAAAACGTGTCCCTACATCTAGATACACCTACAGCTTTCTCAGTTTCTCTGGCCCTACTCTCCTTACTGAGGCAGAATTTGAATTTGATAGCAATGTGTTGTAATAGAGGCTTACTTGATCTGAACGGCGGTGTAATTTTTTAAAATATAATTTTAATAGCTTTTATTTGGTTATTTAGATGCATTCACAGGTATTTGACAGTACCTCTGATTTCTCTGAACACTAGCAGTTCATCTTCATATGCACAGCTGAACACAGTACTTCTAAATATCAGTCAGTAACTTTAAAGCTTGTCTAAAGTCTAGTGCAGTGGAGATCTGTTCCAGTATTGTCACTCAAATTTTCACAGTGCTACCACAAACTGTTTTAGCAGGGCTTCTGACACCGAAAATATATGCATTTTCTTGAAAAGCAAAAGATGTTGACAAATGAATTTACCAAATATTGATAAGAATGATGAGGGAGATACAAGTAAAAATTATTCTTATATAATGTATATTATCTCCTAGCAAGCAAAAATGAGAATTTTTGTCTGAATGTAGTGAGTGATTTGTGAGGTCATGGAACCTAACAGATTTCATTCATTTTTTGTAAATTATCTATCTTATATTTTCATTGTAACCTAATGTAGTATTATACATAAACGGGATTGGGATTGGAAGAATAATAGTCATGCTAAATATTGGCTATGTCCCTTTTCATTTGAGGAGGACTAGATGTAGTACAATTAATGCACAGTGTATGCAGGGGAAAAAAAAAAAGCTAAAATTGGTAAGTATGGAGAAAATAGAATTCACTGGAGAAAAATCAAAGATGAACACCTAACAAGAAACCTGAGACACATATTTTCTTTATACTCTTTTTTTGCTGGCTAACTTGTTTCTAAACTGAATTTAAGACACAGTTCAAAATACACTTTAACTTAGTGAGGGAGTATGAGTGTGTTTCATTATCCTAGGAGAGACTTGATCAAAACAAACAAATATTGTACTGAGATCCAAGTAGGAAGCTGGGATGGAGGAGGAGGGGGGATGATTTGATTTCCAGATAAAATGGTCCAAGAAATTTAGAAATGCAAATTCAGTTAAAGGAAATGCATCTCTGTGCCGAGAGCTAGCATAAGCTCTAGGCACCCTTCAGGCCTGCTTAAACCCTCTGTGAAGGCTAATTGGCTGCATAGCATGAATTTTCAATTCCAGATAAATATGAGTTTTTACAAACTGTGTACAGAACAAGAATTATTTATTGGACATGTTTGTGAATAATTTGAAGTATAGGATGAACTTAGTCATTTTAAAAATCCATTTACAGACAGTTTACAAGCAGGTGAGGAATAAAGAGTCAAGCATAAGAAATACTTGTTTAAAAAGGCTCAAACATGCTTCATAGCAGGAGAAAGGAGGACTTGCACTACACTGGAAGAGCACAATGTCTCTAAAGCCTCTTGGGTGTGCCATGATAAAATTTTTTTGTTTTATTTTTTGGATCAGAACATGTTTTTCCCCCTGCGGAAAGCAGTGCTCTCAGTTTTGGGGAAGCATGTGGACAGAGTGGGATTTTTATGGTGTGGGAGTCCAGGGACAGGCTCCTTATTTACCCTCTTCACCTACAGGATGGTAAGAGAGAAGGTAGGAACCCATATAATCTAAAATTAGTTCTATAAAAAACAGATGGCATAAGGATGTTCACTTATTTTTTTCTTTCTTTTCAGAAGCAGAATGAAGTAAACCTTAACGATTCTCTAGTAAATGTTATGGGATACATGTCGGATGTACACATATTCGTGCTTTCACACACACTTTAGTAACAGGCGTAAGATGACCATACTGCTTTTCAGGCTGAATACAGAGCAACTGGGCAGCTCATTTTTTTTTTAATAAATCAGCCTGAAAGCACAGGTTCTTCTCCAGGTACTTATCCTAATTTCTAACCATAACTAATTCGTGGCTTGTTTATACTCATTTGTCCTTGTGCCAATATTTTACTGGTTGCTTAAGTAATTTTGCTCTCCATGTTTACATACCCAGATATATTTATAGGGAACAGTCATATCCCTTCTTAGCTATTGTTTTGAGAAGCTGAACAAGCCAAGCTCTTTTAATCTCTGCTTGTAAAATAAATTATCATTTATATTGCTCAAGCACACTTGTTTACTATGAGGTTATTTTTATTCTGGTCTGCGCTTTAATTATTCTTTGACTTTCTCATTTGTCAGGAACAAACAAGAAAAAAAATCACAGGCAGTATTTTCTGTGCCAAGCAGGCCTGGGACCCACAGCATTGTGTATATAAATTACAACTGGATAAATGTGTGCAAAAGCTGATACACTTATATTGCTAGAGTGCATTTGGGATGGGTTTGTTTAATACATAATAGTACAGTGGATGTTAGAAAGCTGTATTTGCAAATTCAAACCAGGAAATGCCAACTCAGGAAAACAGTTCCTTTTGAAAGATAAGCTGAGTAACTTATATCTTTTGTGTAAATTCAGCAGGGAAAATTTCTGAATTCCGTAACTGTAGAGACTACTTGCGGCAACACAAAATTATTTCCTTGCTGTATATTAAGCTTACAGTGACTTGGTGCTGAATGAAAAGGAAGATTTCCTTTCTAGTGGATATTCCAAAACTTTAATATACATGTTTTGTCCCAGGTAGAGACTTGATTTCAATAAAGAGCCCCGTATAGAAAACGTTCATAAGGAATATATCTGATTTGATTTGTATTTGAAATTGCTTTTTTCCTATAGGTCAGATGAAAATAAATTTTTTCTAAATTTAGTGATTTATTTGGGGAATGTTGTACCCAACTTCTCATCAACTGGTAGTATAAACCTTTGTACAAACTGCAGTATCCCCTTGTCTTCTACAGGCTGTTCTTGCCAGTGCTGCCCCATCACTGGGAGTGCAGGGCGTCCTCTCTCCCAGTGGTCGTTCAGGCTAGAGACGAGGAAGAAATTTTTTACAATGAGGGTAGTGAAACACTGGCACAGGTAGTACAGACTTCCACTTAGTTGCATTTTGTGTTATCCTAGTAGCAGAAATGGAAGAAATATGGTGACAGTTACATGTGTCACTATTTACTGCAGGGTGACAATAAACCATGGCAGATGCTCTCTGTTAACCACCCACCCTCCCCACTAAGGAAAGGTAATAGGAGGAAAGGGGAGAGAGACTTGCAAGTTGGGGAAGTTAAAAATGCTTTACTAATGCTACTTATAAATAGGGAAAATTATACAAAATATACAAAACCAACCTTAAACTTCCCGGGGTAGTGCAGCGTTGCTCCAGCAGCTGCAGGGCAGGCACCCGGAAGTCCTGGGCTGGACTCCCCAGGAAACTGGAACTGGATTCAGGGATGCAGGGTCTGGAACCAGGCCTCAGATCTCAGGGTTGACAGGAAGGGTCCTCTTTAGATGCCGGCCATGGTCAAAGGAAGCGAGACCATCGTATCTCCCACTTTTATAGGGTGTATGACCTGCATGGAATGGAATACTTGGTCAATTTTACTCACCTGTTCTGTCTGCCCCTCCTTGCAAGTATGCCCCTCTTACTTATGGGACATGCAAAATTTATCAGTAACCTTGGCTATCATAGCAATAAGTCTAAACCTGGGCCTCTTCTGCATACCATTGCCACTGTTATCAGCTTCAGAGTGAACAGTGTCTGAAAAAACATGCAGCTAGATACAGAAAAGTGCAGTTACTTAGGAGAACTTAGCTGAAAGAAAAATTCACTAAAAGAGGAACTGGTCTTGTTTTTAACAAAACCAGGACAACGTGGGATGTTCTTTGGAGTTAAACTTGGCAAAAATTAGTAACGTCAGTGAAGCTCCAGGCAACAGTGCCAAATGGCTTTTTTTTTTTTTTTTCTTGTTGGCTTACTCCTTCCAGTGCCCTCTTCTTCAGCCCCTAGCTGTGCTTCTGGCTCACCATAGATAATGCAACTTTTATTTTTTTTTTATTTTTTTTATTCATAAACAAGAAATAAAATTTTGGACACCACAATGTAGGCCATAGAAAATAGCCCAGAACCAGAAATAGTGGGATCACTCTGCAGATACCTGCAGTGCGTCTCTGTACAAGCCAGCCCAGCTCAAGAGGTATCATAGCCAGGTTTCCTGGCAGTATGCTTGATTTAATTGACTTGGAGTTGATCAGAAGGTTTATAACTTTTACATAAATGCACCTCCACACATGGACGGCTACACTATTTTCAAACGCTTGCACAGCACCATACTGTCATGTGGATTTATCAACTCAAAGCTACAAAGGAGATATTTGGACTCAGCAACAAACTGACAAATAAATTTGTAGTACAATGGAATTTTTTGTGTGACACAATAAAAGGGTGCAGATAATTAGAAATAATCACATATCTTTTCCCCTCCTCCCAGTTTCTTAAGTACTCAGAGTAGCTCAAACTAGAAATTATAATATTTCATAAGAATAGGCTATATGTAATTATAATACAACCATATTAATTTAAATGTCATCTATGAAATGTTTTAAAAACAGGAGGGTGCAGTAAGGCTTAGATGGCAATAAATAATGATTTGAGTGCTTCACCTTTACCTGTCAGTTTCGAGATTTTTTTTTTTTAAATCTGCTTTTAGATCCATGTTTTTAGGTCATTGCCTTAGATTCTTCTTGGTTTGTGTGTCTTTAAATATTTAGATTTAAGCACGGTAGATGAAATTTAAGTCATGACATAGTTTAGGTGGGGATTAGACAGAAGGAAATTCAGTGTTGCCAGCTCTCTTGAGACTTCCACAGTAAGTCCACAGGGATGCTCCTGGAGCCACTGCTTCTCCCTCTTCCCTGGGATTTGGAATAAGGAGCAGATTGCAGATATTTCCAAGGGAGAAAAAAAAAAGTGCTATCCCTAGATATTAGAACTTCACTTGGCAGCTATCACAATGACTCGGTGGAATAGAAGCTGGAGAAAAACCGTAAAGTGATTCTGTAGTTATGGGGTTGCCTGATGTTGCTGAGGGCAGCATTGGGGCATCTGAAGTGATGGGAATTAACCACACCTGCTTGCTGAATTACTGAACTCAGATCCTAGGAAATACTTATCTAAGGCTCATAGTCTCAAGCTCAAGTATTTGGCATTTGGAAGTGGGTTTTGCTAGCATGTAGCAATTTTTGTTGTCGTTTTTTTAATATCTATATCTCATGCTCTAATCTACAATAAAAGCTAGAATTCTTAGTTTTCCATGGGCAGACAAGGACTGATGGAAGCTACAGTGGCTGTGGTGTTTGTTATACAGGAACCACGGTTGTTTTAAAAGTATACTAGCAACCTAAGGAATCTGGCTCTTCTCTTCATCAAACATTTAATTGGAAGACTGTAATAAAATAAAATTCTTCTTTTCTCCTTTCTTTTTTGTCTGCCAGCATCTATGCTGATTTTTTTAATGGATGCCACTATTTTATAAGGCTGTGCTTTACAGCATATTACGCTCATTGTGTATGATATAAAATATCATATGACATACTTAGCAAGCAAAACAGTTACCATACAAAGTTTTTACAAATGGGCACCATACAATCATAGCGAGCCATCCCCAAACATTGCTACACTGAATGTTGTATTAGTATTCAGAAAGGTCATCAGTCTACAAGAAGCAGAGAAAGCCCTGCAGATTTCCATTTCTTGGCTTGGCATTAGCAGCCAGCCTGTCAGACCTGGCCTTTGGAGACAGATCTGACCTACAATAAAACAGTCAATTCAAGGGGTGCCTCGGTGGAGGGAGTCACTTGATAGACAGCAGATCTGCAACGTTCTAAAAATATTTTATTGAACAGCCTTTTGTGCGGGATGCTGTATTCATTTCATCTTAGCTACCACTTCCATTCAGAAACACCACTGGCCTGATTCCTTTCTCATACTCGTTTAACTTCACTGACTTTGAAACGGCTGCTCCGAACACCAGTGTCAATGAATTAAAGAACAGATACTGTGTTTCTAAATAAATGTGTGAGTCACCACCAAAACTATTTTGAAATAGGATGGGCACTCAACCAATTTGCTCAGAGCACTCTGGGTCAGAGTACATAAGCAACATCATGCTGATTCCTTCTCCAAGCATTCTAGCTGACATAAACTTTCTCGTCTACCCGTACTCTTACTCTGGAAATAGTCTCATTGATTTCACGGAGCAAGGTGATGAGAATTTCTCTCGGAGCCTGCTCTGCGGTACTTCATTTGGGTAACAATAAATTAGCCTGCGACTTGGGTTATCTGCCCACTTTGCGGAGATGGGTACAATCAGACACCTCTCTGCAGAATACTTTAGCTCTGGGTGTGCAAATACTACCACAAGCTGAGTGTTCTGTATGGGAAGAAAAAAGATGATGGAGGCTGTGCTCCTCAATGTACTACCCAGAGAGCAATGGGAAATGACACTGCTGATGTCTTCATCACTCTTAAAATTAATGCATCTTCACTGTCCAGCCTGTAAGCCAATGAAATAGCGTAATTAGCAGTATCAGGTTTAAAATAAAATGGTTCTTAGAACAGGCTTTCCTGGGTTTCTCCTTTGGAAGATAAAATATTTCTTTGCTAGGAATAAGTATAAATAGAACTTGGAAATAGTTGAAACATCTTGTTTTGTTTTGTTTTGATTTTTGCTGATCTTCATTTCAAAAATAGACAAGCTATTTAAACGTTCTTTCTTTTCACTGTCAAGAAATGCAATGCTTTTTAAGAAATGGATGTTTTTTAAAGGAAGCACTGACAAGCTGTCTCACTGCTTGGTACTGCCTGAATATCAAAACAGTTATTTTAAATGCCTAGTATACAAAAGAGTTTCGTTCAACAATCCAAAACAATAGATAATTCTTTTTAGTATGTAGTTTTATTTTTCAAGGTATTTAGCAACCTGGCATTTTAGTGATGGCTGCACAGAAAAGGACAATCATCTGTCAATAGCAGGCATGTAGCTGTCTCTCTGTCTTGCTTATCCCTTTTTTCCTCCTCATCCCTATATATCTCAGATGACCTGATACATCATTATTTTTGTAACATGAGATAGAACATATGTCACCCTTCTGACCTTAAGAGTAAAATATGCTCTTATTAAAAGTGAAAACAACTACCCAAATGCCCCAAATGCATCTTTTTTCTTTCTTTCTTTTTTTTTTTTTTTTTTGAGCTACCAAAATGAGAAGCCTCAATTAATTGGCACTTCCACAACTTAATGTGAACCCAAACTCTGAACACAGAACTAATTGAGCTTCTTTTTATACTAAATAACATGGGCTGAGCGGGAGGTGATGTCAATCCTTGATTACTGTTAATAACACCATTCTAATTGCCCTGAATATCTATCTCTCTGTAGCTGTCAGTGAGGTGATGCTCATAAATATAACTAAATTTGGCATGCTGTGCAAACCCATTGCCACAAGGACAACCAGTATGGCCAGTGGACTGGCAGGTGTTGTCTGATGCTTGCAGGGGAAGGTGCTGCAGTGCTGTACAGTATATAACATAGTACATGTGATAAGAAAACACGTTATGAGTGGGGACAGTGATATGGTTATTTATGTTTCAAGCAGACAGAAGGGCCAGATGTAGCAACAAAACCACAGTATTTCATTAGCTAATTAGCAGCATCAATAATACAGAGCAATCTTCAACAAATATTTGCTGTTTAATAGAGTTTTTTTGAAGAGCCAAAAATTTCATGGATTTCAGCTAAATATAATTTCCTCCTGAGTTCACCTGCACAGTTAAGCTGAAATGGATTAAGCTGATCTTCTTTTCCCATTATTTGCTTTTTCCCTTTTTTTGCCAGAAGCATCACATGAATGAGGAAGTGTCATTCTGGATGAACTTTCATTATATCAGAAAGCCTGATTAGAAAGTAAAGAACAGCTGGCTACATATTTTATGAGCTTCCTTTGAAAGAAATCTTTTTGAGCATACTGCCGCCAGTCAGTATTTCTCTGGCTCCTTCAAGTTTCCTTTTCTTTCAACCTGTGTGTCTTACTAATAGGACACAGAGAACATACCAGAAAAAAAGAATGTGTTGAAAAACAAGGACCAATTTAATATATAGTTTTTTCTCTAAAAGAGATGTCTGTTTCTCTGACTTGACCCTGGTACTAATACTTGCACTGATAGCTGGGAGTATGAGTCCTTGAAGTACTGCATCCTTCTGCAGCTCCAGAGTTCCAGATCTGCTGGTAGATGTGTTTCCATGAAAGGACTGCTGCGTATGGATTTATGCTCAGCAAGTAAAGACTTTGCTGGCATCACAGGAGTGAGCTTGGAATATTGTTTTGAGCCTGGAAAATTTTACTAAAAAAGAGTTATATGGCAGTACTGACTTGAGGGCACACTACTAGACTGGACTCAGGAAGTGGAGGCTGGATAACTTCCCATGGAAGAAGGCTCTCACCCACTTTTTGACAGTGGCAAATCATTCAGACTTCTCCATCTCAGTTCTCCCAAGAGAACAAGACTAAGGGCACTTGTTGACTCCTTTTGTTTGCTTGTCTCACTGTGTTGGCCTGTGTGAGAGCAGCTCTGTATGTTGCCCCACTCACCCCTACCCCCACTTGGGCAGCTTCTTTCTCAATTACATTTTCATTCTCAGCTACCTTCTGGAGGCTGCTGTATTGGGGGAAAAAAAAATAAAAAATCACAGAATGGTTGTGTCCTGGTTTTGTTAAAAACAAGACCAATTCTCTTTTAGTGGTTTTTCCTTTCAACTATGTTCTTCTAGGTGGCTGTACTTTTCTGAGTTTTAGCCTGCATATTTTTTTCTAGGATGCTGTACTCGGTGCTGATAAGAAGACAGAATACTGAAGAAGCTCATGTTTAGATTTATTACTATGGTAGCCAAGAAAGACTGATGAGTTTTCCCATGTTCTGTTGTGAGAGGGGCGTGTTTGAGGAGGGGTGGATGGAACAGGTGACTAGAACTGACAAACCTGAGTGTTCCATCCCATAATCATCATACCCCCTATATAACAGGGTGATCACGAGGGTCAAGCTCTCTTCAACCATGGCTGGCATCTAGAGAGGACCCTGTCTGTCTGCCTGAGATCTACAGGCCTCAGGCCCTGCAATCCCTGCATCCAGTTTCCAGTTTGCTGTGAAGTCTCGCCCATGATTTCCAGGGCCTGACCTGCACCTGCTGGAGCCACGCCAGCTCTGCCTGCCCAGCTCCACCACTACTGGAGTGACGCCAACTCCACATCGAGCACTTGAGATTGGTTTTCTATATTTTGTATATATTCTCCATCTATTAGTAGCATTAGTAAACCCTTTAAACCTTCCAACTCGAAGTCTAAGGCTCTTTTCCTTCCCTGTTATCTTCCTATCATCTTTCCGATCTAAAGGAAAGGGGTGGTGGGAGGTAAGAGGGTGACAGAGAGCGTCTGTCATGGTTTATTGTTGCCTACTTTAAACCTTGGTAGGTTGGGGTTGGAAGGGACCTCTGCAGATCATCTAGTCCAATCCCTCTGCTGGAGCAGGAACACCCAGATGAGGTTACACAGGAAGGTATCCAAGCAGGTTTTGAATGTCTCCAGAGAAGGAGACTCCACAACCCCCCTGGGCAGCCTGTTCCAGTGCTCTGGCACCCTCAAAGTAGTTTTTTCCTCATATTCAGACGGAACCTCCTATACTTAAGTCTGTACCTGTTGCCCCTCATCCTACCACTGGGCACCTCTGAGAGGAGTCTGGTCCCGTCCGCTTGACATCCACCCTTGAGATATTTATAAACATTGACGGGATCCCCTCTCAGCCTTCTCTTCTCCAGGCTCAACAGACCCAGCTCTCCCGATCTCTCTTCATAAGAAAGATGCTTCAGAACCCTCACCATCTTCGTAGCTCTCCACTGGACTCCCTCCAGTAATTCCTTGTCCTTCTTAAAGTGGGAAGCCCAGAACTGGACACAGTACTCCAGATGTGACCTCAGCAGGGCGGAGTAGAGGGGGAGGAGAACCTCTCTCAACCTGCTGGTCACATTTTTCTTAAGGTACTCCAAGATACTGTTTGCCTTCTTGGCCACAAGGGCACATTGTTGACTCATGGTCAACCTGTTGTTGACTCTGTATATATATTTTAATAAAACAATGCCTATGAAGAAACACGGACATAGCCTGATTTGCTAGATTTTCTTTTATTCTGTGCGTGTGACACAGCCCAGGGATGGTAGGAATGTCTCCACTCTTTTTTGGAGCCAAGCGAACCTCATTGCACAGACAGAGAGACAGTTAAAGAGGATATTTTCAAACAGAATGTCATTGAAACGTTGTTAAGAGTCAACTGTGCCAAAGCAGCAGGGAGATCATCACAGAGCATAGACAAGGGTGCAAAATTTTCCTGCTATATCCCCCTTTTGATTTTGACATGCTAATTGCATTTCTTCCATTCAGAACTTGAACATCAAGAAGTTTGCTCTAGTTATACAAGTAAATTTTGAATCTTTTAGTATCTTTTAGTACATAGGCAAATTGGCTTGTTTCCAGTGAATCTGGAAATTTTTCAGAAAGGAAGATTGCATCTTAAAACCCCACCTTAAAATGTTAGGTGATGCTGCACATCAAAGAGGGATTAAATTTTATGCTGCGGAGTTTTCTATTAAGCATCCCCTTTTCAACACAGAAAATATGCCCAGCTATTTTTAGCACACTTTCTCCTGCCCTTCCCCCTATCTTTTTAAACACAAGTATTTTGGCTTGGAAGCTTAGCTATAGAAAATACCTTCACTGTCAATTTTGCCCATAATGAGCTCATATTTTACAGGAGCTTTAGCTAGTTCGAAGTGCTAAAATTAAACAGCACAAATTCTGAATTATTTGACTTCTTAGCCAACAGCTCCTAGGTGCACAAGAATGACTGATTTCTTTTGATTTTAATATAAATACACCTGGAGACCCCAATTTTGGAAAATCAATGTGTCACAGCTTTATGTCAACTCGTAGAGGCTTGTCTCTGACATCTTATCAATGATGCAGCACCAAAATGGTGAACATCATGGTCTTCATGCATATTTTATTGATATTATTGTGTTTTCATTGATTGCCTGTCACTGCAATGGAGTTGTTGTGATGTATTGTCTTCTGCCACTTTTGCAGAGATGGACTTCTTGACCTGAAGGACCTGTCAAGCCTAGGGGGTGTATTTTGCAGCCTTGTACACAACTTGACTTGTGAGGATTACCACATTGAACTCACTGTCAGGTAAAAGAGCAAGAAGAGAAACTAGTGCAAGAGGGGACAGAGAGATAAAAAGGAGGGATAAAGAAGGATGTGAGTCATTTTCTGAGATTCCCAGAGGCAGGAGATTAGCTCATGAGACTGCTTATGTAGAGTGCATCTGGAGGAGGCATCTTGTTGTTTCTTCACATGTATAGGGTGATAGAGTTGGAGTCTTCTTGAAAAAGGGTGTTAAATGACTTACGGAGTCTCGTTTCTGAGAGGCTGAGGCACTGAGGAGGTGGAAGGAGGCAGTAGGAGGGGATCTGTGGAGAAAAGAGAGCTCTCGAACTGCAGTGAAGCATACAGGCTTATATTTGCTCTGAAGCACCCACTCAGAAACCTAACTTCATATAGCACAAAACACATACAAGATCAAAATATTTAAGATTTAAAAGGCAGCACTAGTCACAATCTGATGATGTTTGGCACTGCACTGTTGATGTGTTCACTTAAGAATATGCCAGTTTCTTCCAGACTTTCTTGTGACACAGAAGAAAATAGAACATTAAACTACTGAGTTTGTCTTTGCTAAGTAGATATGTACAGATAACATTTTATATAAACAGTTCAATTAACAAGGAAGGTGTTTGCTTTATGAGTATACATAACCATCCACAAGCATATTTTAGTTACATAAAGAATATTTTTTTCTTTCAGGAAAAAAGGGCAAATAAATCACATTCTCTTGAATGCTTTTACTTTATTTTACTTGATCCTGTCATAGAAAAGCGTTCTTGTCCATCTTTGTCATGCTGATCTAGAATATAGTTCAGATTTGAAGGGAACTTTTAGTTTTGGAAATTTAACTGTGAATAAATTTGTCACTTAATATTATTTTCAAGCCGTATTTTGTTACAGGCACAACAAAAAATGGGAGGAGAGGCAGAGGTGGCTGAATGAGTACAGCTAACATGCTACAAAGCAGAAATTTTTTAGTGTAATATATGTCAGTAATATAATTAACTTTCTGATCTTCTGCCATTCAGAGCAGGGGGTGAGAATGGTTTGCAGCAGCAGTTGAACAGAGATGAAGAAAAAATGCCAGGCTAAAACTAGCTCCTGCACTATTGATTACCTGGAATTTCTGACTTTTTATTTGGATAAATGACTCTTCCCACAGCTGTTTGCAAAGGTTTGCCACTATAAGAAAATTTTTCTCATTACTGATGTTTGAGAAATGCCTCTTAACTGAGAGTGTAGATACCCTAATTCCAGTTTAAAAACCTCTCCTTTGAAATTGATTCTACCCATTTTGAAAATGGATGAACTGATTAATTCTTTCTCCCCCTGGCACCTCCCACCCCTTACTTCCCATCCTCCTAGACGGATATCTCAAAAGGAATAGCCTGTTCTTATCTCAGGCTCCAACATACCCAAATCAATGCAGTTCCATTCAAGAATTTGGTGGCATCAGAGTTTCCATGGTTGAAAGGAAGTCAGGACAAGAGCAGTTAGTATCTTTCACACTGTAAAATGTACACAACCTCAGTTTGTTTTGCAACAATCGAAATGAGACTTCAGGTGTTAAAACACTCTGCATTAACAGAAAGATGAACTAACACTTTTTTTGTGATTCTAATAATCTACTTTTTCTATAATTTCATACAACAATGAGACAAGAGCCTTTCGAAACACTGCCTTTGTATAAAGTAATGTACTAAGTTTTGTTTTGACTCACAAAATTAGAGAGCATTAGAAAGCTTGTTCACCATTAGCTTTGTTCCAGTTCCTTCCATGTTAAAAATAACAAAACCCTGAAGCCCCAAGCCTATTCCTGTTTAAAATTTTGCTGGTGGTCATCAGCTAGTACTTCAGGGGCTTTATTCATTAAAATATTTTAATAGAACCCCAAATAATTATTTTCAAGAGTGTCTGAAGGGCACTAGAGATCAGTAGCAAACAATAAATTAACTGAAAAAGAATTTAACATAATGTCACACAGCACAAATAATGGTATATGTTACACTGACTGTAATTACCATTTTAAAAAGAAAACTGAGATTTGCACAGTCTTCTAATACGCTAAATTCTCCTCTTAGAAACAGAACAAGGCCAAGGAACAGAAAGGGTCTGCCTTCCTTTAAAAATGCTCCCTCCCCACTCCCCTGCTCAAAAAAACTCACAACAAATTTATTCATAAATGTGTCATCAAGATGCCCAGTGTCTCTGTGCTGCCCTGGTTGTCAAGCAGCTATGTGGCCCTGTTTCAGAAAGTCAAAGCTCCACTATGCCCTGTGGACATCTTTCATGCTGATGAAGACGCAGGCACCTCCCCTTGTTACTGGCCCCCTTCTCAGTGGAACCGGAGGGGAGGTTTCAGTCATGGGGAGAAAGTGAGCAGCAAGGAGTTTGTTCTCTCTGCCTTCAGCATTAGCATAGAAATTACACAGAAAGAAAAGTATCTAAAGCATTACAAATGCATACTAATTATTCAAGAATAGATCACAGATGTTTTCTCGTGATGAATGGCAGCTTATGCTGCAAGGATGCTAACTGGTTTTAGTGGTAGCACTTTGGGACCCTGTACAAAAATACTAATGAAAGCAACGTTTAAATATATATCCACATTTCTTTTTGAAACCTCTTAAGATGTTAAAAAAATATATTGTTCATTGTTTCTTGAAAATACTGTATTAGAATGGAAATGTGACCACATCAGCCAGAACTGAGTGATTATAAAACTGCTGCTAATGAATCAGGTTTTCTGGAAAGGTTCAAGCCTATAAGCTGTCCTGATCTCCAGTACCAGACTCAGTTTATAAAGGCATCTTTGCATCTGTCACTATTTGGCAATCATGGGGATGATTTTTGGCCTAATGTATAAGTTCATCAAATTAGCTGTAAATGTCTGCATGAGCATGGTAGAAAAAGACCATGCACACAAGCACACAGCCATTCTCTAGGCATATAGGTTGGGAATTTGATCCAAATTTCATGCAGGAAGCATCTTACCTTTTTTTTTTTTTTTTTTTTAGCATTGCATAGCTAACCTTCTTGAGAGCAAAAGTAAGGTGTTTTTTTCTGAGATGGGTCATACTGCATCTTGTGATATGTCTCAGTCATATTGCAGTTTAGTTAAACAGCAACAATGATGATCTTGATGTGGAAATGCTTTTGCCATACGTGAAAGGAAAGTTTCAGCATTAGTTTATCTAGGATGAAAAATGAAAATGTGAAAGCTACATGTCATTTAATGCTGAAAAATGACCTGACCAGATGTCAAAATTATTAAGAAGCAGCATGACAACCCTTGAATGCCAAGCCTTGAAAATAAGACAAGCAAGACAAGGAGGTATTGAAATATGTGGACTGAAACTAAACTCTGAGTGTGTGTATATGTTTTCTTAAAGGGGAAACAAAAGTCTGCCTATAAATATTGGTTTAATCATTTGCTTCCAGCAGTCAGAAATGTCAATTGAAGTTTGCCAAATTATGGGGAGCCACAAAATTTCAACCCGTTACTTCAATGATCTGTTATTTTGGTTTACTCTCAAGATGGCTATCTGAGATATGTCATCCAGAGATGATTTATAAAATGAATACACTTTTTTAAAGGGCTTTAAGAGAAGAGAACTTTGTTTGACCATTCCTTACTGTGTCCCTTTTTGTTCCCCAATGAAGCATGATGGTTGTGTAGGATGGACCATGGCAGGTGGATGCATGTGCAAAGACTTCATTGACTTGACTGTCGCTGAGAGTCGAGGTCTGAATGGCCCACAAAAAGAGATCTTCTGCTTTCCTATACCATGTATAGGTTATGTACAGTCATTTTCAATCTCACCCAGAATTTTGACAGTGGAAATTAGATAAATAATTTAATGCTAATACTTACTGTTCTATTAAGAATATGTTCAGGTTTGTCTGGGGTTTTTTTGATCTGCAAAATAGTTTATAACCATTTCTCATGAAATCCACCTTTTACAGGCAGGTTACTGCAAGGAGATGTTTATCCAATGCTGAGGAAAAAGTAGAAATAAGCATGTGAGCATTTGTATACTCTATTTGGAAATTAATCTCTACAGTGTGACAGAACCACAGATTGGTTTAACACTGAGTTTTTCTGCAGTGCTACTGTTCATTCTATTTCTGTTCTAGCAAAGCTCTTTAAAATGTTGGTTTATATCTGCTGTCCTGTTTTTGGTTGTTTCTTTGGTGCAATCAGAACTTCATTGATCGATAAAAACATGAATCTTGCATTTTTCTGGAAAGATAATTGATTTTCACCATTTCTTTCAGAAGCAAAAAAGTTACACATACTTTTTTGTTAAAACCTTTTATGAACTGTTTTATTCTTTCCTATTGAAAGTTAATTAAGAGCAACATTATTTTTTTAAACATCTCCTAGCTGTAGCATTTCATTTATGAATAATAATTACAGCATTTACCACCTTTCATCACTGATGTCAGTCATCAGCTTCCAGGAATCTACAAGTTGAACGTAGTCTAATGTTTGAAAGTTACGCCCAGAAATTGAATATCAAAGTTTCTATAAAAATAAAAAGGAAATAATACATGGTAATAACACATTCAGCGTGAGAAATCTGTCAAAGGAATGGAATTTTTAAAGTAATTTTATCACTCGCTTGGAGGAACCTATCAGTTCCTCTGGGCTTTTCTTTGGGCCTTGATCTGTCAATATTCCTTGATTTAGATCTTGCTAGTACTATAGTAAATCTCCATTAACTTTAGTCGGGATTAACTGCCTAAACTGATGCAGGCAGAAGTGAAGTTAGGTACCATGCAGGAATTTAGGCCTCTTCAGGAGAGGAGGGAGAGCGGTTATGATAAGGCACAAAATAACACCTTGCTCATATAGGTTTTGAGCTCATGTCCAGCCAGCTGAAACCACAGACAGAGGACCTTGTGTCTGTCAGTCTGCAGTCCTGTGGCCTTACCCTTGATAGGTACCTCACACACCAAAGAAAGAAACGAAAGGACCAGACTCACAGCTTCTAGTACAGTTCCTTGAAGTAGTGGTGTTTAGGGGACTAGAGAGGTAAAGACGCATGAAACATGACAAGATTCAACAGAGTTTCCAAGTGTGACACGTGGCCAATGAAATTTTTCGTCCTATTTTCTCTCCCTGTCCTGTTGAGGAGGGAGAGTGAGAGAGAGGCTGGGTGGGTGTCTGACTGCTGGCCAATCCACTTCACATGAGAAAGAAGAGTCCCAGGCAACCTGTAGATGTTCATTGTACCTTTATGTGATGAGTGTACACACTAACCTGATGGGGGTCCACCTGCAGAACCCGAGTCAGCACAGCAGTTCCCATTCTATGCTAGCCAGGACTCAAGGTCTCTGTCCTCTCTCCCTGCTCCACTGCTGAGCGTTCATCCCTGGCCGCCTTCTCCTCCTATCTCATCTGTCCCAGGCCACTTTCTGCCCAGCATTTATGGTATCTGTCACCTGCTTGCCTCTCCCATCCAGATCCTTCTGCTGAGACCTGTGTCTCCACTTTCTCTCAGTTGTCTGGTATCATGGGCTTTAGGCTGGAAGAGAGGAAGAAGCACTGAGTTTAACCTACCCACCCACACAGCCTTTCCTGCTGCTTGCTGCCTCTCTGAAGCTCTCCTTCTGGGCCTTACACCATGGCTGCTGGTCTATTGCACCTTCATTTTGAGGTAGAGCTGGATCAGAGAGACAGCACCCATGAGCATGTAACCTGCCACCCTCCTGAGGCACAGTGTTTGTCCCTGAGATCAGCAGGGTTGCCTTGCAGAAAGGGTGTGTTGGGAACAGGCTCCAGCAGCCATGACACTCTAAGGTCCCCTTAAGAAAGCTATACCATGCTAGTGGGATCCAGGGATCTGGCTTGACCTCTAACGTGATGTAGGTAGCAGAATTTTGTCCAGGCCCTCCTACAAAGGCCCAGGAAGACATGCTTCAGAGTACTAGATTTTCCAGGAAAAGAACCATCTTGAGGAAACCCAGAACTAGACGGCCTGCCACTTTCTGTAGTCATATATTATAATGATAATTAATCTCACTGTTAAAAGATGTGCCTTTAATTTTAATATGTCTGGCTTTAACTTCTACTTCCTTTTCCTTTTCATGATCTTTTCATATACCAGTAGCTCTCATTTTCATCAGTAGGCCAACACCATCCTTTAGCAGAAGTTATTATCACAGTAAAATAAGTGTTTGATTTTCAATAAGCAGAATAATTTTTTAGAAAATGCCATTCATGTAATGTTAAAACACCACTGGGATGAAGATCCTCAGAAGTGCTGGAGAGCATCAAATGCCACAAGATCTTTTTTTTTCTTTCCAAGAGCAAAAAAACTAATATATGTCCTGTACCATGTAACTAATACCAGCTTGGAAGGGATTCAAAGGCTAACATTGGAAATATGGCATGGTAATTAATTTCAGGATAAAATCCACAAACCTTCATTCTTTTCATGATTCTTTTGAAAAAATAATGTTACAAGAAAGCCGAGATCTTCCTTCAGATTAAAATTACGTAAAAATGAGAAAAATCTAGAGTGCACTCACAGATGACAAATTTAACACTGTCTGTACATCTACTGTAAAAACTGTAGAGATGGAGAATCAGATGTGCAACCTGGGCTGGCAAGGCAACATTCAGTGTTTAGCAGTAATTATCTTTAGGAAGAAGAGCTCATGGTATTTGGATGGGAAGGTGTGTGTGTGTAGGTAAAGGGGGCAGGTTATAGAAAGAAGATTGATAAGGTCAAAGGAATCCGTATACAAGCCAGAGGGTGTGCATGTGTATGCATAGAAAAGACAAGATTAAAAGAAGAGCTAAGCCACATGTCAAAATTGCCTAAAGTCAATTCCTGTCAAACCAGCTTCTCAAATAGAAGGGAAGCATTCAGGCAGCTTTAGTCTCCCCAAGCACCAATAGGACCCACTAAATAAAGCAGCAAGGACATTTTAATTGCTGGTGGATTGTCACAATTTTTGGGTTCAGTTTGCCTTCCAAATGTATATCAAACTATTTCAGCTCCTTGTCATCCGCGTGTCAGGACAGATATTTCAGAACTCCAGAATCAAAATGCTAATTCGGACAGAAATCCTGACTTCACCATGAAGAGCTTAGAGACAAAACAAGAGGCTTTATGACTGTGCAAGTAGGTCTGACTTAAATCTGGGACTGGGTGGTGATGTTGCCACATGGCCAGCAGGTACCCAGGAGACCTAATTCTCTTCTCACCTCTGTCACTTCTGCTGCTAGATGGGTAACAAATAATTTTGCTCTCTCTACCTCAGTTCCCTACCTTTAATCTGTATCAGAAAAAAATGGGTGATGCTGGGGAAATAAAAAAAAAAAAAGGGGGGGTATAAAGAAATAGAAAAATAGAAAAATATTTGATCATATTTGAAAAGTATTTTGACAACCCTGGTGACCCAGGTGCAGTGGTGATGATGATAATGATGAATGCAATGCAATCCCCAAAGTTGTCTCAGTGTGTGGAACAGACTTCTCTCAGATCTGCACTACCAATATTTCTAAGAGCAAATAACGACCAGAAGACTTATCTTGCTGTGGTAATGTGGCATCATGAAGTAACTGATGCCACTGTGTTTGTGTGTGTCTTTGAAATAAAATTTACAAAAATGGACGTATTCGTGCTTTCCATTTGGAGGCTTACTTTGCAGAACAAATAGCATGCCCTCTCCTAAATGGGTCAAACTTTACAAGGTCCAACCAGCAGGACTCAGTTGAGCATGGATGGACATGAAACTTCTTTCTCATGAAAAAATATGAGCTTTGTGCTCATTACTCTCAGTGCTGCTGACTGCTGCTGGTGCAACGCTGTGTCACAGGGTGGGTAAAGCTCAGTAAATCAGGTTTTAATTTGCATTGCAAAAAAAAAAAAAAATCGTTGCTTGTCTTTGGAAAATCTGAAGGATGTTGTATCAGAAGCAAACAGGGTTGAAAAAGCTGTCTGTGACTCAAATTCAAAATCTCAGTACTGGGTTGATTCCAGAGAACTGAATTTGAAAATTTAGAACTGTTGTTCTGTGTTGGACACATACTAAAGACCAGTGATGGCATTGGGGAATATGAACATAATTATTATATTAGCAAAAGTGAATGGAAGGCAATAGAAATTGAAAACAATACTTTAAAAAGGCCAAACTTCTGAGTTGTTTGTCTGATGAATTATGAGTCTGTGGACATGGTGCCGTCAGAATCACGCTTATCATGCTTTTTTCCTCACCTCACCCTTGGGGTTCTTGAGTACATCCTGAGTGTAACATTTTGATGGGCCTGATACATCATGTCTGAATTGAGCTACATACTTGTAGAGGTCCCCAGACTTCTCTGACTGTCCTCAAGAGCAATATAGCTGTGTCACCCCGAAGCAGAGTCTGTGTTAGCTAGTGCTGGCAAGTGACAGGTCTTATTGGCATGCGTGGGGCACAGCCTTAATGTGTCTATGCTTCTTTTGTCTCTGGGAGAGCATGTCCTCCTGGCATTGCTCTTGGCAATGTGGATGAAACATCTCATATAGGTGCTAGTATGAGAATGTCTCCGTGTGGGACAAACACACCCAAAATAGAGAGGTATGGAGGGAGTGTTTTATTTCTTCTTTCTATAGTTTTTAACATATTCTGCACAGGTAATTGATTTGTTTTTAATTGAATAAGAAAGTGATAAACTTATAGGCAGATATGGAGGGATATGTATTTCAATGTGGTGAACCAGAACACTGTAATCCTGAGGTTCAGATGCTTGCCAAAATGTTTTGTGTGCCTTGCATTTTTATTCCTTACATTACCCCGGGCTGTACGGGCATGTTTTTGTTATAGCCACACAGCCAGACAGGAGAAGGCACAAGCCTCCCCTGCCTCCTCTAGCCCCCATGAGAATGGCCAGGACTTAGCCCAGCAACCTACATGTGAGAAACCTAAGTCCGAACAAACCTGAAGCTGACCCTCTTTAAACCTCAGCACAATGATGCCTGAATTCAGGGAGTTTGTGAGCTTCTCCTATGCAGGGGCATCTGGGGTTGGTAGGGTAATGAATAGCCTCTGTGGCCATAACACTTTTCGGATTTAGGCAACAAAAATATAAGGTAGAGCCTTCACTCTTTGACGAGAAAAACTGTTTTGTGGCCTCCCTTGTGTTCTGTGTCATTCGGGGTTGCACCCTCTTGGTGCTTCCCCTTTGCACAGCCCCTAGTGTAGGGCTGAGCTAAATGCCACAACGTAGCCTTTGGTAATTCACCAAATAAAAAGGAAATGTAAATACTATGATGGTGTGAATACTAAGCATTAGCATACCCAATAAAGTGGTTGCTGCTCGAGCCCTCTCACTTGCTGGCAAATCCTATGACCCATATTAGTCAGTGTATATTAAACAAGCTGTCACCTAAGCATATTTGTGAAAAAAAAAATTACTGGATGAAAAACGCACTTCGGGTATTTTGAAAGACTGCAGCACTTAGTGTCTGCTTGCTGTATTTGCCAGAGCCAGCATAAAATAAGTGTACTAGACTAAAAGGATAGTGGCGTCCTGTCAGTTAAGGTATCCATAAATTGTCAATGCACAGCACGTTATGAATGCAGATTGTCCCATAATTCAAAATTTTTGTGCAGTGTAGCAAGCCCACAATTTCTGAGCTCTTAAGTATATCATAAAAATACGTTGATAATTGTCCATAAAATAATCAACGACTTTAAAGTATGAGTCTCTTGGGTGAAAACTAACGATCTGTGGGGAGGGAGACATGGGAACTTTCCATCCTCTCCCTTCCCCAACCCCAACAAAGTAAGGAAAAAAAGGTATGAGGCTTGGAATAGACTATAAAACTTCTTTATCTGCAGAGTCCTAGTTCAAATTCAATTTATGCTACCAGTCAGGGAAGATAATTAGCTGACAGCTGTTCTGTGACCTGTGTAGGAGAAATTAGCTAATGAGCGAGCTCCATTTTCTTCCTAGCAGACGGGTACCTGCATTTCATCCAGAATGAGTCAGTGCCCTCTCGGCTGGTCCCGCAGCAGTCAAGGACATCCTGGCCATGGAAGCTGAACTCACCCCAAGGTGCCAACACACACACGTATATGAGGTCATTGGAAGAACGGAGGAGAAACTCTGCACCTCTTCCAGGGATGCGGTTCCTTCCCTGAGCGTAGCACCTTCTAAAAATGTGACAGAAAGAGGTAGGGATGGCTGATGGCACCAGTTAAGAAAGCTCTTGCCCAGGAATAGGGTCCTTATGTGTCATTCGCATTACCCAGACACGTCCTATGGCCAGAACAATTCTTGAGGGAGCTGAAATCCATTTCATCTTCCCTGCTGGGAAGGCCTGAACCAGGAGAAGGGTCTTCACCTCAGACTAGCACTTAGCGGGGAAGCTGTAAGTAAGGCAGTCCCTCATTTGGATATATAAAATCAGATTGCAGTTCCATAATATTCTCCCTGCAAGACCTTTCAAATAGTCTTTAGACTCAGTTTTCTGCCTTTGCATTTCAAAAGCATTGTTTTTCTTTCCCCATCCTCTGTCAGCTCTAACTGCAGATTCCTGGCACAGAAGTCCCTGGCTCCTCTGTGTTTACTTTTCATCACAAATGGGTGGAAGCAATGTTGGCTCAGCTATGTTAAAGAAGTCTTATCTGTCCCCAGCTTTGTGGCATTTGATCTTTTCTGATATTTTTGAACTACAGTGCTTCCATAAGTAAGTTCTTTATTTGATTTTTCTTTGCTTTAATTCATTCTGTGTGCAAGTACAGATGCAATGTGGTCATGTTGACTTCAGGTCAGACCGGCAGACAATTCCTAGTTTTATTTTCCACTATTTCTCTCTATTAAATCTATCTCAGCTTCTTTTCCACATCTTCCTGGAGCCACTCAAAGCATCATTACTGTAGAACTGTTTTTGATCACTTGAAATAGACTTAAACACTTTTTCAGTGAATAGGCAGACATTACTTCATATCTGAATAAAGTAAGTACTAGTCTGACATTTAAATGTCATTTTGACACACTCCTGACCTATATGTCTTTGTTCCTATGAAAAGCTTCAAGGCTGATGTCATATTTAAAAGTATTTAAATCAATCTTAAAGGAAAAAAAGAATAATCATATGAAACATTCTAGCGACAACTATTTTTTATAAGCACAGAGAAGCGGTGATTCTTGTTCAATGTTAATATTTAATAAAGATTGCAGAATATATCTTAGCAGATAAGAAATTCACTTGGACTTTTTGAGACCAAAAATATGCTTCAAGAAAATTAATTAAAAAATAGTCATTTCCCAAATCCAGCAGTAAACTTCTCTACGTATTATCTGAGTAGAGAGAAGAAAAAAAAAATTCTTTCGTAAAATCAAAAACTAGTGAAAGCAACATCACAAACCTCTGTCATCCCGTGAAATCACTGAAAGAAAACTTCTTAAATTCAATAGAATTTGGTTAATATTAGGGTAAATCAGTGACTCCAACTGGGAGACAAGTAAGTCTGCAAGTAACAGAGGAGAGCTAAGACCTGATTTAATCTCTGGATCTGCCCAGAGATACAACTAAGGATGTTTTCAGGATTAGGGTCTTCATGTTTTTACGTAAGGAAGAAGGACGACTTAAACTGTAGCAACAGGAAGAGTTCCAGACCTGAAGCCTGAATACTACCTAGAAGCAATAAGAAAAGCAGTGACAGATTAACTTTTTTTGCTCATTTTAGTAGCTTAGCATGAAAAAGCATTTATTTGCATCTGCCTGTAATCCTTTAAAATAACAGGAAAGAAATGTTTAAATACATAAACATCTGTATAAGTAATACAGTCATTATTCCAGTCATTTCCAGACTACTACAGGAGTAAATACACATGGCAGTAATCTTTACACCTTTATCTCCTACTAGGCTATGTATTTTATCGCCTATCTTTGCAACATCATTTGCAATCTTTTTCTTCCTGCTTGTCATCCAATTGGCAAGTTTTAAATTCTCTTCGTGTTAGCAGGGAAGATTTGTATTTTGAGGCAAAAGACGATTTAAGTGCAACACAACTTTCTAAAAGACTTGGCTCGTTTTCCTAACCCATGAGAGCATGAAATGAGATAAAAATAGACGGTTTTGCCTGTTTCTTTGAAAACGCCCTTGACCAATAAGACATGTCTAGTAGCTCTTGGCTGTTCTTGTTTTTCTTGTGAATTCAGGAAAAAAGTCTGTTGTCTTCAAGTGGAAAATTGGGGGGGAAAAAAAAAAAAAAAAAAAAAAAGAAAAATATATATTTTTTTTTCATAAAACTTGGAAAACTTCCTAATTCACCTCAGGCCAACGGAAGGTTTATTGTAAGGTTTATATCACTGTTATTTTCCTCTACTCTAGGATGCCAGGTTTGGAGAGGAGATATCAGTAAGCTTCAACCAAATGTAGAGGCTTATATATCTACTCTGGTTCCAGCATTGTTCCCTGAGATGCTGTGAGGCGGCCCTTGAGAATTCCCCTCTATGTAAGGTAAGCTAACTGATAGAGAAATGAACTTTCTGCTGTGTCCATATGCCCCAGTTTGCAGAGGAGTGAAGGTAGTTTGCACGGGAAAAATCATCAGGGCATCTATAAGTCCTACTAACTGTGTGTAACCACAAGCAGGCTGTGTTACAATCCTGTGTTGTAGGCACAGACCAGCTAGTAGTTCATACAACATAAACTAGTGTGATTTGGAAACTACCCCTAAGTGTGCCCATGTGAGGAGGGAGGTGATCTCCCACACTTCTGTTTCCTTCTGAAAGTCACATATCTGCATTAACATTTTTGCAAGCCAACATATCACACCACCCAGCTCAGGATTCACTTGCATCTGTCTGCAGCAAAACAATAGCAAAATCTAGCAAATATGTTTGCATTAGCAAATCTATCTACATGAAGGCAAGTTCTGTTGGAGAGTTTAGTTAGAATATTCTATGTGAGTTCAAACCTATGCACCAAAGTAATATTTTTTATCGCAGTGCGTGCATGAAGAGTAGTTTTAGGTTGGTGCTGTTAATGACAAAGGAAACCCCAGTGTGGGGTGTTTGCAAATAGAAAGTGCTGATCATGGTCATAAAGCACAACAGAAAGTCTTACATACAAAACAAAAGAAATCAGCGTGCAGAATGTCCATGAAGAAGTAATTTACATGTTTATGAGAGCCTATCAACTTTTTTATTGTATAAAAATAGGTTTTCAGCTTGTCTGCCCCTGAATAAGTCTTAAATAATGAAATTTATTTTGTATGACTGATTATAGGAGTCCAACCCAGGCAGTCTAAATCACATCACCTGTCCATTTTAAGAAACAAAATTATTTTCTGGCTTTGACACCATGTATCACGTGAAGTTTGAGCCATAACATAGTGGGCACCCAAATCTCTAAGCCCAGCACACAGCCATGAGGTCTGTATTTTTAGCGCCATTAGAGCGGCCTAAAGTATAACAGGTTAAAGCTATTATCCAGAAATAGCAAGTTACTTTTTGTCACCTGGTAAACATATTTGGTTATAGCTTGCAAGCAGGATGGCAGATGAGGGCATTGTTTCTGTACGTGCAGCGATCCCTTCCCTTTACTGCCAGGAACATTTGCAGGTAATTTGTATTTTCCTTGTTAAGAGTTGTGTCTCTCAACCTCTCTATAGTTTAACTGCCAGGCTCCAACCCAGGGGTAGTCTCTTTGATAATACAGGTAACAAGAAGGGCTGTGCATTACATTTTGTTATTATCTCTAGGCCAGGGGTGTCAAACCCATTTTCAACGAGGGCCACGTCAGCCTCACGGTTGCCTGTCCTAAAATTACGTTCACCCTTTTGAAGGCAACTGCGAGGTTGACGTGGCCCCCAGTGAAAATGAGTTTGACGCACCTGCTCTAGGCCTTGACAGATTATTTGGTAAGCCTCTTTTTATTAATGCATTTATAATGGACAGTGAAAGGCAGATGAAGTTTGGATGAATTTTCCTTCCTGGTACAATACTGCAAATTAAGATGTGCTTAATTTATTATGCACTACAAATGCAGTATTTTTTAATTCAAAGTATATCACGACGTTTTTTTGTATTCTTTTTCTGTTTGAAATAATTAAAATGAAGTGTAATAGTTCCTTATTTTAGCATTTAGGGTGAAATGCAAGCACCAGTACTTCTCCCAGATTGGCAGAAGAAAAACAAAGAGCTGAGTCGCCCTTCTTCTCTTTCCATGCTGGATGTGTTTCCATGCTGCAGAGTCTCTCAAACTGCCATCTCTCGTCATGCTCATTGGCCTTCAACTGGAACTGAAGCAGAGGGGTGTGATTCCTCTCCCTGAGGACACTGACGTTAGCAACAAGCAGTCAGTCAGAAAGGATGCAAACAGAAATGCAGAGGGGGAAAATGACAGTGGCACTTCCTAAATATTAAGGAAGCTATTCTAGACAGAGGCAGAAAGTATGTGTTGACAATGATGAATGGCTAGATACAGTCAAGTCCTTTTAGAGAAAATATTATTTTCCACAATTATTCGTGAATTTTTTTCCTTTTTTTTTTTTTTTCTTCCTTTTGCCTCTTTCAGCACGATATCTGAGATTGGCTACACTGGTTCTTCCATGTTTTTATGCTGCTTATTCGTTTGTTGTCCAAAATTCTTACAGTTCCCTAGGAGAAAAGAGCAGCACCTAGGCATTGCTAACTTTTACACTTTATAACATTTGCTTCTCCTGGGTGTCCATTTAATAGAGGCACTTCTTGGGTAAACGCCAGTTACTCACTTCATTACATTTCAAGCTTGAATATATTTGAGACACATCATGCCTGAAGTTAACTATCTGCCATCTGATTCCATTCAGTGGAGGAAGCAGCCTACACATTAACTCAGTTCAGAGTCAGACACATCTGCTTGCTGCTTCATGTAGCCATGCATTGGGTTTGATTGTGTATTATTATTTTGCATCTATTTTTGGTTTATGTCAGGATTACACAGTGAATGAGTTACCTCATTTCTTACATTTGCAGGTTAAATGTTACAAGTAAACTGCCATGGTTCTTTCTGTATGCAGTGAGCACATCAGTTGCAGTCCTTCATACTGGGAATACTAATTTTTCAAATAATTCATTACCATCACAAAATTATATAAGTATAAAATGGAGATATGGCTGTAGTGAGAGTAATCTTAATGTTTTCTTGGCTAATATAAAGGCAAGTCTTAAAAGAGGGATAATTTACTTTTGCTTTACATTTGTAATCCCCAGACACACTCAATCATTTAAAAATTATCCTGGATTGTTTAAATGAAGTAGTAGCTTGTGTTCTTCAGAAATAGCTTTTGACACATTATCTTGCTGGTGAAGCCTGTGTATTTAATGAGCCAAAGGGAACCATTTTCCAAAAATCTCAGATATTTTGCATGGATATTCATCATTATCATTATCACCAGTCATCCTAGTGAACACCAGGAAAGCTGCATATTAGTCACTGTGAAAGGTGCTAGGTTGGACTATACATCACTGTTACCTTTTAATAGACTTTGAAACAGGATAGCACGAGCTACATTTTTTCCCATTTTGGAAAATCAGATGAAGGCTCTTTTTTAAGTCCACAAGCGTTCACCCTGCCAAATTAGCACTCATTCTTTGCCAGTTAATTATGGTGGGTATGAGGGAACCTCTGGGTAGGAACATGTTGTCCTTGCTCACACACAGGAGTCAGCAGTTGGGGTTTGTGATTGCTACCTGCTGAAGCGTTTAGCAGTCCCACTTGGAGAGCCTGATGAGACTATTTAGCAGCCTTGCAGTGGAGTGAAGGAGCTCAGTGGCAGTTACCCATCCTACCCAGATACACATTTCAACATGCTTCTCTCTAATCTCCCTTGGGCAATCACCAACTGTATGAAGTTCAACAAGGGCAAGTGCTGGATTTTGCACCTGGGACACGGCGACCCTGGCTGTACATACAGACTGGGGATGAGATGCTGCAGAGCAGCTCCGTGGAGAAGGATCTCGGGGTTCTGGTCAACATCAACTTGAACATGAGCCAACAGTGTGTCCTGGCAGCCAAGAGGGTCAACCGTGTCCTGGGTGCATCAAGCACAGCATTGCCAGCTGGGCAGGGAGGTGATTGTCCCGCTCTGTTCTGCACTGGAGCCCTGTGTGCAGTTCCGGGAGCCACAGTATAAAAAGGATATAAAGCTACTGGAGTGTCCAGAGGAGGGCCGTGAAGTTGGTGAAGGGTTTGGAGGGGAAGCCGTATGAGGAATGGCTAAAGTCACTTGGTTTGTTCAGCCTGGAGGAGACCTCATTGCAGCCTACAGCATCCTCACAAGGGGAGGAGGAGGGGCAGGCACCAACCTCTTCTTTCTGGCGACCAATGATAGGACCTGAGGGAATGGCAAGAAGATGTGCCAGGGGAGGTTCAGGTTAGATATTAGGAAAGGGTACTTCAGCCAGAGGGTGGTAGAGCACTGGAACAGGCTCCCCAGGGAAATAGTCACAGCCCCAAGCCTGACAGAGATTGGACAATACCCTCAGATGCATGGTGTAAATCTTCAGGTTTTCCTACGTAGGGACAGGAGTTGGACTTGATCCTTGTGGTCTCTTCCAGCTCAGGATGTTCTATGATTCTACAATTCTAGATGCTGTAGAGCTAGTTCCTGAAAACTTCCTAGGTGTGGTAGCTCTGCCAACCTGTCCAGCACTGAGACTGTAATTTTTCTTTGCTATTTCTGCTGCTGCAGCAGTTGGCAATTGGCATAGTGTGGGAGTCCATGAAAACAGCAAAACAGAAGTTAATAAAGGTTTTTGAAAGGCTGGCCAGGCAGACTCTCCCCTCTGTTAAGCGCTCCCTCCCAGTGAGGGTATCTGCTCGTTTCAAGTCTGTTCACTTGCTGATCTGAATCAGTGAATAAATTCTCAGTTATGTGGAGGGAAACAGGAGAAATCCTGAAGTCCCTGAATCAGCAGGACTGTAAAAGCTTATAAGCAGGCCCAGAAACCCAGTTCCTGGGGTTCTTCACATTCTTAACTAGAGATATTGAAATGTGTCATCACCTCCAGCCCATCAAATACAATAATTTTTCTCCATTCAAATAAAGCACTTCTTTAAATGTTTCTTTCTAAATCAGGTGCTAGCAGCAGAGTGGGTCTCAAGTCAAACCTGCATTTCTCTCTTTCTTGATTCCTATGATCCTGGATAAGTAATTTGAATTAAATTTGAAATAGTTTGGCACTCAGAAAACAATTGTTCAATTAATCTATCATTCTTTGCTGATTTGATTGAATTTTCTTTTCTGGAATGCATAGAATCACAGAATCAGAGAATGGTTTGATTTGGAAGGGAACGTCAGGTAGGTAACCAAAAAAGATACAAGTGATAGGCTCAATGGAAATAAAATCACTTAAAAATATGCTGTTGAGCATCTGAAAAATCATGAGTGATTATGTCAAAGAAGAGCAGATGTTCTGTATTCTTGACTAATTTGGGGCTTATGAAAAGATTTATAAGATTTTTTTTCAAACTATCATACATTACTGTAACACCGTTACAGATACTTATGATTTTCATTTTCACGAACGCCAATACCGTTACACCTATCTCTACTGATTTTATAATCCAGATAAACAACACTAACATCTTGCTCACCTACTGTAGAATTAGAAGAAGTGATTATCCTTTAGTTAATGTGAGCAGCAGCCATATCATCATTGTGCTAAAGCTGTTGTTACTGTAGTCGTATATTATTGCTATAATGCAACACTGTTGAGTAATGTTGTTGGAGCTCAACGAAAGATCACCCTCTGATTATTCCTGCCTCTCTCTAGCCAGCCTCCCTATGAAGGGAGTAATAGGACTAAAAGCCCTCTATCCAGTTCACCTTTTCTGCAACTGTGTAGGTCAAGTCATAGCTGTCTTTCATGTTGACTTATTGACTTTGTTTTCTTGTTTGTGGAAAAGTTAAAAACAAACAAATAAACAAAACATACACACACACACACACACAAATTGTATTTTTTAAAAGTTCAAGTTTTGGTTTAACCAGACAGGTGACAAACACCCATTCTCAGAACTAATCCCTCTGAGATTATAATCATACTGTTGGTTTAACAGTAAAAAAAGATAGGACTGGAAAATTAATATTTATAAAATCTGACCCAGAAATCTTACCAGAATGCTGACTGCCCATGCAAAACAAAGCATCTCCCTCTGCTGCTTCCTCCCTGACACTCAGAATGTTTCTTGCATCTGTTTTACTTCTCGACTTTTTGCTATATTATCCATAGTTCTCCGCTATGCAGCGACAAGTGAGAACTTTCCTTGGCATCCTGTCTTCATGGTACTGCCATTCTTGCTGAATTCAATCCCTGATTCACACTTGCTAGATTCACATGTAACATCTAGTTGTGAGCAGCTACCTAATAAATCGGTTTATGTGTACCTCATTGAAATCAACATATCAGCATCAGCTCAAGCCTTTCACCTTTACTACATGGATTAAAAATTATTTCTTAAGAAAAAGGATTCAGAAATGATAGTGAGGCCTTCCTCTATGACGCTACAATAAGTAGTTTCTGCAGTCTGCTAGCAGGGTGGGAGAAACATGTAAATGAAGAAGAAGAGAAAGTTATCAGAAGACACCAATGATGACAGTATTAGTTGGCTACAACTTCATATGAGAAAGCTCCCTGGTCTGGGATTCTCTTAACTATGGAAACGTACTGTCAGTGAGACTGATGTACTGTAATAGCTTAAGCCCTCTACTGTAACCATCCAATTGTACTTTTTGACAACATAGGTAAGCAGAAAGGAAACAAGTCTTAACAAAGTTTTTAATGATCTCTTTTTAATGAACTCATATGGATAATAAGTATGAGGTGGCAGTGCAGTGATTCAGTGTGGCTTGGAATGGGGTGCATCCTTTTATTACTGGGGCAATAAAGCAAAGCCAAAGGAAAGAAAGAAACAAAAAGGGAAGTGTGGATTGTCTGGGAAATAAGTATATTTATAAACCTCTGTCCTAATAAAATATTAATGAATTTAGAATTTATTAATGCCAATACTATAACATACTTGGAAGGTTAAGCTTTGGTAATGATGCATTAGATAAGGTTTGCCAAACTAATTTTCAGCGGGAGCCACATGAGCCTCACGGTTGTCTTCAAAGGGCCAAATGTAATTTTAGGACTGTATAAATGTAACTACTCATTACATTTGGCCCTTTAAAGGCAACCGTGAGGCTCATGTGGCCCCTGCTGAAAATCAGTTTGACTCCCCTGCATTAGGTGGCTTTATTGATGGACTATTTAATCAGTCCTAACTATATGATAGGACACAGCCCCATATATAATGACAAACGAATGTGTAAATTCAATGGTTTCAGGAATAAGAGGCCATTTGAGGATTTTGCTTTGGCACTGTTTTATTGAAATTATCTCAGTGCTATCTGTCATTCATCTTGTACTTGCTGAACCAAAGGGGTTTGTAAGTTGGATAAGAAACTGCTGAAGATTTTGCTTTGTTAGACGATCTATTGATTTTCTCTGTAAAGAATGTTGAACTTGCATTGTGTTTTATGCCTGTGGTGCAAGGGTGCAGTGTTCCCCATTGTAACTTTAATAACTACCATGTGACTGTTTAGGATGACAGTTCCAGGAGGCAGATGGAAAAAGATCCATTGAACAATTAACAGGTGACAACAGAGTGTGTGTAAGCAAATGTGACGAAGAAAGACGAACTCCCCAGTTTTGAATCATGTTTGATTAATAATAGAATTCATGTGAGGAGATTCCTGTGTGAAGAACAACAAAATTTTATTCCATCAAAGGATGCCCATTTTCTCCTCTTCAGAACCTTGTAAGAATACTACCGTTCTTCTAGGACAAGCACACTGAACAAAAAGCACAGATTTTTTTTTTTTACCCATTTCATGTGTCTTTTCCTAATTATTTGGTATCCCAGTTAATGGCTGGTACCTGAACTGCAAAAGCTCTAAGGTGGTGAAGGAAAATTGGCTACAGTTCAACCAAAGAGACAACATCACTATATTTGATCAGCACCAGAACTTCGACTGCTACGTAACTTCGTTGGAGGAAAATGTTGGTGCTGTGGCTCTTCAGATATTTGCCCTTCACCTTTAGACCATTGCAATGGTATATATTTGTATGACTATATTTAATGTGCCTCTGGCCCCTGCTGTGTATAATATCTTGTAAATTGAATCTCAATATCCTTGTTTTAAAAAGGAAGCTTTGAGGACTACCTTGGGGATGAAGGTAAACTAGGCAGTGATGCCCTTAAAAGTTATGCTATTACAAAAGTGGAGTTCTTTTCTGGCACTGTTGTCAGAGTCTATCTTCAGCATAAATCTGTTTGTATCAGCTAAGGACATGGCCTTAGGAGTACAGGACATGCTCCATCAGCTCCTTAGCTATTTCCGCATTCTTGTTTTTCATGACATTTGCCTTTTCAGAAAAAGCTTTCTTATAGATTATTTTCCATTAAAAAAAAAACAGATTTTTTTTTTTTTTTTTTTTTTTTTTTTTNTTTTTTTTTTTTAATGCTTTAGGGGATATATTATCCTGAAATCCTTATCTAAAGAGACATTTGCATTGTCTCTTAGCGAAACCTTTGCATGGTTCTGGTTACTTCTGCCATATTCGTTAGCTATGTCAAAGCAAAACACTGATGCTAAAGCCAGTTAACAGGGAGTAGCAGTTTTGTGCTGTTCAAGGTTAGTGCTGCTGGGACCAGAAGGTCTGCAGGCATACTGCCCGGAGCAGCACACAGCCCATGGTGAGCTGTGTACCTCTGCCTCTGTGCTTCGCCCCCATGACAGTCAGCGGATTCATTTGCCATGGTAGAAGAGACCAAAGAGGCAGGTGAGAAACATGGGCAGGGGACCAGAGGAATGACTAAAATGACTGTGCGGGCATACACTAAATTATTTGTTGAATGAAAATCTATGCTGATTCGTAACATTTGATCGAAACTTACAAACTTAAATTTTGCCTCTTTCTATGACAGCAGCATAGGACATACAATGTGAGAAATGTGTTTCCCTAGTGCTGCAGAATTGTGTTATTTGTTGTTTTGCTTTGTTTTGCTTTCTTTTTTCAACCTGGATATCGCAACAGCAAATTTATTTCCAACTAGTAATACTTCCTCAATATTTATAAGCTGCAGTAACAGCCATGTGTTGCTGAAGGTCATAAAAAGGAAATGATGGAGGCCTTTATTCCAGTACCACAAACTTGTACACCCAAACTCAGTGGCTGTTTAATAACCATGACTTACATAATTGAATCTATATGGGTAACTTGTTCTCATATAAGAATGAATCTTGCCTTGGTACACTGACCAACCAGTTCATTGTTCAGCTCACATGAACACCCTCCTTTTAAACTTTTAATAAGTACAAGCTCAGCCTTTGGAAAACTCCTAAGAGACTAAAGGAGCTAAACCCCCAACGATTCCAAACTTTTGCACAAGCCTGAATAGCTTATTGGATGGGACACTGAACTGTAACTCTAGAGAACTGGAACCTGCATCAGCTGTGATATGTGATTTGCGATGAGGTACTTAATACCTCAGCATCTTCTTTGAGAAAGTTTTCAGAACAGGAATGCCATACTGTCTTACGCATGATAGGAATTTAGCTAGGGGTAAGATCTGTACTGGAACTGTAATCTAAATAACCATTTTATATTAACCAACCTGAAACCAAGAGCAAGCTTTCTTGCTGCATCAGTGCAAATGTCTGTGGCATCTAAATCAGGGAAGAATGAATCTTGGCTGTCCTGGCATCTTTCGTTTATCTCTCCATTAAGTGCTACAGTGCAAATTTCTATGTTAGCTGCTGCTCAATGGTGTTCTTCAGTATCCAGATGCTGAAAAATTAAAAAAAAAAAATCATTTGACATTCATGTTGCAAAATCTTAATCCAAACAGAACTTTAAATATTTGTAGAGCCTTCCTTAACAACAAATATGTTTGTTCTCTTTTCAAAGGCACACCAAAGAAGGACTTGAATGAATGAGAAATGTAAATTGCTCTTTGTGCCAAGTTTAAGTGCTGAATCCGCTGAACACCTTGTTGTTCTAGGGCTAGGTAGACTAAACAAAGAGAAGTTATCTTTCTTCCATTCTTGGTAGAATGTCAAGTGGATGTCTGTTTCTGTGCTGCAAAAATGCGTGTTGCCATTAAAGGATTCATAGATTATGGATTTTTTTTTTTCTTTTTTGTCTGGTCATATTTTTTCAAAAGGAAGTACATCTACAAAAAAAAAGAAAAAAAAACACAGGAAGAGCAGGGTAGCAAATTTAAAATGATTGTTCTTCACACATCTTCTGTCATGCAGGGTCAGACCATTTGTTTGATTAGTATTTTTAGATCAGAAACCCTTTCCTTAGGTTTAAATTCTGGTTGGAGTGAAGCAGAAGTTTCCTATCTTTTATATCAGTGTTATGCTTACCTAGCAGTGGTTCTAGTTAATGATAAACTGTTGTTGTTTTTTTGTTGTTATTGTTGTTTAGAAAGTAGTGCGAAATATTTGTATTTTTACAGAAATGTATGAACTCCAGGATGAGATTTTGCAGTTGGTTTGGGTTTTTTGTTTTTTTTGTTTTGATTTGTTTTGGGTTTTTTTGGTGTGTGTGGTTTTGTTTTGTTTTGGTTTGGGTTTTTTTACCATACCACAGACCCATAATGCAATGGTTTGTGTTTGCCTTTCCCTGTTTTTTCTTTGTTTGTTTTTGTTTGGTGTTTTTGTTCATTTGCTTGTTTTGGTGTGGGTTTTTTGGTGTTGTGGGTGGGGTTTTTTTTAATTTTTTTTTTCTTTTGAAATTGATAGAAGAAAAGTGGCTAACTAGGCAAATCAATACAGAAAGGTTAAAAATCCCTGTTCCCTGGGTAATTTAGTTCTATCCTCAGACTTCTAGAAATCTACCCCAAGAAGCAGAGTATTTTCTTTGCCTTCTTTATTGCAAATAGAGAAGAAATGATGGTATACTGCTTTCTCTCCCTTATGCTGGTGATGCACCGTATTAGGTTGGTGCAAAAGTAATTGCAGTTTCAGACCATGAATTTTAAAACATTATAACTAGGCTCAAACACATCTTTATGATTCAAAATAGGAACCATTACAATCAGCACAGGTAAGATAAATAAGTTTGTTTATTCCTGTACTGTAAAAATTCGTGCTTCAGGATTCAAAGAATTCTTGGAAAGCATTTTCGGCATCCTGCTGGTTGTGGAAGTGTTTTCCCTGAAAAAAGTTGTCAAGATGCTTGAAGAGGTTGCCATTGTTTGGCAAGAGGTCAGGTTATTATGGCAGATGAGGCAAAACTTTGTAGCCCAATTCATTCAACTTTTGAAGCATTGTTTGTGCTATGTGTGGCTGGGCATTGACATGGAGAAGAGCTGGGCCCTTTCTGTTGACCAATGCTGGCTGCAGGTGTTGCAGTTTTTGGTGCATCTCATCGATTTGCTGAGCACGCTTCTCGGATGTAATAGTTTTGCTGGGATTCAGAAAGTTATAGTGGATCAGACCAGTAGCAGAGCACCAAACAGTGACCATGACCTTTTCTTGGTATAAGTTTGGCTTTGGGAAGTGCTTTGGAGGTTCTTGGTCCAACCACTGAGCTGGTCGATACCCATTGTTGTATACAATCCACTTTTCATCGCACGTCACAATCCAATTGAGAAATGGTTCATTGTTTTTGCATAGAATGAGAGAAGACAACACTTCAAAATGATGATTTTTTCGATTTTCAGTCAGCTCATGAGACACCCATGTATCGAGCTTTTTCACCTTTCCAATTTGCTTCAAATGCTGAACAACTGTAGAATGGTCAACATTGAGTTCTTTGGCAACTTCTCATGTAGTTGTTAGAGGATCAGCTTCAATGATTGCTGTAAATTGTTTGTTGTCAACTTCCGATGGCTGCACACTATGCTCCTCATCTTCAAGTCTCTCATCTCCTTTGAGAAACTTCATGAATCACCACTGCACTGTATGTTCGATAGTAGTTCTTGGGACAAATGCATTGAACTTTAATAAGAAAACCAGTCAGATTTGCTTTTTGCCTAACATCATTTCCATAGTCTAAAATAAATATAAAATAAACAGCAAGTAATAAGCCAGTGGCAAAAAAAAGCATGAAGTGAGAAAAGTGCATTAAAATTTTGAATAACATTACCACATTTATTTAAGAATGTATTCCAATAATAAATGGCAAATTTCAACAATGCAAAAAACATAATTACTTTTGCACCAACTTAACAGAACAGAGGTGTGTATGGTAAGTAGAAAATTCAAACTTTTATTTTGGAGATCAAATGTCAGTCACATTGTGCTTTTCCACTGCTTTCTTGTCAATTAACTAATCTGGAAATCTGAGGACTTTTTGCTTAATTTGTTTGTACTGAAAACTTTATTGAGTCAGCCTAGTTCCAGGCTCCCATACTACTTTGTTATTTGTATTGATTCTAGTCCTAGAAGAAGTATAGAGCTATAACATAATGAAGGAAAAAATAAACTATTTCTATGGACTGTAAACATACAGCCTTTGAACACAACCAGTCCCTCTAATTCTGCCTGTTACAATTAAAAGAAAAAAAAAATCCATCTGAGCAAGTAATTTACACTTCCTCTGAAGCATCATGTATTGCCTACTGTAAAAGGTACGATTAGCGGAATAGTCGACCCACAGAGCTGAAGAAGCACAGGATTTCCTGGAATCTTTGGATTTTAAGGCTAAAATAAGCTTTTTTGGTCTTTCAGAAAGATTTTGTTTTAGAGAAAGACTGGAGGGAAAATCATCTCTATACTTCATGATTCCTCTTTCTCCTATGGGTTAATAAGTAACAGATGTTTAGCTCTGTTGTGGCTCCTGACCATTTCTCATTTAAGTTGTTTCCTGTTTTTTCTAAAATGATTTCTCATACATGCATTTTTGAATGAAGCCATTGCATTTCCTGTAGCTAGCTTATACTTTGAAGCAACACTGACATCTGAGAGCACTCATTGTTTCCTCTAAGGATTCAATTCAGACAACACAAGTTTATATTCAGGTTAAACACTACAGAAAAAGTTCTTTCTGACTCCGGGCATGTAACTTAGTTATGTATTTAGCAACCTTGTCTTAATTGGTTTTCTGTTTATTTTAGTGGCTAAAGTGTGTCTTCTGCAGGAAGTGCTTCAGAGCAGGATCCAACTTGGGTGCTCTGGATTGATCTTGTCTGTACTCCATCCATTAAACACAAGATCGACATGTTACGTTACATTTCAAAGAGTTGCTGTTAAAAAAAACCCCTCCTCTTTCCTGGAAGGGATACAGAGCCACATGCACTGTCATCTGAGAAATCGGTTCTTACAAACAGGTTGTGTTTATGATAATGTTAAATCACAAGACAGGAACTTCAATTTATAATGGGGATTTGTATGCACTTTTAAAACTTGAGTGACCAGAAATGGTAAGTGGCAAAAAGGACAGCAGCTTTTTCTGATGCCTCAAACCCATAAGCCTCCTCTTTGTTGGATCAGTTACCTTTTGCCTACTTTCCTTTCTCAATTAATGAAAGAGTAAGAATTAAAAAAGAATAAAAAAACACCACAGACTTTTAAGCTGTAAACTTTCAGTTTGCCAGCCACACAAAAATCATATGTGATATTCTTGTAGGATAACATAAAATTCAGATGTACACGTCACACTAAAATAAGATTGTCTTTGTTTTAATTACGATACATTGAGTTTGGCCTATTAAATGAAAAAGTCTGTGCCTGCTTAGCTTGAAGTTGAAATAACCAAGTGGAAGACACACAGCTGACAAGTATTGTCTTCTGAATACAGCAGCCTATAGGAAAGAAAAACAATTTTAAAAAATAATAAGTGCTTTCTTTTATTTTCTTGCATTTAGGACATATTCAGCCTTGCAATGATCCTAGAATGCCCTGGTGAGCAACAATAAAGATACAGTGCCAAATATTTTTCAGACATAACTAAAAAAGGTAAAATAAGAATAACCTTGAACTTGATCTGAAAAATTTAAAAAAAACCCCAAACGCAAGGATTTTCACTTTGGATTAGCATTCATTATTTGCCTTTCAGGTACCAGTTAGAGGCTCTGATTAAGATCAAGACCTTTATTGTCCTCGGGCCATACGGTGTCAGATGTATCCTAAGAATTAACACTGCAACAAGAGTGTGAGAGACAAAAATAGTTGAAGGAAGCATTATGCTCCCATTTTATGGGAAGGAAAACTGTAACACAAAGACTTAAGTGATTTGCTCAGAGTAAAACCAGGAGTCACTAGGGAAAGTACCCATCTTTCGTCGGTCGTAGACCATGAGTGCAACACAATTCCTCTTCCAAACACTACTTCTTTTTGTCATGTGAATTTTCTGTCTGGTTTCCATTCCCAACTCAAAGCAAAGTAGCATAGATTCAAGGAGAAATCAAGGAGATTTGATTGAACTCCTAGGGCTCTTTTTAGTAGTTAATAACAATAAATATATATAAAACACCATTCAATTTATTGGAAAGAAAGTAATGATGATACAAAAACCATAGAAAGTTATACATATGCAATGCTGTAGTCTAAAATTCCTTCAATTTCTAGAGGAAAAGAGAGGTGCCAACAATGTTCCTTTAAATCCCAGAAATTGTTCTTCCTTGAAATAGAGGGAGAAATTTTCTGTAGACTGTGGGCTCCTACTAAAACACATCAATATCATTTTAACTAATTGTGTGTTGTCGTAAACAATTTGAAATGTTTTCTGAGAGTTCATTCAACATTAATAACAGAAAAATGTCAAACATTCATTTATTACAACAGTAATTTTTAGAAATATGAGGCCCTCTCTGTAATTCTTTGTCAGAATAAAAAGAACAGCTAACAGAAAAGACTAAGTCCCTAAACCTAGATTTAACTATAATAAATATAGCTGGTTTAGTCTCCTGACTTCAGGTGGATTTACTACATCAAAAAAGAATATGGTCATTAGTTCATTTTTCATAGCTTAATATGATTGTATGAATTTATGCGATATAACAAGAAGTCCTAACAAAGCCATAAGGAGCAGTTCCATGTTCCACATTAAAAATGAAAACTTCACTTTTATTTAACAACAAACATTAAAACATTAGCGTCATTAAATGCATTCAATTTTGATAGCTGATTCTTGCCCTGGATGTGAACAGCCAGCCAGCCATTTCCACAGTACATTTTCAAACATCAGTTCCTTTCATTTATCAGAAATCAGACTGACACATCTTAACATTTTAAGCAAAGTTAACAAAAGAAGAACATAGTGTTTGCTCTGATCTCTTTGAAATCTGAATCACTGTACCAATTTCTTCAGGGCAAAAACTCCCCTTTAAAATCTGGATTAGCAGTCTTCTCACTTTAAACAGAGAACAAGAATTAAGATATTTTTCAATGTGATACATATCAAGCCTTCTTAACAGCATTACTAGACTCGATGCTATTTTCAGGTCTCAGTTGATGGCAATACTGAGCCTGCTAACTCCAGATTCACAAGATAAATGACTTTATATATAAAAATGCAAGATACTATCCTTTTAATCAACACCAACCAAATATTCAGCTGAGACAAATACCATTCTTCAAGGACAGGTTAGTTGTCCTCTTGAAACAAACCATCTCAACTGTTCCTATTTGATGAAGAATACCACTGCTCAGCTAATTAAATACAAGTCAGATTTCCATATGCCTGGGTTTTAAGAAATATTATTACTTATAGAGTTAAAATTATTTGTATTCTGAGTTTTGAAAACATAGGGATAACATGTCAAAACTTCCCCCTGCAGCTGCAAGGGCTTGGAATATACTTTTTTTGTAATAAAATACGAGACTTCTTCTGCTGGGGCTGTACTTTAAGAAAACAAGTGTGATCTCTCTGGCACACAGAAGAAGGTGGAAATGGTGGTATTTTTCTTCACCATGTTTTGGTTTTGCTGTTAAGAAGCTATTTAAGGTGATGAACTTGTAGCTACAATGGGAATGTACACTGCAGGAGGTAAAGACACCAACCAGCAAAGCACAGTTTTCATCCAAGTGCAAACTGGAAGTTTCAATTAAAAAATGTTATTTGAAGCAGACACATCATATAATCTGAGCAGAGTGAGGCTAACATAATGACTTGAAGCATTACTTTTTTTCCTCACCATTACCGGAAAAGGAAGTGGTTGCTTTTACGATGTGGAGCAGCTATTACATTAAATTAATAGATCTAATCTGTCTGGATTTCTAGAAAGCTATTTGACAATGTTTCCCTTGATAGATTATTGTAAAAGTTCCCTAAATACGGGTGAGGTAATACATTATCAAAATGGATAAAGAATTGGTTAGAAACCAGAGATATAAATTAAAGATGTACGTTATTCATAAAAGTTCAGGTAAAGACTCAAACCCCGCTGGGTCTAATTGTGTCGATACTTTTAAATACTCATTTTAATGTTTCAAACAGAGCTGTAGCGTGCTCCTTTTTCATATTTGTGGGTGTTACCCGAGAGATAAGTGTAGCTCAGTGAACTGTAGCATTTATGGGCTTGAGCCAAAGGTTTCAGGGCAGTGAGTCAGGCCACACAGGACTATTTGCATCATTGAAGTGAATGGCAGAACAGAGAGAATTTAAATATTAACCAGCCAGCGCATTGCCAACCACTGACATGCATTGAAACACAGAGATGATGGTTAAATGACAGATAGCAAGATGTCCCAGAGTGTGCTAAGGCAATAGTGGAAAAGTTTTACAAATGTAAGCAGGGCCAACATTTTCACATTTGGGCAGATGTGCCAGACAGGGGAAAGGGAGTTTTTGGAGTCACTGCACTGATGACAGGCTGACAAACTGAAAACATCTTGTCATGGCAGCATTGAGCGTGTTGTCCTCTTTTGGCTTGCACAGGCGATGGTAGCCCTGTCTACCATATCCAAGTGCTCAGATCCAGCTGTGGTCCCTAAAAGTGCAGCCGACCTTTACACATGATTTAGATGGGGAAGACCACTAATGCTCAGCCTCCCAGGCATACCTTCCTAAACAGGCAGGTGCAGTCTAACCCACTGGCACACCTGGTCCATCACAGGCCTGACTGACATCTCAGGTTTGGAGATTGCTGCTGCTGGATTTGCTGGAGTTGGATCACGTTGCTCATGACTGCTGTATCAGTTCCAGGCAGCTGTGTATGTTTCCATACTGAGCTACATAGGTAAGAGAGACTTGAAAGGAGTGATTTTTCGCAGAAGGAAGACTGTGCACCAGCTTCCCCATGAGTACAATGATTACCTGACAACTCGTAAGAAAGTTTTCTAGAAATGTAAATTTTCTATTGTTCCCTTAATAAAAAAGTGCCCCTTTTATGTAATGAGATCAGCTATACCAGCTTTTCAGACAATTTACATTCCTGACATATATTCATATGGTACACAATGACAGCGCTTAGAAATCAAACCAGCAGTTGTGTTTGATCCACAGTGGTGACTGAAAACAGCGTATACCATCTAAACTGGTATATAAAACCCCCAGCAGTGGCAATGTCTGAACTTTAAGGATACCATTACTTTTCCAGAGATTGTGACATGAATATTTTATGTGTGAATCAAGATTTTTTTTTTCACTCAAAAGAAAGTGAAATGTGATTTGAATGCATGCTGTCAGATGAGTGACACCTATGGGGAAATTATAGCACAATAATAAAAATCTGAGACAGAGAAACACCGTTTGACCAGAGAAGCAGCGATCGCACAGTCATTAATATAACAATAGACAGGACTTTTGTAACTTAGTACTAGCAGTCCTTTTACGCTTAAACAGGAGCAAGACAGCTACAGAGAGAAGGATTAATGTCTCTTTATCTCTAATCAATTTTTCAAACATTTCTACCATTAAAAGTGACAGGTCACTTCTAGTTCAAGTGTAACACGGATGTGCAGAACAAAATACTGGGAGAACAAAATGAGCTGTTTGAGAATTTGATTGCATTTTGCTTTTCTATGTCTATCTTTGAAAAACCTGTATTTGAAAAAAACCTCAACCCTTTATGAGCTGATAAAAAGTCATGTGGTTGCCAGGAGCAGGATTACCTGGGGAAGTAGTTTGAATGGACTAGCCTTGGTAGAGATTGCAAGGTAGCTGTGGTGGCCCAAAGCATCATTTTTCTCCGCTGAAAAAGGCTATTGGTTGTCTGCAGTGTATTCATGCCCAAAGTTCTTTCATGACCATATTCATTAAACATTAATGTGCTTTTAAGTTAGTATGTTTTTTTCCTTCCTCTGAGATCAGTGATATCATTGTGACTGGAAGAAAGTCAATCAACCTGACAACAGATGAAAATTAGCAGTAGTAGTTTTTCTTCTCCCTTAGCCAAAATGTGTACACACAGACGCCCACCCCACCCCACCCCCAATTACTCATGGCTCACTATATATCATGTCAGTAAGAGAAAAACAATGACAAAATTGGAATTTATACTAGTGGATGGTATTCCATGTTGAGAATAAATATAGGGTGAAGGCTTAGAGGGGCAGAAGATGTTCATTGAATTAGCAGAGGAGGAAAGCAAAGCAGCCAGCCCAGGTTTACTGACAATGGAGTATGGGTGTCTCTGGGAATTTCCAAGATCTTCAGTGTGAGACTTAAATAGATTTTTTGGGGTAGTATTATCAAAAGAAAGTTAAACATCTCAATACCACTTTTGTATATTTGTGACCCCCCTGATTTCTCTGCTAAAGCAAAGTCCACAGGACTACACCAAGTGCTATGGTTCTCTGTGCAGCTCTGGAAAGAGTACCTGAAAACTGGTAAACTGATCAGGAAAACATCTTGTTTGCTAACAGAAAAGGAGGAAAAATGGTTTTGAATTTTAAATCCTCAGTATATCTCAAGCAGTAGTCTAAATATTTTGCTGAATGGTATCTAGAAATAGCTCTGCATACAGCATTCTCCTACAGCCTATGCACTCTTGCATACTCTTTGCTTTTAAAACAGGGAAACGTGGTTCACAGTTATTGTCTTCTCCTGGGAGGAGAAATCTTTGGTCAAAGTACTAGATCTAAGGACAGTTAGTCCGTTTTACAAAGTACAAGCAAAATATAGACCTTGTTCTTGGAAATTAAATAGGCACCCAGTATTTCCTCCTTCAGGTGCACATCTTTACTGTTAGGATAGTCAGGCACACACTGTCCCAATTAACCAAGTATTCTGTGCTAATGAGAAAAGCTTCTATGGAAATTTTGAGAATACATGTTCCTCACCATGCGTAATATTCTGGCTGATTACTGAAATCAGAGGAGATGGACTTGACCCCACCAGGCAGGAAGATCTGAACTCTGGTCTTCCTCAATAAAAACTTTTTAAATGAAGTTGCTGTTTCAACTGATGGGGTGGGGGACACCACCATCTTCCTTCCCTTGGCTTTGTCTTAAAGGCTATATTTTAGACAGTATGAGCTGCTGCGTTTGCTGTTACCTGCTTGCCAGATTAGGAAGGGAAAAAAAAGGTGGGACACTTAGTTTGTTGACTTTGCTGGAATTTTTGTGGGGAAAATATTGAGTTACTTGGTAGCGCTAAGGGGAAATTTCTGCACATGACTGGAGGTCTCCCTGGAGCTCTACTGTTAAAAAGTGGTTTCACTAGGGACTTGTGGCACTTCCAGAGTTGGGCAGCAGTTGAATAGTTACTGTGGATGGCAATGTTTGTCATTTAAATCTAAATCCCATACAGACAAGACATACAGTTCAACTCCTGTGAGGCACTTAGGTGCTTAGTGCCCAGTGGTTGCAGCAGGAGTCCAGTGTCAAGGTATATTTGTATATATCAGCTTCAGAGTTCATCGTAAGTGTTTAGCTCAAGCAAACAGCACAAGTTTAAGTGAAACAGTATTCTAGGCTATTTTTTATATCTGTACTTAAAGCCCACATGCTGTGCACAGTCCTGCCATCATAAATGTTTAACCCACACACTGTTCTTTTAAAGGAAAATGAATGTTTTCTTTACATAGCAGCAGGGATTTCACAGCTGAAGGCTGAATAAAGTATCTTTTAAAAATAGCACTCTATGCTCTCATCTCCAAAGCCTTTTGCTAACACTGGGTTCAGCCATGCATTCCTCCAGGTATTGAACTCCTGTGACTGTAGAGCAAGATACAGATATAAGAACTGACAGGATCAGTCCCACCCGTATACCCCTCCTGTGAAGTAAATTATTATCCTCTTGTTACAGACAGGGAGACAAATACAGACTCCATTTGACTGTGTAAAATTACAATGCTGGGTAGCTGCGCATAAAATCAAGGCCATATTTCAAACCAGATTCTATTAGCTTGTTGAGCTCACAATTTTGCCAATGCAGTACACTGTGAAATGGGAACTAAGTAGTAGTTTGGCAGTGGTCTGTATTTTATTAGGATTAATATTAATTAATTCTGTATTTATACTGAGGTGCTAAAATTGATAAACTCTTAAGAATGTAACATTACAAAGATCCCAATTGATAACACTAAGATTTTCAATGGATTTGTTTCAATGAAGGAAAGCATGCTATTTCTCCGCTATCTTTTTCTCATTACTTTTGTGAAAGGAAAAAATAAGACATTTAAGAGATTAAAGCATGTTCCTGACAAAAAATATACTGAGGTGTTGTTGCCCAACAATTTTATTTCTGAAAAGTTAGACCTGACTGACCTTTCTAGATAGTGTAAAATTTCAGCTCCATTGATAATACTCAAATTGATAGACTTGGCTAAAAGAGCAGTTCTTAATTTTCAAGTTTTTTGGAAAATTTCAGGTTTTAGATTCTTCAGAATCTGAACTTGCTTATTTTTAGATGTAAGAAACGAAGCATTGTCATGGCACATTTCTGTCCTACTTACTTATATTAACTTGCTGCTTTACACACAATCAATCCTCTTGATTTTACTGGGACTAGGACCCAGAAAGCTGGACTTGCAACCCCGTATATTGATACTCATTAGAGAGAGGAGCCTAAATAAATGCAACTTTACAAACGCCTAGCACACAAAAATTCTGAAAAAAATTACTCTGCTTTACTCATTACTAAGGAAAAAAATTGTTCTTAGAAATTAAAGGTATGGATCATCATATGCTAGCTGACTCTCACTGAAGAGAGATACATATGAAGAGATGTATCATATTATACATATGATCATTTTTAACACACAAACCTGTGAATTTACACTTTTATCTCGAATACTTATATCTTAAAGGCCCCGGGCCTGGCTCCAACTGGAAATGCCTCTCTGAATGCAATTCATGATGATGGCAATTCTCTAAGCTGTCTTTCCTCAATCATATTAGGACAGGGGCTCAGACTGAAGTCGTGCCCAGCCTCTAGGCCAGAAAGTAAAACTATCTTGTCAGGATTTGCATATCCAACCTGCAACCTGTCTAACCTTTCTTCAAAAGCCGTCAATGAGAAGGAGTGTGCTATGGTTGTATTAAAGGTTTCCAAACATAAATGACCGTCTGTGTTTAAAAAACTGTGTTTTAGTCTTAATTTTTAGGCTTCAATATCCAGCTGGTGGGTCTTCTTCTAACTTCGCTGGCTAGTATATTATTGGTTAGGCAGAGCATCTTTTGTCACTTAACAAGAGAGGCTGCTCCAAATGTGTCAGGGACTGAAAGCAACCAGCATGACAACTCCACTACTCGAGGGAGCAGGAATATAAGACATGGCTGCACCGTGTCTAACCCTGTGTCCTGTTGCCAGTTGTGGTCACCAGCAGGTGCCTGGCCATTCAAGTCTCCAGTGACACTTCCTGGTATGCACTCTTGCCAAGAATTTGCAGCTTATGGACTTCTTCAGAGAGTTTTACATAAATCTTTGTATTTAATAGCTCAACTGGATTTCTTCTTCATGACTTTATACAACGCCCCTTTGAGATCATGCAAATGGTTTGCATTCATAGCATCCTATAAGAAGGGTTTCCTCAAGTTTAACTACATATTGTATAAAGATTCACCCTCTTTTGCTCAGTGTGAACTTGCTTCCTGCTAGCTTCATTTGATCCTAGTTCTTCCACTGGGAAAGAAAATTAAAAAAAAACCAAACAAACCCTTCTCAGTCTATTTACAGTTTTCTATGGCTCTGTCAAATATTCAGTCTTTTCCAGGTTGAAGAGTCCTGGTCTGCACAGTCACTCTTCATTGGAAGGTACTCCATACCTGTGCTCTTTGCTGTTCTTCTCTGAACCTTTTCTAGTTCTGTCTTTTTGAGATGAGGCAAATAAAACTACATATGCAACACCTGAGTGCAAAATACGTTTAAACAGTTATTCAGTTTTGTAAGTACCTTCTGCAATTCTTGGCAGTTGCTCCATCCTGAATAACTTAATACTGTTTGTGAACATTGATACTGCACCTCTCATTGGTATCTATTTCTAAGTTGCTTATCAAGGTGATGAACAGCCTTCTAACCACTTACTGACCATTTAGTTTTACCTTCTGTTCCCTGACTTTAATCCAATTATTTACCCATGGAAGCGTCTTCCTTCTTAAGCTGTCTTAATTTCCTTGAGGGCATTAGGTGAAGGATCTTGTAAACAGCCTTCTGGAAAAGCAGTAGTCAAGCCCTTATTGATACACTTGTCAAGTCCTTCTAGAAATTACTGGTTTGTGAGACAGGACTATTTATCACAAAAGCCAGATGACTCTGGCTCAGTATCTGATATAATGGTCCAAATCTGCATTAGATACAAATTAAACTTCTACTATAAACCAAACAAACCCAGACATTTGATGTGGGCAAAGAAGACGACAGAAACAGGTCAGTAATACTACTGAAGTGCTTCAGCAGACATAGTGAAATCTATGGAGGACTGAGAAACATTTCAGAGAGAAATAGAAGCAGCAGAGATGAAACTTAACTTAAATGCACAGTAGCCTAAATAATTCCATACTTCAATTAATGAGCACAATTACCGAGTTCCGAGAAGGCAGAACCTCTCCATAGCAGCAAACATAAATAGCAATATCAATTTCTGACTAGCCTCCACCAGAATTTAACAATACAGATAACATTGTTAAATGAGTGGAGCAAAATCGAACATATGACATCTTTGTATTGTTCAATGCTATTGTTGCTTTTTATATATTTTGCTAAATGTCTTTCCATTGATTTTAAGATACAAGGACTAGTGAAATTGCGAGCAGGAAAAAATAAGATTGAGGTCCTTCTACTGTAGTATTTAGCAGTGTGAATGGAAAGAAAGAAGAGGAAAGAAGAGGCATGTTTTAGAATTACTGGGAAATATATTTGACATCTATAAGCAATTTGTGGGATTCACTGCTGCAGGAGGCAAAATGTCTGTGATGGCCTTGAATGACTAAATGATGCATTCCAAAATAGAGTAAAGGAAATCACATGGCCAATGACATAAATAGGGCTCAGAAAAATATATTCCACATTAATCTGTAATATTATAGAACTAATTAGCCACAACAGGAATAATTTCTCTTTGAGAAACTGTTCACTGGATGGAGCAGAACACGGTGCCATCCATTATTTTCTTTTTGAAGACTGCAAAGTAGTAAATATGAAGTGTACAAAAAGTTTTTATTTTTCAAATCCTAACTTTAAAACTCCCTAAATTATAGAAGAAGCTACACTATGCAATGTTTGATCAGCCACCTAGTTGTCTGCAATATTCATGGGTTTCATGGGAATAATAATATATGTCAAAAATTACTGTATGCTGTCATGGCCACTAATGCAAGGTCAGAGTGACTTAATTTTTCAGGTCTCCTTTTTAGTGATAAAAAGCTTAAAATGTTTTAAAATTCATCTAGAGAGTTCTTTATTAAAAACCTTGTGAATGTCCAAAAGCTGGTATTTTCAAAAGATTTTGGAATAATGTACTATGCTAAACTGTCTGAGAACAGCTATGCATCATTGTAAGTATCAGTCTGGCTTATTCATCTTCCAGATGCTGTGTTTGAATGCGCACAATGAAGCCAAATCCAGAATTCTGATTTCATTGTACCTGCTCTGACTTCAGTGGAAGACCTGCCCAAGTATGATCACAGGATCAGCTGAGTGGTACAAGCAAGAGCTAAAATAGGTTTTCTTTCTATTCAGCTACTCTCTTATGGCTCAAAATCAAGACATAGGATAACGGATGAACAGAATACTGGCTTAAGAACATATTCTGTGTGTTGTTGAACGTCTTAACTCAGATTGATTTCAGAGGAAATTAGCTTAGGAAGAGCTGAGCATCCTCTAGGAATAACTCTTTAAAAAAAAAAAAAAAATCAGGAAAAATGTCTGTCAGTATGTGTGTATAAGTCCTGATTTGATCATTTTTCACCTTTGCATAACTGAGCTACCAAGCGTTCCTTGAAGATCATGATACTCTGATCTTATATTCATTGATGTATGAGAGCTTGAAAGATGTATAAAGAGAACAATTACTTTCACTGCAGCAATAATGAAATCAAAAGATACTTTTTAAGGACCAGATTACATGAGTAAGTAACAAAGCTACTGACCTTCTTATTGTCATAATAAAATAGTAACTTTTCGTTACTGTGATTGGCTTGCAATGAACAAAACTTCAGTTTTATGCTACCTGAGGTAGTTTAGATATTTACGTACCTGAATCTGAACTATCTGTGCTCTTGTGCTTCAGTCATTTGTCCTCTATCTTGGGAACACTTCGAACTTTTGCTATCTGTATCAAAAAGAAGATCTGTGTGAATTATTATTTACAAGGGACACTCATGGATAATTATATGGCCAAATTGCTTTGCATTTCCAGCTGATCAGAACATGCCTGTTGTTATCACAGCTCAGCTGACAGGTAACCTCTTATTAAGATGCATTAGCTTCATGGCTTAGGATCACAGACTAAATTCATGCTGTCTGCACCAGCAAGTGTATTCAAGCAGTACTTTTGGGGTATATGAATTTATAAAGCACTCATCTTGATAAACATCAAAATCATCAAACCTCTTGCCTCTGCAGACAATGGAGGACAGCCCCATGCAGTGAGAACCTCGCCAGCATCTTTTGATTCCCAAATACTGCCTTATGGGGCCCACCTGTCCGTGAATCACGTGTGTCCTGGGCTTGTGATGGGAGGGTTGTCATCCTTGGTACCCTTCCCACCGCTCTGCAGGATGCTGGCCAATTAGTCCTTGATTCACAGCACAGAGGGGTGCTGGCTGCATCCTGCTCACCCTGTGCCAGGGAACAGCGGGGAGGGGGTTAACTGGAACTGGCTTTGCAGAGAGTGCAATGAAAACAAGCATGGGGCAGAAGTTTGTTATCCTCTTTAAGAGGTGGTGGGCTTAGGGAAGTCACTCGGAGGACACGACTCCTGTGCAGCTGTACAGCCACTGACTTCTTAACTTTGTGGTAGAGAGGCTGTCGGTTTACAGAACCTCTATGTTTTGGTCACAGAAGATTTTTCTTCCCACTGAAAATACACTTCAGTTATTAGTAATATTATTTAAATGTAACAATTTTATTACTGGTTAGTACTCTGTAACAGATTGACAGCAGGATGGTCTTAACTTGTAGAAATCATTCTCATTTCTCGCAATATGTTTTACAGTATTTCTTAGTGTAATAATGTTGCCTTAAACCTCAGCTTTTATAAAGGTTTTTGGGGAAAAGGCAACAAAAATAGAGAATTCTAACATGTTTTATTGCAACAGTTTTAAACGAAACTGTTTCGGCATTAAAAATCCATTAAAAAGTTAAACGAAACCTCCCAGCATAAAGACAAATATCTAGGGATTCAATTACTGAAACTGCTTGCAATCAACTTATTTAAGTGGAAGATTCTTTTTTCAAGCTTACAAGAAAAAAAGAATTATTGAAATAAACTAGAGAAGCCAACGTCAAAGCTTCTGTACATCACAAAGCAATAAGGCAATTTAATATGATATTAACATATGAAACAGAAGTTAACTACGCTTTTCACAGAGGTCTTTAAACAGAACTGGGAAAAATAGACTGATGATACATTCTGAGGCTCCCATTTTAAAACTGTAGTGTTCCATACTTCCAGAAGAATAAGTTTAGTAGAAAAGTTGGTTGTCTTATACAACGCTTGTTCTTCTGGATCTAATCCCGTTCAAAATTTGAAATAGAGAGTATTTGCTGAAATTTGCCAGATCTGAAAATAGTTTTGAATTTAGTCTTATCTGATTTATGAGTGAAGTGTCTAGGTCCTTCTTTCCTTCCTAATTAAGATGAAATGGATAGAAATATTCAGTGTTCATTTATATTGATCCAGAACGAATTAAAATAGGACACTGTGAGAATCTTAGTTCTCTTACAAGAGGTCTAGAGTTCAAAGATTTGTACTGCTATACATTTGCTAAGAAAAGAATATCCATCATTCTCTATTAGCTGACGATTTCTTTAGCTAGAAAAAAATAAAAGAAAATTAGTTTTCTTCCAAATGTTAATTCTCTTGGGAAAGTTTTCCAGCTGTTATTTCTTACCTTCCTAACAAAACTGAAAGGAATTCCAGCAACTCTTCTCACCACTCATAAATCAAACATGGCAAGAATAGTTATTTATCTGCTTTATACTATCTATGGACATTTCCCTTATTCATTTAGAGGTGGACATTTTCAGCCCAGGAAGGATGACTGTAAGTAGCGAGTCTGACCTTCTGTAAACTACAGGTTTGATAATGTAAACTGGTCACTTCCTCAGCTAACTAGTGGTTGAACAAAAGCATGCATTGATTTAAATTTTCCAAGTGATGAAAAATTCTCCACTTAACCTGATAAAACCTTCCAGTGATAAAGTGCTGCTTTTACTAACAGTATTATGTCCTTGATAAGGAGTCAGGGTCAGCACATTGCATAAAAACACAGCTGTCCTTTCCCTGACATACAGTAGACAACCTAATAACAACATTTTTGTTCAGCTCTAAATAATCAGTTTGCAAAATAGGTAATTTACATAGTTGAGTGAGTTAGTGGTGTGGTTTTGTTTTTGTCTTTTTTGTTGGTGGTGGTGGTTTGTTGTTGTCGTTTGTTTTCTGGGTTTGTTTTTTTCTGGTTTTTTTTTTTGCTATTATATATATGTATAAGCAAGGCAAACATAGAAAACGAGGTTATTAGAAAAGTTTGAAATGGAGGATAAGTACTGACAGGACAAGAGGATTGTGAATTTCTGGCAAAGACCTACCTTCTCATCTGTAAAACAGACACATCTCTGCTATCACGCAACAGAGAAAGAGGAAAAAAGATAGCTGCAAAGAAAGACACAGTTGTGAGAAAGGCAGACAGAAGAGGGTAATTGCATGTTAAATGGCAACTAGGGGCATGCCTGCTGAAAGCAATTTCAGTTCACGTGGGTGAAAAAGAAGGAAAACACTGAGTTCATATATAACCGACACAAATTAGTAATAAGCTATTTATTCTTGCTGCTCCTATCACCTTTGACTAATAATAACCTTTCACAGTAAATTAATGACTAAAGTCATCATGACCAAATTTAACCCACTGACCAAGAAGTTGTCACATGAATCCAGCCTTCAGACTAAAGTCAAGAATGACCAGTGGTACAAAATTAACCTAATCTTAATGATATTTAAGAAATGTAATTTCATGCTCCACTTCAGCTGGTTTGCTTGCCTTGTTATATTTCTTTAGAATCACTAATACTTTTTTTTTTTTTTTTTAACAAGGGAGAAGGCCTTTAGAAATTAAAAATGTCGTCAATGACTTGAAGAGAAACTTTAGTTTCATCCTCCACTCCTAAACGTGCTATTCCTGTGTAAGAGATGTCTAAGTTATGGGGACATCACAGTTAAACAATGGGAGAATCAGTTTAATCTTCTATAATAGCAAATTTGTCAATGAATAGCACATTCCTCTTTCAGATTTTACTTTTGGATTCAGAGAACTGAAGAACTGAATGAGAAGTCAAACTCCACCTATGGTCACATTTGCACAAGGTTCTGAAGGTGGACCTCTTGTAGGAAAGTCTAATAATTATTTCTTTGACAAAATGTTGTCTCATAAGGCTCAAAAAACCTAGGATGCAAGTCCTAAACAGTGTCTAAAATGAAACATATGTTAGCATTGCTGAACAAGGACTTATCCCTGTGTCATACCAATGGGGTGATGGCAATGGGAGTTGAGGGTACTGAAATCCTTTTGAAGAAGTACAGGTCTCACGAAGTTAAATGCAAGCCCACCATGGCAGTGATGGCTCAAGCACGGAAGAGGGACAGTATTAAATCATAATTTGCTATCTCATGTTCACAGCTTGTGCCAATTCCTCAATCTGCAGTTGTCTATAAGGGTATGTATACATTGCACACACGGCTTGCTCCTCTACAGATTTTTTCAACATCCTGTTTTACCGAAGTGTGGCATCCTCACATGTGCCACACATCAGTCAATCACAACTCTTCACTGATCACAGCTGCTCTCAGGAGACCCATGATATACAACATTTATCCTGCTGTAATTGAATGCTGCTCTGCCTCATGGAAGAGCTTTGCTGGCTGCACGAGGCAGGTGCTCATGACGTTTCACACGAAAAGAATGGCAAGAATTAAGTTTGCAGCGTTAATTGCTCAACGCAACTCTCACTCTGCAGGGGTGGGACTGCAGTGTGCATTGCCTGTGACAGGCAGTGGAGGAGGCTGGGGTGCGTGCCTCATCTCTTCAGGCGGGTCTGCCCACCGTGGCATGTGCACAGCCACAGCCTTGCATGTGGGATGGAGTGAGCCTGTGTAGGGGACAGCAAGTGGACCACAACGCCAACAGCACAGCTTTGTAGCAAAGGCCAGCTGCATCGTGGGCTGTATTAGTAAGAAAGGTAGACATTTTTTCTGTTTCTCAGAGTAAATTGCAAATGCGGTTTCCAATGTAGATTGCTTTGAGGACAGCTAACTATTTATGTTAGTCATTAGCCAGCTCCAGGAAGGTCATGTATCCCCTTTATATTTGGCCTTTTTGAGACTGCATGTGGATTACTGTATCTGTTTTTGGGCTCCCCTATACAAGAATGATGTTGACATGCTGGAGACAGTCCAGTACCCAACTGGATAGTCAGGAGCCTGAAACATCATGAATGAAGTTGAGCGAGCTGGGCTTGCTCAGCCTTAAGAAGAAAATGCTTCAGTGGGATGCTATTGTTTACAATTCCTGTTACCCTGGGAGGCTGTAGAATCTCCATCACTGGAGATGTTCAAGACCTGTCTGGCCACGACCCTGAGTAACCTAATCTAATCAAGCTTACTTTGAGCAGGAGTTTGGACTAGGTGACTTCTTGAGGTCCCTTCCAAACTAAATTTTTCTATGATTTGAGGGCTCCTTTGGGGAGCATGAAAAGGTCTTGACTAACTGTTTATTTGAAAGCTACCCTAGACTTTGTGCAGGGAACAAAAGCAGAGAACTTAAGAAGTAAAATGTTTTGGCAGACTAGATCACAGCACATGTGAACAAGGGTAGGATGAATTAAGACTATAATTTTGACTCTGTATGTTATATATGCTTTTAAGGTGTGTCTGTGGACTGCAAAAAAAATGAAGCGCAATTGATTTCTTTAAGATTTTTAGTTTCATATTAATTCACTTATATTTGCTTTCATAAGTGAATATAGATTTAATTTTCCTTGGTCTGCTTATTCACCTTCAGACCTGCAGAGAGAAGAAACTTAAGAAAACTTTCGTAGTCTGAAATGTACATCAGTTACTTGTAATTATCCACCCAGCATTGTGAATTAACCCACCTTTATCATGCTGTCTTTTACCTTAATTGGTTACCAAATAATTTTCAAGCCAGTTATATTACCTTACCCTCTTAAATTTTCCCAGACCATTTTTTTCTTTCTCCTTTCCCTCGGAACTTCCTACCTTCTGTTTAACTGGCAATTAATCACAGCAACTCTGTTGGCAGGCGACTGCTTGCTCTTTATAGAACACACCGTATGTCTCTTGCTCACAGTTCTCTATAGTTCTTAGATATGTTAAAAATAAAGCTGGTTGCAAATAGCTGAGGTTTTTAGCTAGAAGCTGCTTTTGGCATTCTCTGTGTGATAGAGGCAGAGCATTTTGCATGTCAAATAAATTATGCTGTTTCAAGGAAAGGCATGAACAATAACCTTCATAATTTCTTTATCAGTAAGAATAGATCCCATATAGTCATACAGTTTTGACTCGGATTTCCCTCAGATATTTCAGCAATGTCTACCATCTGAAACAGGACTGACTAACAGCCTGGATTCAGAGCAGAAGTGCTACTCAAAAACGGAGTTCAGTGTGTATTTTAATTGTATATGTAAGCCCAATAGGAAGTAGCAGGGCTTCAGCCTTTGCTTAGATCTATAAATAATCAAGAGAGTGTTTATATATACCTTAAGTGGAAGGCTGAATGGCTTTCTGAACTTCCAACGAAATACTTCGAACGGATTCTAGTTGTCACGCTTAATATAACCTTGTGCCAGAAGTGGCATTTGGTTTTCTGTTGTTTGGGTTTTGTTGTGTGTGGGTTTGGTTTTTTTGTGTGTGTGCTGTATTTTTTTGTGTGTGTTTTATTTTTTTGTGTGTGAGAGTGTTTTTTTTTGTGTGTGCGCATGCGTTTGTTTGTTTAGTTTTGATGGGGGTGTTTCACAAAATGTAGCTCAAGTGATAGTTTGAGAGTTAGGTCATTTCTTAGTTTAGGCAATAGCATCACGATCTGCATATTTATCTCTTTTAATGAATCCGAGTCTTCTCTTAGGTCAGACATCATCAGTGTTGTGGTTTAACTCCACTGGGTAGCTGAGCACCCTGCAGCCACTCGCTCAGTTTCCCCCAATGGGATGAGGGAGTCAATCAGAAAGGTAAAAGTGATAAAACTTGTCAGTTGAGTTAAAGACAGTTTAATAGGTAAAGCAAAAGCTTCATGCACAAGTAAAGGCAATTAAGGAATTCATTTGCTATTTCCTATCAGCAGGCAGGAGCTAAGCCATCTCCAGGAATGGAGATTTGATGTGGGATATGCCTCTGGTCAGCGGGGGTCAGCTGTCTCACCTGTATTTCCTCCCAACATCTTCTGCACCCCCAGCCTCCTTGCTGGCAGGGCCATCAGAGGAGCAGCAAAGCCCTTGGTGCTGTGCAAGCACTGCTCGGCAGTAACTAACCCATCTCTGAATTAGCAACACTGTTCTCAGTGCAAATGCAAAACACGGACCCATACAAGCTATTAGGAAGAATTTCAACTGTCCTGGCCAAAACCAGTACAATCAGATAATGACATATTCTGGATTTTTTTTTTTTTTTTAGTTATTGTGGATAATTCTAAGTTTCTAGCATTTTTTACGCAACTGAACTCTATTGTTTGAGTATTTAACGAATACTTGGGGGAGAAAAACAGGATTTTATTTTTTTTTTTTTTTATATTTTTTTTTTTTTTTATATTTTTTTTTTTTTTTATATTTTTTTTTTTTTTTATATTTTTTTTTTTTTTTATATTTTTTTTTTTTTTTATATTTTTTTTTTTTTTTATATTTTTTTTTTTTTTTATATTTTTTTTTTTTTTTATATTTTTTTTTTTTTTTTAGTTATTGTGGATAATTCTAAGTTTCTAGCATTTTTTACGCAACTGAACTCTATTGTTTGAGTATTTAACGAATACTTGGGGGAGAAAAACAGGATTTTTTTTTTTTTTTTAGTTGAAAAAAGCTGCTGTGTTTTTGAACTGTGGGAAGGGATACACAGAAGGATAAAGTCTAGACTGATGTGGCGTAAATAGCAAACCATCAAGAACAATCCATGAGGAACTTTTTGCCAATGTGATGCTGCTGATTGTTTTTATTTAAAACAGAACAACCCCTAACCCAAACGAATCACAAAGTATTCACCTCTGTGAAATTTCATCACACTAGCACATTGAAGTACATCCAAGTCAGACTTGCTTAAGACCATCTTCTGAATTGTAATTTTAGCGATATTCTGACATGCAGTACTGTACCTCCTGCTGTTTTGGGTGGTTTAATGTTGCACAGCAGCAGATTAATTTCAGCTCTGGGGAGTGCTGAGTCATAACAAGTGATGAGAAATACAGGTACATACGATCTTCATGAGCATCACCCTTCTTCACGATTAGAGCCAGATACATCAAAAAGCAAGAAACAGCAGGGCCAAAGGTTTTCTTAGCTTTCTTCTTCCCATCTGAGGAAATCAGCAGAAGCCGTAGTCAAAAAAATTCTCAGACTTCAGAGATACAGCCAGCTTTTTGAGCTTTGCTTGGAGGTAGATACATATCAAAAAGGCAAAAATAAAGGTTGTATGCTGCAGGAGTCTGAAAAAAATAGTGATCTCCTGTTACAATCCTGAATTTGTGCTTGCCCCATTGGGGCCAACTTTGGCCTTTTCAAGCAATTGCTAGGGGAAATCCCATGGGAAAGGGCACTTGAAGGTAAAGAAGCCCAAGACAGTTGGTTAGCATTCAGGGACTGCTTCTTCCAAGCTCAAGATCAGAGGATTATGACATGTAGGAAGTCAAGGAAGGGATCCAGGAGACCTGCTTGGTTAAACAGGGAACTGCTGGGTATGCTCAAGTGGAAGAGGAGAGTTTACAGATCATGGAAGGAGGGGCTGGCCACCTGGAAAGAATATAAGGCTGTTGTCAGAGGGTGTAGGGAGGCAACTAGGAAAGCTCCTCCTTAGAATTAAACCTGGTGAGAGGGGTCAAGGACAACAGAAGGAGCTTCTTCAAATACATCTCAGATAAAACTAACACTAGAGACAATGTAGGCCCACTGATGAACGAGGTGGGTGCCCTGGTGACAGAAAATAC
>VWYH01010163.1:417146-470613 GCA_013399365.1 Pampusana beccarii
GCAATGGGTACAAACTGGAACACAGGAGGTTCCACCTAAATATGAGAAGAAACTTCTTCACAGTGAGGGTGACAGAACACTGGAACAGGCTGCCCAGGGAGGTTGTGGAGTCTCCTTCTCTGGAGACATTCAAAACACACCTGGATGCTTTCCTGTGTAACCTCATCTGGGTGTTCCTGCTCTGATGGGGGGATTGGACTGGATGATATTTTGAGGTCCCTTCTGACCCCTAACATTCTGTAATTCTGTGATTCATTGGTGGCAGGAATATTTTTTTTCTTAAGCTTAACTTTCCTGACCTCAGGTATGCATGTTTTGTAGCTTCATGCTATTCACCCCTTTTGGAAACCCTTCCAGTGCTTAATCTGTTGATACTCTACTCCACTTAACCTGAGTTTTAGATGGATCTTTAAGTTTCCACAACAAACACTCCAATTAAAGCTACCCAAAGAAGCAAGGAAAAGAGCCACTGGTAGCAGTGATGGTAAACATGATGAAGCTTGTGGGAGCACAAGGAATTAGATATCCACTGTACAAAGTTCTGCAAACTACCCTGATACAAACGAACCTCTGAACTGTTTATAGCAGCTACTGCATAATTTTTATATATATATGTATATACATATCTTGCAGAAGACCAAGTTGCAAGATGTTGAGAAATATACCTCTGTTAATGGGAAGGAAAGAATAAATGACAAACTGAAAAGCCTTCATCCAGTTTGACTATTGTGAAAATTTTGAAGAAACAGAACTAGGAATCAGTTTAACAGTCCTATTATTGCCTTCTGTATTCTCTCTTTGAATTCTCTAGTGTGAAGAAATGATACCCTTCTGTAAATTAAAAATAATCAAAACATGCCACTGTGTTCCCATGTGAGTCACAAGATGTTTCATGTTTGGTTCAGGCTTACATGATCCAGTCCTTTGTCTCCTGAGGGTGCTGAAATACTCTCAGCAGAAAATAAAAGCTCCACTCTACTTTGAGCTGACAAAGTCCCCATGAGTGGTTTTCTGGAATAGCCTACTAGTATATAGTTATTTGGAAAGGTGTGGAACTGTTAATGGATGTAGAAGGGAGAAAATAGATTGAGTTTCTCAGTTTTCTTGCTAATACAATTAAGCTTAGGTCCCTGGAAAAAATGATATTTTATATGTAATATCATCAAGTAATGGAACAGTAGTGTGTTCCCTGCCTTAACTTATATGCAGTATCCTTTATGAATTTGTAAATACTTTGAGTAAAACAAACAAACAAACCTGAAACAGGAGTATTGCCTCAGTCATGAGGGGTTTAAATTCGCAGATTTGTTTGAAGTGCAGGCAGTAAGAAGATAAACCAGAAAGAACATTTTGTACCAATTTGAGTCATCTGCTTGTCTAGCTTTTTGATTTGTTGTTGACACTCTCCTTTAGGTAGAGATAATTTCCAGGCAATTTAAAAACCTCTTTTCAATATTTAAATATTTTGATGATTTAAAGGGTCAAAGCCTTGGAGGGTAGAGGAGGATAAGAAAACTGTTTAGTCTTAAAAAATCACCTCCTAAGGGCCACTAAGATGACGAAGAGACTGGAGCGTCTCCCATATGAAGAAAGGCTGAGAGAGCTGGGACTGTTCAGCCTGGAGAAGAAAAGGCTCAGGGAGTTCATCAATGTGTGTAAATACCTGAAGGGAGGGTGTAAAGAGGAAAGAACCAAGCTCTTCCCATTGGTGCCAGTGACAGGACCAGAGGCACAAACTGAAACACAGGAGGTTCCCTCTCACCATCAGGAAACGCTTTATGACAGGTTGCCCAGAGATGTAGAGTCTCCTTCCTTGGAGATATTCAGAAAACATCTGGACATGGTCCTGGGCAAGCAGCTCTGAGTGGCCCTGCCTGAGCAGAAGGTTTGGACCAGGTGACTACCAGAGGTGCCTTCCAACCTCCACCATTCTCTGTGATTCTGTGCTTTGGTTTTACTCATAGAGCCTCTGAAATCAGCCCTGATGTCAGCTGGAAAGGATTCTGGGACAAGGGATCATCCTAACCTCTTCCACTAGGATTCATCACAAAACAAAATCTACCTATTCCGGAATATCATATGGCAGACATAGTCAACAGAGGAAAAAAACCATCATTTTATTGTGGACATCAACTGCAGGACCCCAGGAGTCACAGTGGCTCAGCCATGAAATCCAACCAGTAACAGGAAATCAGCACCTATAATAGAGCCAGAAAGCACTGATAAAACCATAAAGGCAGGAATAGGTATCATTTTGCTCCCCTTTCTTTGGGTAATACAGTTTAAAAGGAATTGTTGACAGGCCGGAAGAGAGAAATTTTACTGGCATTTAGTATGGCATTGCTCTGGTACCTTATCAGCATGGGTTACAGCCTGTTTACAGCCCTGTAAGTTTACAGAGGTTTACAGTGCCTCTTTGGCACACAACAGGGCTCAACAGGGAGCCCCTGGATAGCTACAGCGTAGTTATTCCCAAACTCTGCACAGCGCCATCCCTTGTTGTTCCTTTCAAGCAACCCAGGTGTGCAGGCAAAACACGCTGCCTTGGACAGAACACCACAGCTGGCTGGTATTGTGTTGCTTCTTGGACTTCAGTCACTCTGAAGGGCTTAAAGGACAGCACTCAATGCCCAGGCCCACGAGAAAAAACGAGGTAGGAGCGTCATTTGCGAAGCATCTCCTTGGCGAAAGGCCAACAGCAGGGGAAATGCTGAACACCAGCAGTGATGCTTGCTCTATGAATCCCATCATTCTGACCATGTTGGAAGGCTGTCAGTAAGACAGCACTGCTAAGCAACTCCCTTGATTTGCACAGGTATCCACGAGGAGCAGGAATAGGACCTAAGGAACAGGACCAGAGGTCTCTGCTATGACCTTCTTGTGACTGTGACCATTGACAGCTTCATGGAGACACAGACACCTTCTGCATCCACAGTCAGTCCCACCTTTTCTGCTCATCTCCCTGTGCCACTGTGTTGTGGATCAGATGTGTGTATTTTTCTCTAGCCAAAGCAGCAGTCAAAACGAGAAGGCGAGCTCTTGTTAAGGGACAGGAAGAAAGAGAACGAATGTGCTGACAGAGTCCAGATACAGAGTCTCCAACTTTTTAACAGCAACTTAGTATTTTGTGCTTTGTGCATTGCTCAGTGTGCCCCAATACTTCATGCTGGAAGAGAAAGGCAACATCATGGTCTGGATCTAGACACAAATATGGACCTTTCTCTCCATGAGAAGGAGAGGCTTTGCAGCACCACACCTTTGCCCTGATTAGGATGAAAAACACTTCCATCATGGACAATTCCTCCCTTAGAAAGAGAACTATCATAGCATTGAATACTACCTGGGACAAACATCCTCTCTAGGTAGTGGCATTAAGTGTATAGACTGTGCATTTTAACCAGCTGAATGGCATTGAAGAATGGCCTTGTGAGGAAGGCAGTTTTGGTGAAGCTCTGCGTGGGCTTCAATGGACATCAGCTCACACACTGACAAACATAACCTTGTGGCATGTATTCTCTTGATGAGCTAAAATATATGCTGTGTTATTTAATTAATCTCTTCCTGAATAAACCTCAGACTTCTAAAACAATGACCTAACCATCTTGGAAGTGCCCCAGGACAGAAATCAAAGCCATCGTCTTAATTGTCACTTCACTGAATACACATGCTGAGTTTCTAACGTCAATCTTGTTACAGTCACAGGATTTATCTTCTACTTTCCTCTCTGATGCTGAGTTTTTGTTAGAGCTATTTTAGACTATGTCCATGCTATGCAATGCTGACTCTGGTCAATACCATTCCATTCTCTTGTGTAGAGGTTATTGCTCACTGTTTGGAGAGAAGAAAGGAGCCTAAAACTTCCTGTTTTATAACACAACTGTGTTTTTATTGGTAACCTAAAATACTATTATTTTACGATCTACATATAGAAGAATCCCTTACATAAGTCCTGTAGCTGGTACCACTTTCCTGGCCCTCTCAATCCTCTTCTGTGTGAGTGCATTAAGGTATAAGCATGTGGCCATCCAATGGGTCATCTGCTAACTCTTAGCATGTGAAGAGACGAGAGAGGCCTGTAGTCTTTGAAGTGGTTTGTTAGGTGCAAGCAAAGCAAGCAGGAGATTTTCCAAGTGCTCACGGTCCTGCAGTTAGAAATTCGTGTCAAGAAAATGTGTGGAAAAGGACTGCAGGGTGAGCATGGGACTGCCTGTTCCTGTCATGCCCAGAGAAGCTACCATAATTTGTGGTTCTAATATTCTGGGCAGGTGGCATGAAGTTTGGGTATAACCTTGGGAACTTACCTGGTAAGGAACAGAGGAAGCAGTCAAGCACAGAATTTAAAAGAAGTACTGTCCTGAGCATGTACTTTACCAAGGTGCTAGAAGACATTCTCAGACTACAGCATACATGCACAAAAATTGGGCAGTACATGAAAGAAGACTCAGAAGAATGCAAATAGTACTGTCATTTACCATAAGGAAAAGTGGTATTTCTACATTTGTTTCTGTTCTTAATTCATTCTAGCATTGTTTAAGACAATCTGGAGTATCCAAGATAAGAAGTGACTGTGTCTGGTCCCATGGTTAGAGGAAAACTCCCAGCTGTAAAAGCAGATGCTAGTGCCTATTTATTAGACAAAAACATGATTTATTGATGGTAACTTTAGTTCTACGTTCCTCTTTGCTAATGTCAACAGATATTGCCATTAATACATACAGCATCAGGAGCAACAGGAGGAGTCACTGTGGCAGTTGCGTTTTTTCCTCTTCAGTCAAGGACATTACTGCCTTTTATTTGGACTTTGTCTTCAGAAGTAGAATCAATGTAATACCGTGTACAGGTTAAATCAATGTAATACAGTGTATGGGTTAACTTACCACTTTTCAGTAGTCTTTTGTAAGTAAGTATCAGTCCTATGAGTTCAAACAACTTCATGAGAAATGTGAGATGCGGGCTAAATACAATAAACTACTGAGTACCTTTTTTTTTTTTTTTGGGGGGGGGGGGAGGGCGGGGTGGGCAAAGTATAATACTTATATATCCACAAAAGGGAAAAAACAAAACCAACCAAAGCACACCACGTATTGGTGTAGAACTGGCATTTGCCAGCAGGAAAAATTAACAATGTGCAGCAGACTTCCTGCTAGTATAGTAATAGTGCATACTGCAGTTATTCCTTGGGCAGTTCATGCTAGCTCAACCTGCAGATCGGTCGTCTTGCCAGGATGATACTGAGTAAGAAATTTTACTTTGTGCACGCTCTATTAAGTTAGTCCATAGTTGTTGGGGTTTTGTTGCTTACAATCGAGCTGCATTGTGTTACAAGCTACAGGAATCTTGCATTAAAGGGAAAGAAAAACAAAGTTAAAGCATGAAACCCCTTGTTACTCTAGTGGCCACTTATTTACATGACGAATCTAGTCAGTATGTGGACTAGTTGCTTGCATAATCATTATTCAGCCAAGTTAGAAGTTACCCACGAGTCAATTTACTTACGAAGGTACATCAGTTTAGCATTGCTAACGACTATATTACTGTTCCAAACAAGGAAGCACATTTTGCTTTCTCTCTCAGCACCTGCTCCTTTATAAATAGGTAAAGTCTGATCTGGGTTGAGAATTGCTATATGAACACCCAACTACCTGGAGTTTTATTCTGCAGAACAAATGTTAAAATCAAGGCTCATTCTAATAGGTGTCTGTCAAACAAAAAGAAATGTAAGCTTTGCTTTTGTAAGACAAACATGAAAGAGCTTGATTATCAGCCCAAATTTCCAGCATATATTTTGCCACATCCCTACATACTTCTTCTCAACTGAAAGTCTACAGGTGAAGTGGATGCTGTGTGTGCTTTTTTGTTTATTTATTTTTAGTTCTGATATGAAACAATCCCATGTGAAACCTTGCAGATAGTGTTGCAATAGACTGTAGCTAGTATGTACCCCCTGACAAGTGAGACTACATCACTTGTAAATCTGAAATTAGTTCTTTTCTATTAAGAAAGAGAAATTCACTTGAAATACCAACTGCAATTGCCAAAAAAATGGCAGTCAAGCCTGTTACTTTCTTTTGAGGAAAAAAATGCAGCTAACTCTTACAATCACAGGTGAAAACATTCATAGCTTTTTAGTAGGTGACTTTTAAACTATAAAGACCTTAGAATTAGTTGAACACCTCTTTGTTTAAATGTGCCTCACTCAATAATTTTTATTGTCATATGTGAAAGTTATATTTTTCATGTTCAAAATAAATTTCAGATATGTTGCATGGAAATAAAACATTATTTGTAAAAGCTGAGAAACACAGAATGCTTAAAGTTTCATACAAGAGATGGGATGGTAGTTTACCTCAATCGTAATTTTGATTAATATGTAATTATTTACATATCATTCCTTAAGCAAGTGAAGTGAAGTAATAGTTAAATAACTTAGACAATTAGATGTTAAACATGCATTGTGGAGTTTTCAGGTGGCTACTCTTGCTTCATAAGTCAAAATATCATAAATCCATATATAATAACAGTGACATAACAATATTTGATATAATAGTCATAATTTATAAAGAGAAGATGGAGTTTATATGCAATATGCACTTTTAAGTGAAGTCAAGGCAAAAGAAGTTTGAAAAAAACGTTATCAAGGGAGCCATAGATATGTTACTCGTGGATAAACAGAAAGAATATAAATAGGGTTATTGCCTGCCTTTATGAAGTAAGAACACAACTACACTGAAAAGAAGGATGCATCGAACTAACTTATGACCAAAGGAAAGGAGAATAAAGCAGCAGGAAAACGCAGCTTTGTGACACAGGGTCAGCAATCATCTTAAATGCATAAGTATTTGTACATGCTCTTTACATTTTGTGGGTAATTGCTCACAGATTAATAGTGTGTGTTCAAAACTCTATGCATCTTGCACTTCCATTTCACACTTTAAAAATTCATAAGCAGGAAGTTTTTTATTGTTCTCTCACAGCAGAGATGAAATCCAGAGGCTTACAAAAGTCAGGAATCTCAGTAGGAAAAAGAAAAAGATCATTTGGTTGTAGTCTTTAAAACCAGAATTATTCATTATTCATCAAGTCTTTTTATAAGACAAAAAACTAGAACGCTTGTGTTCCATGGGAAAGTAATAAAATTGGTAGAAGAATGGAGGTCTCTCTCTCAAAAAAAAAAAAAAAAAGGTGTTGATGATACCTAGCAAAAATTGTGATTTGGTCTTGGATCTTGTAGTGTTTGGTAGGGTGTTTTAGTCCTGGTTTTTGAATTGTTTGAAGTCTGTGAAAAAGCTATCATCTTATCTTGAGATACAGGCTGAAAATATATTGGCTATTGTAAAATTTCTCTTACCTCATTGTATGTGGGACTGGGCTAATAGTTCTGATTTGCATCTCACGAATGTTTGGGATTCTTAGTGGCAGGAAAGTATCTCACAAGTTCTTTCATACTGAGTGCAGAATGGAACCGGACTGCACTCCAGTTAAAGGATAAATCAGCTGGTTTCTTGTTCAAGTGATCACGCATTGTATGCAGATGGCAAATTCTTTCAATTCTGCAAGAAGCTAAGAGCAGTTACCAAAATATTAGGGCTGAAATGTGCTTGTGTGAGGAAGTCCTAGACAGGAATTTCTGCAATAACTTCACTGTTTCAAGTGAATTTGTGTGGGAATTGGATGCTAGTGCAGACTGAGGTTGGGAGGGTGGAATTTGATTCAGGGAGCAGGGGAGTTGGTATATATTTTTTTCAATGTAATAGATATCTGAGTCTAGAAGTTCAGTTCTCATCAAATATCTGCATATCTTGCTATAAGTGACCTGGGTTAGTTAATTTTGTTCTGTAACACAACTGTAGTTAGTCTTGGTGGCTATTCATGTTCTGACTGGCAAAACACTAATTTGCATTTAATTGTGAGGGAAGGTTGTTTTTGACAGTGACACATGTAATGTAGTACGTATTTGTCAGTTTAGAATAAACTTAAATCCCATTTCTTTTCTTCCTAGGAAGTAACTTAAATGCCTGCTTAAAACTAAGTCCACATTTAGTATTAATCATGAGTAGAGATACTTTTTTTTGGTCAGAAAAATAGGACTTTCTGTCTACCAGGATCTGATCCAAAGATCATGAAAATCAGTGTAAACATTCCCACTAACTGCAAGAAGCTTTGGAGAAGTCTTCATTGTACTTATAGTAAGAACAGAGTCATAGACTGTACGAAATAAGATAAATAGAAATTCCCACATTTAATTAATTGTTATGAACACTTGCGCTTGTTCTGTATAGGCTGAAACATTCTGCATACTTTGTATGCAGCTAGGGCTGGTTAAACACTAGAAAGGATTAATTACTTGATAAATATTGCCATTATTATCTGAATAATTTATATGGGTATGAATACTGCAAAAATATTAATTCAATTATATTCAGTGAAAAATGGCACCATTTATGGAATAATATATTCACAGAACAGTATTGACAAGGTCTGCTTGCAACATAGACATTGGAGCCTTGTTCTACTTGAGAAGAATGTCTCGAGAGATAAAATAATCTAACCTGTGATCTTTTTCTGTAGTGTCAAAACTAAACAATTTTAAGTTAAGTTTGCATACATATATCTGGTTTCGATAACCTCATTAAACCTTTTCAAGAATATACTTTTTGAAAAGTTCACAGTATTCTTTTTTTAGGAAGCAAGAATAACTGAGAAATACTTGTAACTGTCTACCCAGAAAGTAATTATTTTCTGTCAGAATGTTCAGGTTTAGAACCATTAATAACAATGGTAAGTTCTTATATGCTATTTTTCATCCAGGTGTAAAAAGTGCCTTAGGAAAATTCATCTCAGCTCTATGTCATAATAAGACTCATGAAGTGATTAAAGCAAGGACATGCAGAGAGAGAACCCTTATGTTCCAGCCTGATGCTCTAACCAAACAATCAATATTAATTTTGGGTGAACTAGGTCCTGCACAGTTCATCCAGGAATACCCAGCAGATCACAGCTAGTGATCTAGGAGTATATTTCCAAGTAAGAGTCATTTAGAATCAAAACAAAGAGCTCGTCAAGTGTGAGTTTTTAATGTTTCTAGGGAGGCCAAAAGAGCACGCTGGCAATATGCAGGAGCTCTCTGAAGATTCAATATCTGTTACACAGCAAATACTGCATTTAAAAAAAAAAGGGGAAAAAAAAAAGTACTCTAGGCATTATGAAGAGATGTTGTATTACCACAGCATATCTTATTTCAGCTAAAATAGGGGATGTAAACCTGATTTATTTGCTTCAAAATAGATTCAGCTTTCAACATAGTAAACGTTACTGCTTACTGTTGATAGTTGCCTGAGTTCATGGATCTCTAGAAGACTACCATCAGCTATTTCCTCATCAACACAACTTATCTCAGTAAACTATTTAATTAGAGGTAAAACATTACACATTGCAGCCGCAGCCTTTTAAAGAATGAACTACACACTAAATTTGTTGCATGTAACTGACCCTCCTAAAGTCCAATTTTACCTTGTTTTTTAGTAAAGATAATGGTGTAGAGGTAGCGCAGCTGGTGGAAAATAGTGTATGGGTCAGCATCTTGCCACATCTAGAGTTAAGGCAAAGGACAAAACCATTATTTGTCCAAATTATAACCATGTGAATAGCTATATGTTTTATAATAGTATTTTTTATTTTAATAGTAATATTTAAGAGTAATTTTAAGAGTTCTTCAGGATCAGATTTTCCATATAAATGAAGGATGGCAAATGTAGCAAATATACCTTTTAATAAAAGGAGGAGGGGGATAGAGGTTGCAGCAGCTGTAGCCCTGTTAGTCTGATCTTAGTAGTATGCAAGGCTCTAGAAAAAATTTTGAAGATGTAGCAGGTCTGACTACAATAATAAACACAGGGAACACACAGTTTTCCTAAAAGAAGACATGCCAAACTAACTTATGACCAACAGAATGCAGATTAAAGCAGGTAGATACCGTTAAAATCAAAACAGCTTTTTTTTTTTTTTTTTTTAAACAAGGATAGTGATCATATAAGTTGTATCAGTACTTCTTCGTGGTTTTTACACTTTGAAAGTAGTTGATTCAGTCCTATATTCCTGCCAGATTATATGTGGGGTGCATATTTCCAGTGATGAGTGATTTTACTGTTATTTATTTCAATATAGTTTTTAGCTTAAAGTGTGGGTGTAAGTAAAATGACACCTTTTAGCTGAAGTGGAAGCCTTTGTAGCCATTTCAACATGTCTATGTGCTTATGTCTTTGCAAGTTTGCCTGAAACCTGATAAATGATTTTTTTGGGACTTTTACTTGTCTATAACTGATGTAGTATTTCAGATTTCAGTTGTTGGTTCAGTTACCTATACGTGCCTGTTTCAAGGTGGGTATAAGCGATGAACATTTTACCTTCACAGAGTGGTTGTATCAGCAGTGCAGGAGGTTTGTTATTAGGTGATAGCTTGTAGCCATCAGCCATGATGAGTTTTCCATGCCACATCACTCAAGTTAGGACTTCTGTGTTTAGAGACAAATTGTTCCCCCTGATTCTACATTAAAAAACCCATCTGCCTGAAATGCAGCAGTGGTTCGAAACAAAGGCAAAAGAAGTTACCTCTTGTGAATTCTAGCTTTCTGTAAAGAGATAAATTGTAAAGAAGTCATCAGTAAAATGGATGAAAAGCCAATTATTTGGATTTTTTTATCCTAAGCTTTATTGTCTGTTGGTTTTTAAGCATAGTTTGTTTTGTCCTGTGTTCCTGGCTCACTGCCACAGATCTGGAACAAAGCTCTCAATTCTAATGAAAAGGTGAAATCACTGAAGAGAAAGTTTATGGCCATAGCCTTGTTCTTGCAGACCAATAGATTATTTTAATCATCAGCTAAAGCACAGAAGCCCCTGCTTGTTACTGCAACCTTCTTCACCTTTGGGAGCAATGTTCAGTGACATTAAGGAACTTTATGACAAAATGATACCACCTAATGAGCTACAAGATAGCAGGCATTTAAGATGAAGGCTAATATTGAAAGAGACTGGAGTTCTTTGTCTCTTCTTCCTCTCCAGTTTGCTAGGTTAGTGCTAGATTGTTCCTGTGTAGGTAACTCAGCCAACTCCCTGTTTCTTTCTGTTCCCCTTTCCAGAATAAGCACCATGTGGTGATGCTGCAAAAGTGGTAACACAATGCCTGTTACCCCATTTCTCCAGGGAGCAGTAATTTGCTTGATCTTTTTGCCAGGTGTAGCATACCTTTTCCGCTTTTAGGATAAGTCTTTTCCACCCCTTCCTTGGTTCCTCTACTCACTTGTTTGTCAGCATGTGTTTGCATGTGTGTGTATAACCAAACAAACCTAACAACTTATTACTCATGCCATCACCATCTCTTTGGGAATGCTGCGGTACTAATATTTCATTGGTTTTGTTTTAAAGTTTCACACTAGCCAGAATCTGAACTTTAATACACAAGTAGTTCATTTCATAAAGAGATGACAATTATTACATGATCCATTTATACGATGAGAGAGAGCAGTAGTGATATTTTATAGGTAAGGAGAACGTAGGCTAGAATTTAGCCTTTAAACCGTACGTGAAAAGGTTTAATGTATTTTCTTTTTGTATCAGTGCAACCTTCTGGATTTAAAAGTGCCACTCATTTTTATGGCCAAATGAGTTTAGACTCATGGCACAAGTCTCAAATTTACATTTGATTTACAAACACAGCTTGAAATGAAATAATTTACGAATTCAAACCTAGCACTTTCAAAACTCAGTACCTTATCTGTGCTCCATCAAATAGGTTTCCCATTAAGTCCTTACATACACTGTTGCAGCTGTGTAGCTTTGATTACAACACTTGCAAGAAGCGAGTGGTCTGGCCCATATCAGTTTGACAGCCTTAGGTTGAGATGAGGGTTTAAGATGTCTCAGTCAGTTCTCCTTTGGGTGTTCTTAAAGCTATGGAAGTTTTGGTAAAAGCAGTGAACCAGCTCTTTGACTCATCTACATTTGACTGGCTGCCCTGATTTCAGTGAGGCCAACAAAAATTGATAATCTTGCTCCAAGATTCACACACAGTATCACAGAATGTTAGGGATTGGAAAGGACCTTGGAAGATCATCTAGTCCAATCTCCCCACCAGAGCAGGAACACCCAGATGAGGTTAAACAGGAAGGTGTCCAGGTGGGTTTTGAATGTCTCCAGAGAAGGAGACTCCACAACCTCCCTGGGCAGCCTGTTCCAGTGCTCTGTTACCCTCACTGTGAAGAAGTTTCTTCTCATATTTAAGTGGACCCTCTTGTGTTCCAGTTTGCACCCATTGCCCCTTGTCTTACCGTTGGTTGTCACCGAGAAGAGCCTGGCTCCATCCTCGTGATACTCACCCTTTACATATTTATAAACATTAATGAGGTCACTCCTCAGTCTCCTCCAAGCTAAACAGACCCAGCTCTGAAGGTAACAGAAAGAGAAGTGTAAAATCCAAGGTTCTAAATATTGCCGTATTTGGACTGCAACACTGAAAAAAGCAGAATTTACATGGGCTGCCACTGACATGGGCTAGAGTGTGACAAATGTATCCTTTTATTTGTTATTTTCCTGATAAGTGTCCTATCTGTCCACACTTTGCTTAAAAGCAGTTAATCAGTAGCTTATCTTATTAATTTCTCCAGCCCTCTCAATTTCAAAGTTATGCAACACTCTCCCTATGTCCAAGGCCACCTTTTCCTTAGTGATTAATTTAATTTCACCTTTAGCGATTATTATGCCTGGGTGAAATAGATTCAGGTTATAGCCACACATTGAATTTTAATTTGGGTGTGTCCTCTGTAGGTAACTAATCTGTTCTTCATAATTAACACTGATTTCTGTTGACAATTAATAGGTTGTGCCATTGCTCGTTTGCCAAGATTGGGTATTTGCAAAAGAGCCCACTCAGTTTTTCCATGTTTTAGTTCAGGTTTTAGTGATCCAAAAGGCAATTTAATGTCTCTTGTGCTTAGCGAGTGAAAGTCAAGGTGTTTGAATGTTCATGTGCATGTCCATTAGTCTCAGCTGTGTGTTCAGTCCCATCATCTGATTTATCGATACCTTTCTCTGTTACTGCTTCTTGGATTATGTTTACAAAATGGAAAAGGATTTCTTTGCTGAAAAGACTAGCAAAAAGTGTCCATGCTGTGCATATATATCAATTAAGGTCCCTAGGAAACATGTAAAAGGACTTATTGAGATGTACTAAGGCCCAGCAAGGACATGAACAACTTCAAAATCTTAGGCCACTCATGTCCAGGCACCTAGGCCCTCAGCCACCCAACCAAGTTCCTGTATTTTTTGGCGGGGTTCGCAGAGGCAGAGCTAGCTTTGGTGAATCTAAAGGGGACTACTTCAGAACTAAAAACCTTTCTCTGAGTGTCCCTTTGCTATTTTGTCAGAACAGTACTTTCATACACCAGAAAATAAGGATTAATGGGTACAAAATCCTTTTGTACATGTTTTATTAGTGCCAGGTGCATAATAAGTTCCCAAAATTAGATCAGTTCCCTTGATCAACATTCAGCTAATTTAGACAAAAATTATTCTTTCCATTCTGTCACATTTTTGAAGCATGAGGGAAGGACTTAAACAAGAAGGGGTTTTGTCTTTTTAAATGGGAAATTATAAAAATACCAGGTAATTTATAGCAAGATAAATCTATTCTCTAGAAGTCTCTTAAAGGGAACCTCCATCACCCTTCCCTGAGTGGGAACAAAAAAATATCCTTTAAGTGATTGTTCCATTCAGAAAATGACTCAGTGGAATACATTGTTCTTATTTATAGAATAACTTTTGTAATGCATTTCAAAAAGAAAAGGAAGAAAATTATTCTAAAGAAAAGTAATGCATTTTGCAGCTTGAGTGAAAAGTGTAGGAATGAGCTTTTGTGAGGAAAAAGCTCCACAGTGAGTAGGGTATATAAGTACATAAACAAAAATCCCACTGTTAAGCAATGAGTAAGATTGCAGACAATATCAGTGAGGCCTGCTGAAATCAGATTGGTGAAGTGGTTCAGTTGCTGCTGCCGCTGTGCATCAGCTTCTTACAGAGGATCAGATTTCATCCTGCCCGCTTGCTTCATGTGTTCTCTTGCTTATATGCTGCACTAGGAACTGCATGATATCCTGTTAAAAATGACTCTGTTAATGGCAACATCTTGAGCAATAGTTTGCATAGCCAAACACTCCTGTGCTGAATCTAGGTGAGTCCAGGTGGCACCTCACAGAACTTTGTTTTTTCCATACAGGCGTAGGTATATTTTATGTACGGCCAATACCACAAGGAAGTGGCTCCTATGCCAGTGATTCCCATCACTCACCATTGTTTCCTCTTGGCTTAAGTTGCAGGAACTGTGAACTGGCTTTACATTTTACTAGGAGCTTGACTTGGGCTCCACAGTACATGGACAAATAAAAAGGTGAAATTTCCTAAGAATATGGTATATAATCCCTTATATAAGCTCTGAAGATTGTGTTTATTGTATGTCAGAGTCCGCATCCACTGTCACTGACTCATTCATAGTTCCTGTCTTCTGCACTTCTGCTCCATTGCCCTGACTGCAGCAAGATTACCTGCTGGTTGCTTTGGCTCAAGTGGCTTTGAATGTTGCATTCAATGCCTGTAGCAAGCACAGTCAAGAGGTACTTGATTTTCCTTTTGTTACTGCGTGTTTATTTTCATCTTCCTTGTAATTTGATTTTTTTTCGTAAACATGCATTCCAGGTAAAAGGAGATCATTAGGAGATCATTAGGAGAAACAGGGCAAGTAAATAAATAAAAAACCTTCATGATCAAGGAATATTCCTGGATAGTCTAGTAAAAGAAAAACTTTCCAAGAATCCAATATTTGTTGCCATGAATGCACTTTTAGCTTGTTTCTTTTTTTTCCAAGGACTCTAGGACATTTGCTTTTGTTTTCCTAAGATAAGAATAAATAAAATCCTGCCTTACCTTCTGCCACGGTAACAGCACAGGTCACCAAATTACTAGAATGCAGTTGCCTTCCTCTGCTAAAAGAAGTAAAAGGCTTTCATTGCTTTTCCCTTCATTTGTACTTTATTGGTTAATCATGACATTTATATTCAGGATATTAATTCAAAATACAAGCCAATGACAATAAAAAGTTTATTGAACATGAGTTTCTTTTACCGTGTTTTGACTTACTTACCATAAAGATTAGCTGACAGATTGAGTATTAAATCAAATCTGAGCATTACTGGAGGATATTTTTACTTAGGTCTGCCACTAAAAAAGCCCAAACCTAGCTTTATGCTGATCATTGCTTTGACATTTCTATGCTGTCTAAAAGCTAGCTGTAATGCAAATATAAAAAGAATACTAATTAATTTTTATTGATTATATCACAGGTAAATGTATTTGACACACAGTTAATATCACACAGGCAACAAATGCAGTTATATTTTCTAACATATCAAGTTAATAACAAAGGTTATATAACATGCATTTAAAGTGTATTTAACAATAAAGATGGGTTAAATTGCAATAACTGCAAAATTATTTATTGGTTAGGTGACATCAGTGCAAAACTGAAAGGGTTGGATAAGTCATGAGACTGTCACAGAAATAAGGAATTTTCATGGATATTTTCTCGACGTGTAAGATTTCACAATTTAGTGCTGATTTTGGTTATAAATTTTCTACACTTTTTGTCTTACTAAAGGGTAGTTTTCTTTAATCAGAGAAACCATGTGGATATACTTTATTTATAAAAGCTGAATTATAGATGCAACGCTCTCCTTTGCTTGGTAGTCTGTTGGATGCAGATGCAGTTTAGCTTTCTGCTTTGCTTCCTGCTTTATTTATTACTGTGGTAGGCTGTTAAATAGCTATTGGTGTCTTCTCTAAGGCAATATTTATCTTCAGCAACAAATGATACCACTTAGTATAATTTTTTAAAAAGCTTTTGGCATATTGTGTCTGTCAGCTGGTTTTGTCTAGAACATGAAACTATTACTGCTTTTAAAATATTGCGGTGTAACAAAACAAAAACAATTAGCTTTGATTTAAGAGCGGGTGAGTGTTATTGGAGGGGAATAGAATGATACATTTTCATGATGTGATCATTTCCTTTGACTTTCAGAGCACCTTGGCACAGCAGAAGATTAGGCTGAGAGGAATGGTGGGCAACACCTTGAGAATAGGGTTCCCTGTCATTGATTCTGATTCAAGCATCGGAATAAAAAATTGTGTTGTTGGAATATATATTTGTATTTCTTTTGTTGTGGTACCTGGATTCTCATTATGTTCAGGCCCCTGGTCATTTTATGTACAGAATGGAAGGACAGTGTCTGCTGTGTAGTTTGGTGGGAGAGTTGCAGGCTACATGGGCAAAAAGCACCTTATGTCCTGTTGGTTCTGTGGATAAAACAAGAAGAGGTTCAATGAGTGTGGATATAAACAAGCAGAATATATTTGTGCATACAGTTCCATACATAGATACACAGACATAACTGTGATTAAAATAACATAGCTAGCATAAAAGGGCATATAATTTCTAGGTATATCCACACAAGGACTGAGACAAATATTCCTACAGAGGAGAGCTTAAAGAACCTGTTGTTTACTCAGAAACAATGGGTCTACTAAGCAATTAAAATTGAAATGAGAGTTCAAAATTTATGGGTGTTCATACATATGAAGCAGCAAAGCCATCAGAGTCCCAAATTAAAAAGTATCTTGAAGGAAAAAATTATCTTGAAGGAATCTCTGCTGAATGACAACTCCTGGTTTCTGTGGAGCCAAAAGAAGAAAAGTAATGTGTACTTTTTTATAGAATCTGTCTTTAAACTTCAGTCCTTTAAAATCTCTTGCTTCCTGGAACATAATAGACTTCCTTTTGCACATGGAACAAAGCTGGATGTAACTTTTATCCTTGTTTTTTTTGTTGCTCCCCAAATCTATCCCTCTTTGAACAATCTGCCACTACTCTGTGCCAGCAGGAGCTTTAGAAGGCAGCCATCTGCACTGGCTGTTACATTTGGGGACAGACTCTCTTAATTTCTAATGTACTGGAATAGAGATTTCACTCTGTGTCCAGAAATCCCAGGCATGATGTTTTGGGTATGGGGGAGGGTTATAGATCTCATGGATCTTAGTTCTACTACTGGGTGAGAAATGGCCATTTACTCCTGTATTATGAAGGTGAATACAGCATGTATCAAGTCTACACTCAAGAAGTATATGCAAGTTCTGCTACAATTTCATATAAGTACTGTCAAGTAAATGAGTGATTTTGAGGAAAATTTTCATAGTAATGTTTTAAGTGGGTCACTTAAGTTACGCAGTTCACTGGAGAAAATGTGAAGCTTTCAGCCACAGAAAAGGGTCATCAGATGTCTATATAGTGGCAAGGGGGTACCATTATGCTAAGCAAGAATGGAAAAGAGACAATGCTTGTCTTGAATGTGGTTTTTTTTGTGGCCAGCAGGTCAAGGGAGGTCATTCTGCCCCTCTGCTCTGGTGAGACCCCACCTGGAGTCCTGTGTCCAGCTCTGGAGCCCTCAGAACAGGACAGACATGAACCTGTTGGAGAGGGGCCAGAGGAGGCCACAAAAATGATCAGAGGGATGAAACACCTCTGCTATGAGGACAGGCTGAGAGAGTTGGGGTTGTTCAGCCTGGAGAAGGCTCCAGAAAGACCTTATCGCAGCCTTCCAGTACTTAAAAGGGGCATATAAGAAAGATGAGGACAGACTTTTTAGCAGGGCATGTTGTGACAGGACAAGGGGTAATGGTCGGGGAGTAACAGCGGGTAAAAGCGGGGTAAAAGTGGGGAGATTCAGGCTAGACATGATGAAGACATTTTTTTACAATGAGGGTGGTAAAATACTGGAACAAGTTGCCCAGAGAGGTGGTAGACGCCTCTTCCCCAGAAATGTTCAAGACCAGACTGGCCAGGGCTCTGAGCAACCTGATCTAGTTGAAGATGTCCCTGCTCATTGCAGGGGACTGGGCTAGATAACCTTCGAAGGTCCCTTCCAACCTAAATTATTCTATGATTCTATGATTCACTGCAGTAAGTTGTACTTAAACCTGAGATACATCTCTGCAGTACATCAAGAGAAAAGGTTGTTTTAATTACTTCAAAGACATCAGTCAGAGCTTTCTTATCTTTAATTCAATTCTGCAAAATGTGAACTCTCCTAAGTGCTTTCTGGACTCCTGTCTTTCATGTCTTCCCATTTCCCTCCTAAAAGTTCACTTATGTCTTTATTATGATCTCTGTCTTCAGAAGACTGTTAGGGTACTGCCCCAGAAACAGGAGATCTTCTTTCCAGATCCTTTCTGTTCAAGGAGAAAATGACTTTACATGAACCAAAAGGTTCACTTGCCTCTTCCAGTGAGCTCATCGACCTGCCTTTTCCCCTTACCCCCTGTGTAACATGTGAGTGGCAGATCAGTGGAGGACATTCCCCCAGGGAGGAAGCACATTTACAACACTTTGGTTTTTTGTCTGGTTTATTATACTTAGTTGGTATTTAATCTGTTTTTCTCATCCTGAAACACTGTTCCATAATTGGCATTTTTAAAAGACAAAAGTTACTATAGTGATTTCCTCAGACAATTCATGGAAGTTTCTCTGAAGATACAGTAGCACATTTATTAATCCAAATAACTAGAGAGGGAAGGCATCAAACATTATATAGTGGCAGGTTGTCTGTGAAATTGAAGGTTGTCTGTGTTCTCTACTAAGGTATATGCAATTTTACTTCATATTAATAGTCTAAAAATAGTGAATTCTCCTTTTTCTTTCATTAAGAAATGATAAAACCAACTAGTACCCTTTTGGGACCTGTTATCAGAACAGTTTTGGCCATTTCACAAAGTTTTATCCAATGCTGAGCAACAATTTCATGGGTTGCATTGTCTGTACAGCTCTCTTTGTAGCAGGGGGATCATATACAGTGCTAAAGTCAGATACATGAAGGAGTTTGTCATCAGAAAACCAAAACTTCAAAATTCATAGGGAAAGATGTAGGTTAGGGAGGCTTTAATTAGATTTTAAGTACAGAGTTGAGTTTGACACATTCCTTCTAGTATTATGTCCAATAAGGACAGAAATCAAGGTCACTGCCAACATAGCCTTGTTCTGCACTGGGGAACATTTACAGAACATTCCCACTATTGCAGCTCCGCTGACATTACTGATATGAGGAGCTGCAATATTCACAGTTCTCCAGCACTAGCAGCTGTTTCAGCACTGTGTTAATTAGATTGGCACTGAGCTGGTTTAATAGACACGATGCTACTGACAGCTGCTGGGGTGCCATCTACACTAGGGCTGCCAACACTGATAAAGCTGTAGTAGTGTTGGTAGCTGTGGCAATTATTTACAGCGTTCTCCACAATAAGTAAAACTGAGACATGTGGGCTGAAGTTATAGTGTGTATATTAATGCATATATGTGATGAAATTTATTCACTGTTTTCTGCTAGCATCCTACTCATTTGTACATGCTGGTCATTTGTGAAAAACTGAAAATCTCATTAATTGTGTATCTTCTTGTCCTTGTTTTGGTTAAAACAAAACCAGTTATCTTTTAGTGAATTTTCCTATCAGCTAAGTTCTTCTAAGCAACTGCATTTTTTTTCTGAAGTTGGATGCATGTTTTTCAGGCAGTTTCTGGTCCAGAGCTGATAACACCTGCTGTTTATAGTTCTACTGAGCTAAGGGTAAGAACTGTATGCAGAAAAGGCCCCTGTTTATATTTTATTGCTATAGCAGCCAAGGTCACTGCTAGACCTCTTATGTCTCACAAATGAGGGGCTATATTTGCAGGAAGTGGCAGACAGAACAGGTGGCACAAATTGACCAAGGAGCTGTTCTGTGCCATACGTATCATACTCAGCTTGAAGCCGGGGGATCATGAGGGTCTTACTCTCTTGGTCTATGGCCAGCGTCTGAAGAGGACCCTGACTCTTGCTCTGCCTGCAATCCTGATCCTGGTTCCAGTCTGTGTGTTCCTGAGTCCAGTTCCTGTCTACTGCTGAGTCCAGTCCAGGACTTGCTGCTCTCTGCCCTGAGGCCACTGGTGCAACACTGGTCTCTGTAGCAGGTGACTTTGGGAAATTCAATATTGGTTTTGTATATTTGCATTGTTTCTCTCAGTATTATTAGTAAAGTTTTTGTTTGTTTGTTTTTTATTTACTTTCCAGCTGGTGGGTCTCTCTTCCTTTTCCTTGTTTTCCCTTGCCTTAGTGGAGAGGCAGGAGGGGGTTAATAGAGAGCATCTGCCACACTTTATTGTTGCCCTCCAATAAAACAGTGATACTTCTGGTTTGATATAGGCTCAGATGAGGAAGACTGGAGGGAACAAGAAAGCCTGATATTTAAGATCAAGGGTATGAAGTACAGTATGTCCAGATAACAGTATAATGGTGACAACAGTTATCTCACTGTGCATTGTGTGATCTGTGGCGATGACTTGTCTGTAGATTGTTAAAGTACTTTAAAAGGCTTTCAGTGGCTAACACAAGTTAATTGTTATGGTCTTATCCACCTGTGTCTATATGTGATACCTGCTCTCCTTGTCAAAGATATGCTTGCATGAACAAAGTGTATTTCTAATGAACTATAATTTCTAAAATAAAGGAATAGAAGGGTGCCTGTACATGACAATGTATCATATATATATATTTTTTTATATGATGTTTTTTCATTTGTCTTCAAATTTTAAAGAGGTAGAAACACTATTGAAATAGTAGGTCTAATCTTTATTTCCATTTTCCTTATTTCATTTACCCAAAGTACCATAGTTCTTTACATTTTTTTTTCCTTTACTGGAAATTAGCACAACTTAGAGTAACCCATATGTGAGGTTTCTTAACAAACTCTTTGAAGGGTAGGTAGTTTCAAAAGTACCGTTGGCCCAACAAAGAACATCATTGTCCCCTTTCTGTTACTTTCTAATACAGTTACCTTTGAACAAACTTCATGTTGAAAAAATGTGGAGACCAGTCACTTCTACAAAAATTTGTTTCCACGCACGCAAAAACATGTAAGCAAATGAGAACAAAACTGTGTAGAGAGTCTGTTTAATCTACCGTGTACTCCTAAGAACAATTTAAAGGAGAGTTTAGATACTTTTGTATGTTTATGCATGTCATAAAAATGCTTTTTTAAATTGTGTGAAATACAGACACAAGGCAGAAAATCCCCTTTTCTTCCTCTTTATGTTAATACATGTAGCAAAACTGGAAGGGCCCCTTCTGCTCCCATGCCTATACCCATATAGAGGATTAAGTCAATACGCATCTCCTTTTCCAGAAAAATGCACACACATTCAGGCTAAATGAAATACTCATTTGCAGCTAAATTTCTTGTGGCAAATATTCAGAAGAACTCTACCAGTTGGCTGATAAATAATCCACCCAGCCATGAGCATGCTGGTTTCTAACCTTTGAGAGCATTTTGTACTCAAGCACATATACACATAGAGTTTAGCCATAAAAATCCAATAGTCTAAATTCGGGAAATTTTCTTGAATATGAAAGAAAATGTCAGCCTGTTTGAACTATTCTGTATAAAATATCTGACAATTCCTCTTTGCTTATCTTACATAAAAACTCTCGTATTTTTGAGAAAAGCGTATAGCTTTTAAAAATGTAATACGTATGTCCAATGCAGATTGGTCGTGTTGATTACTTTATTGTATTTAAAGCACAAAAGAAAAATACCAATGTGTATGAGAGAATCTATGCTGGAGTAAATTGAAGGCAGTACATGTAAATAAAGATTACTTCTTTTGTTTTTTATTATGTATTACCTATGCTGGTAATTGTGACCTCCAGTCATTTGAGATCATAAGAAAATTGTAAAGAAAGATCTTCAGAAAAACAATGTTTATCTATGATATCAGATGACAAGAATATTTATTAAAAATCAATACAATTATTTTACTGGGTAAGGCCGTGCTGTAGCTCTGCTCTTGTTTTGTGCAGTTAATTTCTAGTTCCTAGGCCTCTGTAGAACTAACACCCTGCTGTGAAGCAGACATGATGATGCAACTATCACATGCTGTTCTTTGTCTCTTTTTGTTCTTGTAAACATCATCCTTGAATAAATATAAACACATATACTCACAAGTAACCATGAAATATTCATGGTTGCTTTACGTGTGGGGAAAAAACTGATACTTCATTTTTCACCTAAACCCTTCGTTGAACTCAATAGTGAAAGTTTTCTAGAATTAGTGAATTTAGACTGAGGTTTTCCACAGTTCGATGAAGACTAAAATTTTACAAATACATACAGTCAAAATGCAAGTCTTGGATGACCTAAATTCTGTCATCCTTCACTCATTGTGTGTGGTATTTCGAATGTGAAAATAATTGAAAATTTCCATAAGCAGGCACTTGTTTAATGGTTTCACAGTATATTACTACCCCCTGTTAGCTTGTATTATTCTTAGTCCTTTTCTTCATCTGTAAGTCCATATTATTTTCCTAAGGGATTCCACCATTTTAGTTCTATGAAAAGGTACAATTTGTGGCTGTGACACTGTAGAACTTCTTTTACACTAAGATCAGACACACAAGCATACAGGATTAATGCTATTAGTAGTAACATCTTTTTTCCATAAGCGAAGGAGTATTTAAGCCTGACATTGCAGAGTTTTTCAGTGATTTATAGCTCCTGGACATTATTGCTGAGATAAGCATATACATGGGAAGAACTGAAGTCAGTCACTTGACAATAGCTCTCAGCAAGCAGGGAAGAAGGCATGAAGTAACCACTTCAAAGATCAGAAATGTGGCCACTTTTCCTCATCTGTCTCTGTTCCCTTTTCCATTCAATGCTTCTCTCTTTGTCTAGTTTTCCTCCAGAATTGATAGGCATAGCATTGAGGAAGCGAACGAAAGATAACTGAAACAAGTCATCACACAATGTTTTCAAATCTCAGTGAAAACCCAGTGTGTGGAGAAGGAAAATAAAAGAAACATGACAAATTTTTCATTCAGAATTTCTAATTAGAAATGGAAGCAGAAATCACCAAAATGCAATATCAAATAAAAATTTCACCAACAATTCATTACAATTTCAAAAATTCAAGGTTTTAATTCAAGTTAAATAATAATAAACAATTGTTTTGTCTGATTAGTCTTTAACAGACAGTATTAGTTTGCCTTCTTTCTTACAAGACAGAAATAACGATTAAAAAAATACTGCATTAAGAAACAGATTCTTTCACGAGCTACTGAAAATTGTCATGCAGCTGTCATCTACAGTAATTCACAATATTGCATGTAAACAAATTAGCAATGGGCTGGTGTTTAAGACTAGCGAGGACTCTTTTCCCTCCATTGCTATCCTCCAGTGCACACAGCATGCAACATTATATAAATGCAAAAGTCAGAGAAACTCCTGTGGGCCTAAGTCTGAAAGGACTGAGCCTGAGGAGGGAAACAGAGGCAGAGAGCTTCTTTGAAGGTCAAGTCAGAGGGAGAACCCAGTGAATTTACGTTCTCCACTAAACACTCTCCACTAAACTCTCCACTTATGTTTGCCCCTGGATTCTAGGGACCAACTGTAGTCCTGAGTGCAGCACATTCTGAGCACTAAGGGAGGCTTCAAGGGTAGTGTGTGGAAGATTGCACAAGGGCCTGGAGAATCCCCGGCTCCCTAAAGTCCTTTGGGGCAATCCAGTATCATTCACAAAGTGAAGCTGTTGTTTTGTGCAGTTCACATAGTATCCAAAAACCCCCTGTGCTTTGGAAGGAAGCAGTTTTTATTTAGCTTCTGCAACCAAGTTCTAAGCAAGATATATATACAAGTATTTTAGTGGTTTTGGTGGGTTTTAATCTTTAGGAAATTATTCAAATCAACCGTCATATTTTTAATCTTTTAAAAAACAGTTATGATTAGGATAGGGGGAACAAGAGTTTAGAAATAAACATACATGTACTGCATGTATATGTAGAAACATACTATGTCATAATATCCATTAGATGGACTCATAAATAGAGTGCTCAGAATCAAAACTCAGACTCCTGGTAAGGAGAAATATCTGTTGTTATGCTACTGCTAGAGTTTGGCTCACAGCAGCAGAGCTGGGGAAAAGAGCTTCTGCACCTGTACCTTCTGTTAGTGCAAGGACTAGCTATAATTTACTGGGAAAGATGTTCTGGCTGGCTCCCCAATGCACTCTCTAGTGTTAGGGTGGAAAAGATCAGAGTAGATCCAGCCAAGAATTGTACAGGTTTCTGAATACACAAAGCATTATGTAAGTGCTTGAGGTAATTTAAATTAGACCTCTCATATGTGCCCAAAGTGCATGTAAGGGCACCATATGGCCATAAAAGTGGGAAAGGTATGTGCTGAAACGCACTAATAATTAGCTTGAATTGACAGGCTTATTCGCAATAATTGTATTCAATTACTTATTTTTTCCAATCACAAGCTAAATTATTATTGCTCTTTGTGTTGGTTTGTTTCCTTACCGTAACCAGCTGCTTTTCACTTTACTTGCTGTATTTGCTAAATGATGCAATACTTTCCCAACCCATAAAATATGAACAGCTAGAAAAGGCACCAGCAGTAACCATTTCATTAAAATAATAATCTTTAAATCACTTTGAACATAGAACAGTAGCTATGCCTACAGTAAGAGATAGAAATGACCTCCAGAGAACATGCTTGTTTTTCCAGCTAGCATAGGGCTGTCAGAGTAGCGCTGTATTATCTCCTTGCTCAGTTCTGACATGAGAAACAAGCCAAAGAATAATCAAAAGAGAAAATGGAAAAAGACATCAGCAAAACTTTATGACTAATACCTACTCTTATTCCAACTTGTATCTTTTTTTGTGCAATGTGGAAGCTGAATTAGGTCTTCATCAGCTATAATGACACTGGGGCTTGGTGAAGGTCTTGGGATACTTGACCATAAAACTGAGTGGAGAATACACAATGACTCTATCTGATGTTTGATAAAATAGTCAATGAAGTCAGTGAGTAAGATGTCCCAATAGTAACAAGACAACACAACACAGAAAATATAAGTGCCTTAGTGCTGTGGAAGTAGTGTAAAATTAATAGAAATTAAAAAAATGAATCCTGCAAAGTAAACATATGTTTCTACCACAGCCATTCAATCCTCACACCTGACTTTAGTATTGAAGAGCAGCACCCTAAATGCACCAGTACTTTTTGGGAAGTGGATTAAACTTAATAGAGTTTTTCTTTCAAATACCAGTATAAGGCAAAACTGATCTTTTTTCTTTATTTCAAATCTCTAGTATCTATAGATACATCTTTCTGTAAGTACTTTTTGAGAAAGACAGGACTAGCTTGATAGTGTAATATGTGCTATATAAGTAAAAGTTGCCAGAATCGTTGAGGCATAGGATCACAAGGAACTTCATGAGGTCACCTAGTCCAGTATAGGAATATTTTCCCTGTGTCATTCCTGATGGATTTTCCATTCTTAATGCTATGAGTGGCTGTCCTTTCCTTAGAAACTGCCAAAAGACAGTGACTCTGGGACTCTCCCAGGCAATCTGTGACACTAGTTCGTTATTGCTATCATTGAAAACTTATTTATTTTTTAATCAAAATCCCCTTCCTGTGTCCTGTGTATTTTGTCTAATCAATTTTTGTGCCATTGAAAGTGTTACCATATTCCTCTTTTTTTTTGGTGTCCTTTCATCTGTTCTAAACAACCCTGATTCAAATGATCATGACAGGTCTTGAGGAAGAAATCTTATACTTCAATCTATGACTAATATTAGTAGATACATCAAGTGGATTTGAGAGGCCAACTTCATTAGATTTTGAAATGTAATTGGGATTCACTGTTCCTTCCAGCCATAGATGACTGATCACTCTGCATGAAATCAGCTTGTTGCTATGGCCTTCTGTTGGATTTTTGGTGCAGTGACGATAAAATACGACAAAATAAGAAAAAAAGACATGCTTGAGATACCACAGGAGAAAACATGAAGTTTGTTTAGAGATTATATTTTATATGTGGTCTTTCTTATGTGAAGAATCAACAGTGAGAAGATACATCTGTGAGGCAGGCTAGTTAATTGAATAAGGAGAATCAGGGTCAAAATGTTTTAACCAGCTCAGCTGAAGGTGGAGGTTTGAGAAACAAGAGTCTTTTGCAACTCAGCCAGCAAATATTGAGTAAAACTAGTCTCTTGAAAGTGTGTCTTTGGTATAGAAATATACTGATCTTTTAAATATCCTGGATGGGAGAGTCTTTTAGCAGTTTGCATATAACCGTAGTTTATGTTCTAAATCACAAGCCAAATTTTAAAAAGGCACCACAGCTAGTATATATGCAGTCTCTTCTGAAGAGAGTACTGAATTTTAAAGGAGAAAAAAAATAACTATAATGAAGTTTCAAAATGGCTCTTGTTTTTATGCGGCTTTCTTGCATTTTCCATCACTGTGAAAATAATACAGTAAATAACCCCGGCAATTTTATTGTGTTTTGAATAGGTCCCTTTAAGGAAAAGGACATGTACCAGCTTGCACTATTTGTTGTAGTGCAAGTACTTAGAATGGAAGACAACATCACAGCAAATTTTGCTAACACAAGTAAAAATTGCCCTTTTTTTTTTTACACCACATATGTAGTCGAAGGAGTAATTTTCCTGATGATAGGGCACTGTTCTTAGAAAATGCTAATGGGATTTGCCTGAAGAGGCATTTACACCATTCATGAGAAGGCACTTCACTAGAAGTCTGAGAAAGAGCAGTTGTTTTAAAAGCTTCAGCAGTACACTGAGAGCCAAAGATCTGAGTTCTGTATCCCACCGGTATATTGAGCTATATCTTGCTATCTTGCTTCTCTATTTGCCTCAGTCTTTGCTTATGGTTAAGTGGAAACACTGTATGTATAGAGCACATGAAGACCTGCAAGTGAAAGGAACTAGGTGTTACCAGGAAAATATCAATACCATACAATATCAAATAACCATACATTTTTTATGTAGGATGATATGACCCCTAGGAACAGGTAAAATCTGTGTCTTGGGTAAGTGTTCTGTATATCGCAATATTTACCTGCTAGTAGTGTCAGAAAGAAACTGAGTTTTGCTAGATATGCAACAATGATACCTGAATCTCATTGCTAAGTCATTAAGGTGTTTCTCTTCTCCAGCATTCTGGTAATTGCTCTCGTCTGAAACTATAGTTGACTATGTACATATCTAGTTATATATACAAGTATATTGTATTTAGTCCTGGATATATGACACTCTAAAATTGTTGCCCCTGAGTGAGTTGCTGTTGAATGCATTAAGATGTTCTTTATGCTTCAATTGATGCTTCACTCATTAGTCAATGCAGAGCACTGGGAAACCTTGTATAGGTATCATGCCATTAGAAAAAAAAGACTACATTCAATTGCTTGCTCCACTTAGTTTTGTCCCACAAAGGCTGTAATAAATCCCTGTTATTGTGCTGGATGCGCTATTTTCTTTAGAAATTAAAACAGATCTGGATGATCCAAATAGGATGATTTATAAAAAATCCATCTTATATGCACATGACTCTGGAAAATAATTGCCATGGTCTTAGAAATATCACATGAATTCTGAAAGTTTTGTATGCATTACTTGTAGCCCAGGCCTAGTCCAGCGAATTCCCAAAGTCTACCCACCTGTAATATACTCAGACATTTTTATTGAAGGATATTGGCTGATCAAGCCGTATCTAACTAAAAGTGGATAGTGTTACTTGTAGATTGTTATGATAAATGTGAATAGTTAAGTGAATCTTCCAATTACTATGATTGAGCTCTGTAATAATAGGCTTTATGGTACAGTTGGTTTTCTGAGCCCAAAACTTTATCTTTCCAAAGGGATAGTACAGATTCTTACATCCTGAAGTCTAGTTAGAAGTTTTGCAAAATTTCATGTCTCTATAAAAGCCTGCAGGGTTAAGGGCGGAAAACTAGCAATATACAAAGCCCCAGGGTTCTTTGATCAGTGTCATGTAAAATAACCTTATTCTTTCAGTACATGTCAATAAAAGTGGGTGCTTGAGTTGGTGAACTGAGTTATCAGTCAGTGGAGTTTCCAGGGGAAGAGTCAAAGCACTCAAGTGCCATATAAGTATTACTGACTATACTGAAGGCAAAGCTCTCTTTCAGGCACTTGTATTAGCTGAATAAAGTTGACTGTATGAATATCCTGTTCAGGCATTGGAAGTTGGACACAATTTATATTTACTCATGTTCTCGTATAAAAATCTATTTTATATGGTGAAGTGTAATGCTACATGTCTCTGAAAAGAGAAGCGAATAAGGTGTGGAAGAGCATTTAATTACCTGCAATAGTAAGTGTTTAAATTGTATAACAATGTCCATTGTCATAGTTTGCTCAGGTTTTTGCTCTGGTGATCGAACTAATAAAGCTGCTTATGTTCCCACCTCAATTTAAAAGGAAATGATTTTCCAGTGAGCTGATAAATAATTAAGAGGCTTTCACTATTTTTTTTTTTAATTTTTATGCCAAATCTGTGATCTCGTGTTTACCATTACCTGATTCTGACAATCTTATTATAGTTTGACAGGAGACTTCTCTCAAACTGGACTAAAGAGATCTTTTGTCAGCAGTAACACAGGTAAGACTTAGAGTAGAAGAGCCAGATAACAGGCAAGGCCCCTTTTTCTTATATGGCTAGGTAGTTTCTCAAATAAGAAGGAAGATAAAAATCCCCATTGGGAGGTGGTATAGCAGAAAAGGGAACATTTCATCTTTGGGGGCCACTTACATTTCCCAGTACACTCCCAATGCTAACCTCATGTTGGGGAGCATCATTCGCCCTCCATAACACCCTGCATATCACACACAGGCTTCAGGTTTCCGCAGCATTTGGGTTTAACTCATCATTTAGCTGTAGGTCCATGGTCCATGTTTAGTCAAAGCTCTCATTTTCTCTCTCACAGTTTTCTGTAAAGAGCAGTTTTCTTTCAAACTGGCTCGACCTTCATCCTGTGCCTTTTCAAGGGCTGTAGGATCCTTTAAGAAAAGGATGTGTATGTATTTATGCAGGGCCTGTTATCTCTGATTTAAACAACTGAATATCTCATGTCTCTTAGAGTACAGCTGCTCATTTCTGTTTCAGTCAACCAGACAAAACGAAATCTTGTAAGCTGAAAGTAGGTACATTAGCAATGTTTTGGGAGTTGTTTAATACTATTAATTATGTTGATTTTCACTAATATGTCTATCTTAAACATTTCCTTCCTGTTCTGCAGTGATTGTTTCAGGATGGACTAGATTAAACTGAGGAAACTGAATGATGTAAGCCTTATTTTTGAGATAAGTGCCTGCTGAACTAGATGTGGATTTTTACGGTAAAAGTATAAAAAAATATTTCAAATTCCTTAAATTTTCTAAGCAGTTGTGTATATCTTTGCTTTTCAATGGAATATTTTTCCTTCCTGTTTCTGTTAGCTGCCATCTCTGTTGTGATTTCCATGAAACCTTTCCTATTGCAGGGCAGCCTGTTCAATAGCTTAAGGATAAGATTCAACTATGGGGAGGTAGTCAGCACAGTACCATATGCTACATGGGAACTGCTGGGAAGATACAGATGAAGCAACTATAATAGAGAAGCAGCAGCATCACTGTTAGGCACTACAGAAGTGGTGACAGTATCAACCACTCTGAATGCTCTGGAGTAAACCACAATGGGAAAATGCTCATTCAGCAAATGAGCAACTGCTGACATACAGAGCCAAAATATTGTGAAACTGTGACCATTTCTTTCTGGAAACTTTTTTTTTTTTTCTTTTTTAATGACAGGCACTTCATGAGTATCACTGCTTTGGGTTGTGGAAAAGTGCAAAAATTTCCTTTGAGCAGTCCTATCCAACCTTGATTACTGTGCTTTGCAGTAGTTCATTTTGGAACTTCAGTTTACTATTTTTATGAACATCTGCATCGCTCCTTAATAAACTACTCGTACCTTAGAGTAAAACGGTAATGCCTCTAAAAGTACTTCAGTATAGTAACTGAGTGAATGAATAATACATGTTTGTTTCATGGTAAGTACAAGGAAATGCTGCTTCCTTTCACTATCAGTGTATCGGATGTGCAATTATTGTATAATTAAGTTCAGACTACATGACAGGTGAATGACATTTCCAGATTGCTGTTCCAAGGCAACTACTCAAGCACACTAAATATGTTGTACAACAAAATTTCAAGCATAAGCAAGGCAGGCAGCTACTTCAACACATTTCATGAGCCAAAATCTCTCAGTTTCTGCTACCATGGATAAACAAGATACACTTCTGATGACATCTGCACGAACTAAGAGACCCAGTAAGCCAGTGAAGTTCCTTACTTGGAGTAATCACAACAATGGATGAGTGTGGAGCACTGGAGTTGTGGTGGTTAGAATGAGTGAAATTTAATCACTCCCATAGTATAGTATTATATAAATTCTTTCTTTTCATTCGCTGTTTAAATATGACTAAAACCGTTTGTCAACTGACAAGAGGCCTTATACCACATTTTCAATTCTAAATGACTGGGCCATATGAATCATTCTGCAAGAGATGTGTAGGAAGGCAATCCTGGCTGTACTTAAATAAATAGATAAATAAAACCTTTAATTGGTTCATTACTGCTTATACCATTGAATATGTCCTTGGTTTTGGTATTGTACTGAAGGAAACCCTAAATAGTCTTTGTCCCTAGCATGGTTAATTTTCTATTCTGCTTTAAAATACTGATTGCACTAGATAAATATTTCTTTACAGCCCATTTGATATAATTTGTATGGCTTAACAAAGCTGACTTTGTTCCTGAAAGTTCTTTGTCTGAGGAGGTGGAATTAAAATTGAATATTTATGTCATGGCCGTTTGAAAGATTGCAGAAACTTGTAAACTAAGTAGCCTGATCTGTGGAGCATCAGTGGTCAATGAGAGAGAGAGATAATAAAAAATGCAGGATTAATAATTGCCTACTTCTACGTTTCATCAATTACATTTTCTAAGTGTACCTTGAATATATATGTATTATTCAGAAAAAACTCTTCTAAGTACTTTATTGCCATTAGGATGGTTTTGAAGACTGGCAAACGTGTATCTTGACTTTTTCCAGAAGGAGGTAAACAGTCATTACACTTTTTCACAGGAAGTCAAAGGTGCTCTGTAATATTGCTTTAAAAAAAGGGGTACCCACATTCTACTTATGCATAGATTTCAATTGTTTTCAAGCATTTCCTCAAGCAGAAAACAATGTAGTAGCCTGTAAGTAAGACGACATAATGCTGCTGTACTTTGTTTTGCTGTTAGAAAGCCACAGCATCCCACCTGACCATGGAAAAGACCTAATTAAACACCACAGCTCTATAATTTTCAGAAGCTCTTGTGGATGCTAAATAGTCTCTCCTGAAGGCAATTTGAGATGGGATAAATCTTTGATGCTAGTTGCATATTCAGTAATAATTCCAGTATTGTACTTTTCTGAGAGCATTGCTGCCTTCTTTCCCACAAGAAACTTTACTGTCTTATTTTCAAGATTTCTGTTACACATTGAAAAGCTCGTAATTTATATATTTGAGTGTCATTTAGGACCTCAACTGATCTACAGATAAGGGAAATTCTCAGCTATGGCTTATAAAAAATGTATTTCCATTAAAAATATGTTGCATTTGACTAATAGTGGTTTCCTCTTTATATATTTTCATTATGTACAATATTTTCTGCAAAGAAGTGCACAACTACTTAAACTCAAGAAAATACTTAGTATCTTAATGAGGTAATAAAGTGCACAGTTCTAAGTCTGTTGTGTGTTAACTTCATGTTAGAAGTAAAATAAAAGTAAAATGGAAACAAACGACAGGATTCAAATACATTTTGGGTTTTTTTGGTTTTGTTTTTTTTTGGGGGGGGGACTATAGCATTATAAGTAGCTAGAGAAAAAAGACTTGGGTATACTTTCTGTAGCTGCCATCTGGTAGCTATATAACACAGTTGTGATGGTCAAGCAGGTAGTGATAAACCGTGATTCAAAATTATGTTTCATGGCAGCCATCCACAGCAAGGAATGAATCTTGGCATTCAGCAACATTCTGCTGGAATTCACATGCTGGGGAGAGTGAGGTGACATGCAAGTTCTGTGGGCCTGAGGGACTGGAAGCACGCAGGAGGTACTTCTCTGGAAATGGTCAACATCCTTCAACCATCTGATGGTTTTGTAGGGTTGTCCAAAGAATTATAGGAACAAGGACATGCCGCCTTATGTTTTGCTTTCATTAAGATTTACATGGATGGTTTTAGAACTCTGAATATATTATTAAACAAAATTTTAAAGAAAGTATTTTATTCTTCAGTGTCAAAATCATCCACTGAAAAGAAACAAGCATGCAGGACAGAAGAACAAGTCCAAGTCCTCTTCAATTTTTTCTGTTTTGGAAACCGCAACAGGCCAGATGCAATTAAGAAAATAAGGGGGAAAAAAGTTAATTCAGACAGACCATAGATTGGTTAGTCTCATCCCCATATTTTGTTTGATTTTTTTAACACTTGGTAAGGGAAAACAGGGTGCAAAGATAAACGTAGAATGGAATACAAATCCACATTCTTAGAAAAGCAGTGATAGTGAGCCTACTCTCTATGTTTTCTTTTGCATGAGAGAACCTGCTGACCATCTAATCTGGTTGAAAGTTGGTGTAGTATTTGGGATGCAGCATATGAGTATTACTAATTTTTTGCAGTTGTAAATACACAAGAGCCTTTTAGAAGTGATTAAATGTTAATACCACTCTGCACTGCAAATTCCTTTGGAATTATGTGTAATTTTGATTGTCTGTGTAAAAAAAAACAATACACGCTGCAGCAGGCAGAGAAAAACAGAATAATCAGAAAAAGGGAAGAATATCATGCAAGGGACTAAATAAGCTGGGCTTGTTTGATTAAGCAAAATACATGTGGAAGGGGAGATATGGTTCTACTCCAAATTTATGTCAAGGGAAATACCAGGGTGGAAGAAGAGATATTTAATCTGGGACTGTGTTTGCACACAGAAATTAGTATAAAATGGGCTATAAATATATTTAGGATTGAAATTATAGAATGCTTTTGAAACATGAGGTCTGTCAGTTCCTACGTACAAGAGGCAATGGGCACAAACTGAAATACAGAAAGTTCCATTTAAACAAAAGCAAAAAAAAATACTGTGAAGGTGGGCAAACAGTCCACTTACTCTCAGAACTGGGTAGTTGCATATATGTTCACCAAAGTAATTCAAGTGTGCTCAGAACTAGGTCACATGAGTATTTAAGCCTATTTATCCCACTAATGCTCTCTATTTCTTTTTCATTAGGTTGTTATGGTTCAAGACAAGGCAAAACATTTCAAAACATACAGCTTCCATCTATGTCAAAGAAACAACTGATACTGAAATGAGTTTTCAGATCTTTAGATCTGGCTTTGCTGTTTAATGAAATCAAATTTATAAAAATCCTGTGGTTTTGGTTTGTTTATTTACTTAGCAACACGAAATAAAGGAAGAATACCTGCTGAAAGACCATAACTTTTTCTTTGCTGACCACAGCTTTGTACAACTACAGATGGTTAGTGACAAACCTTCCCTGTTTTATGAAAATAATCAGAGCAATGAATCCTCTGGTCTTGCTCCGGTTTTAACTTTCCAGATGTAACATTATAGCCATTAAAACAAAGAAAAATAGATCACTACAATACCTTTCTGAAGAAGAATAAGGCCTATCTTACACTAAGGCTGTTGAAAACATACTAGTTTTGTCAACCCACCTAAATTTCACAAAACTTCCCTTCTAGTATATTAGAAAGAAAATGTTGGCATTCCTACTTGTATGCACAAGGACTGGTGAAAGGAGTGTATATATATATATGCATATATATATATATAAGTAAACTTTATATACAAAGAAGTAGAGATCTTCTTTTTTCCTTACAAGAACATTTTGTCTTCAGTCATCAAAGAGAATAGTAAATCATTCCTTGTGACTTGTGACTCCTCTCATCCACCATCATCTTTTTGAAGTTTTTGAGGGCTTTCTTAGCTATTCAAATGCCATAAGTTCAGATACCTTCTCCACATCATGCAGCACACTGAGCTTGTATTTCAGAGAATTTTAGCAACTTTTCAGGCTTGTGAGGACAAGCATATCAACTGGATTATGCATTCACAGTGTCACCCAAGGCAGAAAACTATCTTGGTGCAAAAGAGGAGAAAGGCATACAAGAAAGCTGGCAAAGATGCAGTATGCAACAACCTTTTTTTTTTTTTTAATTATTATTTTGAACCAGCTTCTCAGGAAGCAGTTCTTTAGTATTTGTATTAATTTTGGCTGTACAGTGTGACATAGTTATTTTCTCCAGTTGCTGCTGCTACTGTAGCTTCTACCCCAAAATTACTTTTTGTGCTGTGTTTTTTATTTTTCACCTTTGTTCAGAAAAACAAAGATTCTCTTGCATACAAAAAGACACGAACTTATGGCATCACTTTCTTCATACATCACCTCCTCTCTCAGAAAAATCAGTGCCGCCTTCTCGCCTTCATTGCCAAACTCTTCTTTCGACTCTTTTGACTGGAGAAGGTCATTGAACTTTTCCCACTTTTCACCTTAGCAAGGTTTTTTTTCTGAGATCTTTATGTTCATTCCATTCTGTCCTTCATCCGAGGTATGAGCTAACAAGAAAGCATCAGTCTTACTGCTTCTGCAATCCTTGCTTTGTATTTCCCTGCCACAAAAAAACATTTGCCCTTTAATCCCTTACACCTCCTGCCTGATCCAGCTGGTATAGTTCCTCACAGAATTTCTTCTTCAGCTCCTTCCAGGTGTTGCAACTAATGGAAGGCAGTGAAGACCTACCACTTCTTCTTATTCTTGTCCTCCTTCCCATGCATCCCAGTGGAGGAAGATGTTTTTGTACTGTTACACATCGTGCGCTGCAGTTTGTTTTCCTCCTACCATTGACATCTTCTGTTTGAGGACTACAACTCTGTGAATGTTTGCCCAAATGCTACTGACTGATCATGTCTTCCTTTAAGTGACCAGCCTCCCCAGTAGTACATACTCATAACTCAATTTCTTCTGTCCTGGCTACAAATTAGATTTCATTCTTTCCTATAAAATGCTGTTTATTTTAATCCTAGTTACCTAAACTGGGCTGTGTGGTGCTCCATGGAGTGAACCACTGACCTTTTGTTCCTACTTTCTTTTCCCTCTATATGTGCTCAGCAGTAATTTTTTTACTTCATTCCGTTGATCATTTTTGGACACAGTCATAGGATTACCACTTGCTTCCCTGTAAGCTTTGTACAAGGTAGATGATGTGAAATGTGAAGGCACAGTTAGATTTTCTTCCAGAGCATCAAGACTTAAAACAAAATCTTTATTTTAATGAATGAACTTGCTAATTTCACTATAACAGCTTAGGAGAAAACTTCTGCAGAAACAGATTTAGGATTTTTTTTGTTATTTTGTTCTTCTGGAGGCAGTTGCCATGTGAGAATCTGACTAATTTGATGATTTACGAAGTATTTCTTGTCATATTACGGTTTTTACCATGCTCACTGAATTGAGAAACTGTGTAGCAATTCTGCATTTCAATTTATGTTTTAGATAGTATCTATTTATTTCTCAGTTTACTTCATTCTAGGTCAACTGCTTTAATTAGTGTGTTTTTAGCAGGCCATGAAATACAACTGCACATGAAATACAACTGCACATGGAAACATATTAACTAGTACAATTCAGACAGTTAGCGGTACACCTTTTGTTCTTTTATGAACAGAAAGAGTTATTTTCTTGTAATCATAACTAAGCATTTGTTTTCTTTTCTTGCACTCACACTACCATTTCTCCCTGTCATAGTTTTGGTTTTATTCTGCTTTTATTTCACTGGTAAAAACATATTTTTAACTAGTAAAATTTAATGACAGGTAGATTTTGAAAGCAATGTGTCTGCTTAAAAACATCTAACCATAATAGAAAGCTAAACTGATCAAAAGTCCTTTTCTAGAATGTAACATTCATGCCTTTACCATAGACTGGAGCTGAATAAAGTGTTTCCTGTACTTCTAAACAAAATGTTAGCGTGGGATGGGGGAACTATAACATTGACAAAAACTGCAGGAAAAAGTAGAACAATTGGATTTTATTTACTAACATATGCTGGAGATTTTTTTTGTAACTAGGCTTTGCTACTGAGAGATATTAGAAGGCCTTATGCACAGGCTGATTAAAAAAAAAAAAAAAATCAGTTCAACAAAGGGACTATGATCCTTGAATAGTCTCTGAATCTGAGAGCAAAGCTTTTGTTGTAGTAGTGCATCCATGATTATTTTTCAATTGGAGACATTGCCTGCTAGTCCAAGGTTCTGTTAAGTCATCAGTTCCTGAGTATATACTGTTGCAGTCAGGACTATCTTGAACAAAGTTAGGCTTTTAGTAAAATACATTTTTTGTAAGGAATCAGTTAGAAGTTACCATCTACAGCTCGTGTTTTTCTGATGTTCAGATTTTTTTGCACCCATGCTCTGGTATCTCTAGATCACATCAAGTCATGTGGCAAAGCAGGACTTCAGTTCCCATACTGATGCTCTGGGAGCCATTGCGTAGGTAATGTTTTATATCAGGCTGGACCCAGCCTGATTGTGGCTTAGGAGGAGGTTAAGTGGAGGACAAATTACTGTTGTTGTTTTACAGCAGCAGCGAACACTGTTCTTTATATCATCTTTATAGCAAAGTATTATACATTCTGGCATTTCACTTAATGGGTGCTGCATGACAAGTGATAAAAGTTATGAATGACTTCTATAAGGCTTCATTTTTTCCTGCCTTTTAGTTAGTATTACAAAGCCTGATGTAATTACCCATTTGGCAGTTCTCTTTGTCAATCATCTGCTGATTCATAAGCCAGTCAATACATTACACATTGGATCATCTTTGAAGACTTTCTGGCACAGAAAATCAGTTTTCCAGGGTATCTCAGTAGAATCAGAGCTATCCACATTATTCCTGGACCAGTCTTGTTTCCTTGCTGTACACATGGCTGAAGGCTTGTCAGCTGCACCTCTCATGTTGCCCAATACGATTCATACTCCTTTCCTCTCCAGAAAACGCAGAGACAACTGCACTTCTTTCGGCATTAGCTTTTCATGTCAGAAAATGTAAGTCAGGTACCAATTTTGCAGTTGTTTTGGGGATATCCACAGTTCTGTGAAAAACTGATGTTTCAACTTGAGGACATTTACTTAACTTTGTTTCCCATGGTTTGGTAGCCTTTATCTATTAGAAGACCTGCTTTATTTCAGACAGCAGCAGAAAGGTGTAAATCACAGCTACATCGGGCCAGGACGAACTTTCTCCATACTTTTACTAGTAAGAAAAAACTAGAAAAATGTGTTGAGCACAAACTACTGAAGTTCCCTTGTGGCCAGCAACCTTGTGGCCTTGGTGCACTTCCTTGCTACAGCTCTCTTTATGGCTTTCCTGAGGTTTACACCTCTGACCAGTCTTACTGTGTACATTATGCTTTCCCACGTTATGAAGCACTGACAAGATAAACAATGTACACTGCTGCCATCTTGATCTAGGCTAAAAATTTAATTGTTTTCACAGATTGTTATGAGGAAACATCAGTTGTCATGCTTTCCTTTTCCAGAAAGGAAATGTAAACAGCCCTTGATACTGTAACTGTGTATGGACGGGAAAGCTTGCAGGAAAACATGGAAGGAATGAACCCAATATTTAACAGTATGAGAACATGAAGAAGTACTTGAAGGTAAGCTAATTGTGTACTCTGTAACAGATGTTCTCTTCAGTATAAACTCTCACAAAAAATTGTAAGATGTGCTGCAGGAAGACTTAGAAGTTAAAGGTTCATAGCAATTAGTTGCCAGTCTTTACTAGATGAACCAGTTCTCAGGGGACAAATGTTTTTGCAACCCTAGGAAGACCCTTTACAGCTCCACTCCCACTAGAGTTCTAGGCTGTCTCTCTCTCAAACCAAACCCTCAACAAAACCAAACCTCAATTTGAGATATATGTATTCAAGGTACACTTAGGAAATGTAATTGATGAAATGTAGAAGTAGACAACTATTAATCCTGCATCCCTGTCCTTAATGAGGAATTTATCAATGCAGAACTCCTCTTGGCAGCCTGTACCTTCCATTGGCAGCATTAGCAAAAACCTTTATATCAATCTAAATGAAAAAATTCTCAGACGTGATTGAAGGTTACCCCTTTCTTTGGGAACCTCTTTTCAGCCCCACTCCAGCTAGAGCTTTAGAAAATGCTTCTCACTTGAACTAAGCCCAGTTAGTATTAGGGCCAAGCTTGAGAGAGAGAAAAAGTGTAGAGGTCCATTTGAGTTGGGTTACAATGGGGCTGCCAAGGAGAGGAGTAGGCTGGAGAAAGAGATGTCCCCTGAAGAATTCCTAACATGGAGCAGGTCTTTGGTTTTAGTTTCAAATCCTTGACTGTTGTTAGGGTTAGGTTAATGATTAGTTCTGGGAGAGAGACATTCTAGAGCTTCAGTTGGGAACTGAGCTGGAAGGGGTAGGCTGCAGACAGATTTCTCCCACGAGAACTTGTCCCTCTTCTTTGTCAGTCCTTTTGTGGCCACACTCCAGTGGAAGCTCTGGGCCTTGTCACTCTTTGTCACTTAGCTGGAGCCCCTCAAACATGGTCCCAAAGAAAGGGATCTAAGGGGAAAGGACTCTAACACCGTGTGTTAGACTTTGATTTTTTTTCCAGCAACAAGAGAGCTCTGTGAGGAATGTTTGAAACAGAGGAGTCCACAAAGTCCAGAGGAGGCCACAAAGATGACCAGATAGACGCAACATCTCTCCTATGAAGACAGGCTGAGAGAATTGGGGTTATTCAGCCTGGTGAAGAACAGGCTCCAGAGAGACATTGTAGAAGCCTTCCAGTACTGAAAGGGGGATTACAAGAGAGCTGGAGAGGGACTTTTTCAAGAGGATGTAGTGATAGGACGAGGGGTAATGGCTTAAAACTGAAAGAGGGTAGATTTAGACTTGCTATAAAGAAAAAAAATCTTCACTATGGGCATAATGAGACACTGGAACAGGCTGCCCATAGAAGTTGTGGATGCCCCATCCCTGGAAATATTCAAGGCCAGGTTGGATGGGGCTTTGAGCAACATGATTTAGTGGGAAGTGTCCCTGCCTATGGCACGGTGTTGAAATCAGTTGATGTTAAGGTCCCTTCCAACCCAAACCATTCTATGATTCTCTGATATGACAGTATGACTTGCCCTTTTTCAACCGTTAATTCTCATGGCTATATTGTGGAATGGTAGTTCATACAGAGCTTGCATTTTAGTTGACGTACCTCATTGTAACAGCAATTGTGTTCATAGCAGCTGAACTTCACTGGGCTGTACGTCACAGTAATTTACTAAAAGTCAGTAAAACTCTCAGGCTAAGTCTAGTGATGGGCCACCATCTGTTCTATTTATAGCCTGTGAAGAAAATTAGGTAGTGCATCTAATAATTTGGTTTTGCATCATGTAGTTACTGTAGGGAGTTTTCATGCAACTGTGTGATTTCTGAAATAGCATGAAGTATCATTATAGTTGCCTTTTCTGAAGGGAAGAAAGTTACCTAAGAGATTAAATTCTCTGCTCCAATACTTTATTATTCGAAGTAGTAAACAAATCCCATTTGTACTTACTCATTAACCTTCAAACACATAAGCAGACACGTGTTGACACAAATCCTGTTATAATTTGTCACTTCTGTTGGTGTGCTAGAACTTCATCCTATGTCTTGCATTTCTCTTTAATTAATATAGATTTTCACTTTAATACAGTTCATAGATTTTTATCAAAGTTTTCACACAGAAACCTGAGAATTGTTTTTTTCCTTTTACCTTTTAGCAGATCTAATTTCAGTGCATGTGGGAAATGTTAACTAATGAGAATTTTTAAAAATAGTTTGTAGAATTATATTTTTACAAGTGATAAATTCTATGGGAACTTATTTGCTAACAATTTAATAGTCAGGGGTAGGAACTGAGAGATGTTTAACTATCACTCATCTTAGGTTTATGTTTAAATGTATAATTTCTTTTTGCAAATTTTTGGGGAGGATTTTTTCACAGTAATTTGTTTGTTAGTAAAATAAATAAAAATCAGTTTTAGGACATTATCCAGAAACAGGAATAAAACCTAGAGTGATTTTGATTGGGGGAAGGGAAAATGCCTGGCCGGAAGTTACACACAACTTATTTTGAAATTAGGAAAATTCTAAGTATAATTTTCCACATTTTATTAATCTTTACTCACCTCAATTTTCCTTAGCAGCCACTGAAACTGAAGAAATGAGTGCCAGAATCTCATGCAGAAAGATGTTCTAGCTTTATTTCTAGACAGAATGTACACATAAAATATTGAAAATTTTGGTAGGATTTCTTTCTTTATTATTATTTTTCTCTCTTTTTTTTTTTTTTTAAATCAAAGGTGTGAAAATGAAATAACTACCTTCCAAAATAGGTTGTTTTTTCAAAAAAAAAAAATTTCCTTTAACAAGCCAAAGAGCATCTGAAACCCAAAGTTTATATATCTTTAGAAATAGGACTGCCCTCAGACACATCATGCAAAACAGGGGACAGGGATTGTTTTAGCATAAAAATTAAAGCAGTAGGTATTAACTCTTGACTGTAATACTAGGTGCTAATGCTACAATGTATCTGAAGATAAAACATCACTTGAAAACCAAGGTCATTTCTTAAGAAGATGCTGAATCTTCCTGTAGAAGACTGTCCACTTTTTGATCATTCTGTTTAGCAGTAGTGGATGTAACATCATTAACTTTAGATTAACATTACCAAGGCTGCTAACACTCTATTGATATGAATGAAGAAAATCAGATTCATATTGAGTCCTCTAGGTATGACAGATTGTAGATATCAAGGTTGCAGAATGATAAAGAGCTAAACAGACTGTCTTAAAACCTCTGCAGTTCTGCTTTTCTGCCACATACCTATCAGCAATTTTTTTACAGGACATCTGGTCTGTATCACACTGCTTTTTCTTTAATGCTGGAGAAGTGACAGACAGGGGATTAAGATTTTCTTCCCACTGGAAAATTCTCCATTACTACAATAGGCCATAATTTAGTCAAAACGGCTTCTTGTTCTCTCTCCAGGAAGAAATCAATATCCTGACTCCCATGTTCACTGATTGTTCAAGTGGACAATGTCTATAAGCTGCTCCAAAGTAGCCCCTTACATCTCTGGGCATTGATGAATTCTGGTCTCTGTGGTGTTGGAGCTCTTTGTTTCCTGTGGCCTGAAATTTAGATAAAATCAGTATACAAACTGTTGGAAGAATTTGGTGCTGTGAAATTTTGCAAAAGAGTAGCGATACCTATTGAACACGTTCTCTTATTTCAGCGCTGTAACTGAGATAGTGAATCAAGTTCTTATGTATGTGAGCAAGAAGACAGCAGCCAGTATGATCTTGATATTATCTCTGTATGTGAAATAAGTAAGACAAATATGCCAAAGACCACCTTTAATTTATGTTAAAAGAAACTGAGAAGTATGCAGAAAATAATTAAGAACAACCTGATGTAACTTCTAAAGGCAAAATTCTTTTCATTAGAGGCTCAAGCACTGTAATCTGTAGTTTTTTTCCAAATAAAGCTTAAGAAGTGTTGAAAAGTACCTCATAGCAGATGACTGTTTAAAGGTAACAGAAAAGAACAGGAAAAGACCCAAACATTAGAAATTCACATTAGAAATAAACTGCACGTCTTTAGCAATGACACCTCTGGAATGGCTTATTTAGTGATGTGATAGATTACCAATTACTTCTAATCTTGAAACCAAGTTAGGTCCATCTTTGATATAAATCCTTGAACTTTTCAGGTCTTCCCACATGTGAAAATCATTGGTTTATCATTCAGATAAAAATGATCTTCTTTCCATCAAGTCAGATTTTGAACCACTCATGAAGAGGAACAGCACATCACTACTCATACGCACATCTCTTCTGCTTTTAAAGCTAATGTCACATTCTAAACAGAGTTGTGCTAAATTTTTTGCCAAATCCCAGTATGGGATAATGTCTTAGAAGAAGTGAAATTTAAAATGCAAATAATAGTTTTGTTGCGTAGGAAAATGGTACCTGCCTTTAAACTGACAGGTTTGGTCCTGTGCGGTTCTGAATGCTGAAGAGGGTTCCCTCTCTCTAGAACACAGTAATTAATTTTAACATGACTGTATCGGCTTGCCTTCAGCAGTCTTGTCAATTCAGTTATAAAATCAGTCATGAGTTAAACTCTCAGTGCTGTAGTTGAGCTTTACCTTGTGGAGTATGTTCCTGACTGCTTCCACTCTGCTTTAGCTTCTCACCTCTAACTGATAACCTCTTTTTGACTTTTTCGTTTCACCATTCTGCTAACAAGCCTTTCTTCTTACTGGAAATGCTTATTGTGCATCTTTTTACTTTATTGATAGTCCATGTACAGCAAAGCTCAGCTAAAAAGAAGTATTTTCTTATTTTCTAATGCCCAGTCATTTTTTATTTTCTTACTCTTCTGTTTTTGTTTTGCTTTTGTTTGGTTTTGGTTCAGTTTGGTTTTGTTTTATAGATATGTAAAGAGATATGTGCCAGTGGCTTATTATGCTTCTTGTAAATCATTGATGAACTCCGGTGAGAGGAGTAAAGGCATTTTATGATCATGAAACTATGCTTGTTACTCTTTCTTGTTTGTTTTGTTTTTGTGTTTGTGGTTTAGTTTGGTTTGGTTTGGTTTGGCTTGGTTTTTCCTTTTTTCATGTTTTCCCACAAACCAAGGATTCTTTTTGAGATATGTCCTTGTGAATACTATTTCACAATTAAGTTTGTTATGCTGTATTTCGATATTCCTCGAAAGTACTTCAAGATGCATTTTAGGATAAACTGACAAAATGCATATACAGCAGAGCCATTTCTAACAGACTTGAATTCATGAGGCATCTGCTTTTTGCTCTTATGACATGAACCTTACATTTAGATACTAAGCAAAAAACACAATAAGAAGCTGGTATTAGATTCCAAATAAAGTTTGAGTAATGAGCTCTGATTAAAACTTGAGAATTTTGCTTCACATTTACATTTGATGTCACCAAAATCTCATTAAATGTTCTTAGGCTTCAGTGTCTCAGTCTTGAGATGATTAAAAAAATGGCTTCATGGCATGTTGTATAATCCGACTGTGGCAAAAAGGACTCGGGTAGAAAGACACAAGCCACCTTCTACTCAAGAGTGAGAAAGGCCTGAGATTTTAAAATATGAGTCTTCAAATTCCTTGAGGCCAGCTATATGCAAAAGACTACATGCTTTTTGAGTATGGTTATGACAATTTCAAACCTCACATTTGGAGATGTTAAGGAGCACATGCATCATCCACAACTTCTGTGGAAAGAATGGCCCTCAAGTCGCAACCCCATCAAATTACCTGGTGGGAGATTCACTTTGACTCACAGAATGGCCATGAAGCCATTTAATGTATCATCTCAATACTCACCCCAGGCTATGCCATTTCTTTATGAGGTCATGATCTGTTTTACTTTCCAGTCTCACATAAGTGAGGAAGGTACTGTGGTCAGACAAACAAATACTGAGTTTGATTTGAGTGGAAACATACTTTGGCACTTAAATGAAACAGAGGACCACAGGAGAAGAAATTGAACATAATGCAGATAATTTTCTGGAGAACTTACTTTTTTTTTACTTAAGCTTCTCAGTGTTTCTCAAACACATTTCTATCTCATCATCTATCTAGAGATAGATGGCATCTATCTCAGAAATTTTTCACCCAGCTGTGTCAGTCTTCATCTCACCATGAGCTTAATGATGAATCCAGGTGTGGACTGAAGGAAGGTGACCTGTCTTTGCAGTTATCATTGATTTTCATGCGAAAGTAGGAGCACTGTTGAATCAGAACCTGTTTGTGCGTGGTTCTTTATTATTCCACCCTCATTGGGAGACCATTATTTAATATACTGCTAGTGTACATGGCCTGCAGATTTCCCTCACAGGAAATGTTACTTTTCATACACAAGACCCAAAACAATGCTAATGGACATCAATAAGAGACATGTTTATTTCAATGAACCTTGGATTAGGTCCAGGTTTTCCTAAGACTATATTCTATCTGGCTTCATTGATAAACACATCTATGAAAGAAAGAGAAATTTTGCAACACTACTGTCCTTGTTAAAATAAGTGCTTCACACTTCATCCTGCTTTCCACGGGTTCTGCTATTATACTGGGTTTTTTTACCCTTTGGAATTCAATGGGTATGAATAGTAGGGAATTTGGGACTCATGACTTGCTTGATAACAACTATGAGTTCTCTTAGGTGAAATGCCATTGTAACACAACACGCCAGCCTCTCTTAACTGAGAACTTGGCCAGCAATGTCTAGGTTTGAAAGTAAACACGTGTATAAGCCTGGAGAGGGAAATTCCTGAAAAAAAATTATTCCATGGCTCATACTAACATTCTAATTTTCCTGTAAAGGAAGAGTGCTTACCTTCTATTCTTTCTTTGTGTGTTCTTCTGTGTCCCACCACCAAGACAAACATTTTAAAACCAGATTCGTAAAAGGCTGCAAACCACCTTCCAGATTCTTCACAGCTAATAGATTGTCACATTGTCTTCCATGCAAGACTTACTTAGTTTTTGTGCAATTTTGTTTGTGCTGCTTTCTGTAAAAGATTTGAACTGTTGCTTCCCTAGACCCTTGTTCTACCATATCTCTTCAAAGCAATGTGTGCTTCTCCTGTTCCTGGTTTATATTTCTTTTTGGAGATTAATCAAGCAAATGAAGTACAATCTGATGAAAGCCATTCCTAGTTCTCCTTTTTCAAGTTGTTTTTGCTTTAGAAGGCAGTGATGGTTTCCTTGTTCATCTCACTCCACATCATTAATTAAACAACCTAAAATATTTACCTACTTATTTAAATGAAAGGTTGGCAAGTTTAAACATTTCTGACTCATCTGCCTGTATAAGAGACGGACAGCGCTTTTGACAATTCAACCCATAGGTTGTATTTTCATGATCCAATTTTATTCCCACTGAAATCCATTAGCAGTTTGCTTTTGAGTTTCATGACTTTAGGGACAGACGCATAGAGAGTTGCTTTTTCCAATCAACATTTGAGGACGAGGAAATGGTACTGCATTGGAGCATGTTATATCGCCAGTGGTGCTGCAGCCATAGGTTACTGTGGCTGCAGTTTAGGGCCTGAGAAGCCCTTACAGGCTGGAAGGTGGCTCTCAGAGCTGTCCTCTGCAGAACAGTTCTATGGACCGGTAAGTAGATTTGAACTTTAAAGTACTGAGGGGAAGACTCATGTATGGAAATTATTTCATAAAACAACTCTAAGAATCCAGTTACAGACCACAGAGTTAAGAGAGCTTTAAGGATAATTCACTTAAATCAAGGTTACCTTAATTATGGAAACTTGATTAATTGCTGCAGTGCTCTGGCTTGCTTGAAACATATTAATCCTAATAGAGGCACCTAGGTACCAAAGCCTTGACAAATAGCAAGTGTTGTGTGTATGGCATATAATTTATGTCATTGGCAACGTAACTGTTATGTTCAAAGACACATTGTTTCCAGTAAGTGTTACTGCACCATTTTGTATAATTGCTCCTAACTGACCTAGCAATGTATATGAGAAATGAAATATAATACAGTCAAATACCCAGGAATTGTTGTGTATTGCTTGCAGAAACGCAGCACGTACAAACAATATGATCAAGAAAGAACTGAAGTTGACTTTGATTGGAACATGGGGTAATAGTGCAGATCTGCTCCCTGTGTAGTTTAAACAATGTGGAAAAGCAGTTTATAACTCAATAAAGTGCTGGGTGTACTCATCCGAAATTGCAAAATAAAGCTTCTGGGTTCTTAAGTTCAGATAAAATCATACAGTGTTCTTTGCCTCCTACTCATTTCATTTAATCTCTTCTCACAAGGGACTAGGTGGCTGAGCCCCTTAGCAATGACATCCGGCACTTTTTTGGTGACACATTGAAAGCACTCTTAACCTGTGCTTTAGTTCTGGAATGACATTCAGAAGAAGAAACAGTTAAGAAATAAGATGCTTTATAAATATTCAGTATTAATATTGTCCTTCTCTGTCTTAAACTTGCCCCCAGTGGTAAACTGGCAGGTTAATATTCCCCTCCTCAAGTCTGTCACATTAGTCCTGTCATACATGACATTGCATCTCTGCCAGATGGTTGCCTTCAGCATTAGATTCAGAAATGTCTAACTGCCAACTTAAACAAATTACACAGTTTTCTATTGACAAGTATTTCTCAGTCTGTTAACTTTTTGACTGTTCATCTGAACATAATGGGCATCGGTTAGTTTTCATAGTTTCTCACCATTTTACTTGTTCGAAAGACAGAAACGGCTTGGTTTTTCAGCACTATCTGAGTAGTGAACAACACAGCTTCAGAAGAGTAGGTACATGAGTAATAATACATACATACACTCCCTTACACCCTCACACAAAAATAGTTTTATAGGGTAAATTTATGAAAGTGCATTATTTTACAGATGAAAAACAGAAAGCTAATGGATTTCAGATGCTTAGGCACATTTATGAGCCTCACTAAGCACCCAGTTGAATCTTACAGCTCCTAAACACCATTTAAAATATAGCCCCAAGCAGTACTGTGCTCCTTTGATCCCCCAGATAAGTAGAAAGAACCAGAAGGCAGTTCTGTATCATGTGGGTTATTTAAGATCCTAGTAACTTGTAACAAGTCATGACACCATTTCACCTTTATATGAACCCCAAAAGGTCGGGTGGGTGGTGGCAAGGGCTCTGCTGGGTGCTGCCTTTGTGCTGCGGAGAGCCTGGCTGCAGAGTGCCAGCTCAAGTGTCCTTAGGGTTAGGAGAATCTGCTCCTCTTACAACAGAGATTAAATTCAAGACAAAATTCTGGTCACAGTTGCAGAACACTGAAAAAAGGAGTAAGTAAAGGCACAGTGTGCGGTTATGCAATCTTTACATGCAGAAAAACATACTGGTTTTAAGAGGAATTATAGTTTTATGAAGATGTAGGCTAAGACTTGGTATTGCCTGTATATAAAATTGATGTGATAGAAATATTATAGTTACCTAACCACAACAAAATGATATTTGCAGATTACGTATAAGAAAAGCTGCCACTTCCTCTCTTTAGTTTATTATATGACTCACAGAATGGGTACATTATATAAAGCTAAACTGCAACACTATGCAGTGTGTTTTCATTTAGTTAGGCATTTAAAAAATAAGTAGTATAGGGAAAAGAGGCCTTAAATCAATGTCCTGGATCGTCTGAGACAAAAGAAATAATGAGTGAATTGGAAAATAGAGGTTGTTAAGCCTTATTTGGAGTTTACCTTGCTTCCTTCTTGTTGTCTGTGTTTTCGTGTGACCCTGGCAATCAGACAGAGATCCTCTGAAGAAAAGGGCATATGTTTGTCTCTTTGCTAAGAACAAAGTGCCACAAGGTCTCCTAACAGGGAATTATAAGGCTCTGCTTGGATTTTATTATTTATTTGGTGTGTAAGTGACCTGCTTAGAAATCAGTGAAGTGCACACATCTAACTTACGTAAGGTCATTAATTTTTACTTTCTTACAGGTACAATAATACTTACATGGGATATGCAAAAATGCAACTTATAGATAACAAGTACATTGAATATAACACAGAATTTAATGAAAAAGAGAAGGTAGTTATTTAACCAAAGTAAAAAATATCGTTTCCAAATTTACCGTAGATTTTGGAAATTATTATTTTTACTGAAGTCTTAAATAATGATTAATCCACTTGAAATTTGGGGCTTAAGTATTCTATGTATGATACATGGTCCCAGACTGAAGTTAAATATACAACTCATGCTTTATTTAGATATCCCAACTATAGTAAAATTGCATATAATTATCTTAATGATGGAGTACATTGCAAATTTTGAATTCCTTATATCTGGGTGGGAATTAGATTGCATATGGTAAACAACTAAACATTTCAGCTCTTCAAAGATGATAATGTATGCTTTTTCACTATACACAAATATATAGGCATGAATGACAAACTCCTACCATCATAGTCTTCAAAAGACTCTAGGTATTATACCATCTAGAAGCTATTTTTTCGTAATGATAGTAGTTCTTGCTACGTAAAAATCCAAGCATTGTAAGACCAAGAAAAAATAGTAATTCCTTCTGTGTGCTTTGGAGTAAGGTGCAAGTGTTGCATTAGCCTGTATTGTAAGATATCTTCCACGTGAGGAGGAAAAATAGACAGTAATCTTCAAATTGACATTTCAGCAATTACTATTCTGCACACAGCTGGAACTTCTTTTATCCCTTGTACTTTTTTGGTTTTCTCCTTCATTTAGTTTTTCGCACTATGCTTTTTCTTCTGAGTCCCTTTGACTGTCCCCAGGCGGCCTGCCATCATGGATGCAACTCTTTATGAGCCACCCCTTCAGTTAAAGGGGTTGTGTTTGTAAGACAAACATACCCATCTACAAGCCAAAATACCTGTGACTTAAAATTGTGGCATTTCTCATTGTCAGTGGCCTACAGAGGTCTAGTGTACACGAGGCAGTTAGGGTGCAGAATGGTGGAGCATGAATTTACAGCACTGAAGCTGCCCCAGTCTAACCCCCGGGATGAATATTCAACTGCCTAAAAGCAAGACAGCTCATCCCATTTTCACTCAGCATTCCCTACCACAGTAGCAGTCTCATTCATGCAGTGGACTGCTGTGTAGTCTCTTCCCTGTGTAGGCAAGCCTAGCATATGTTTTTAGCAAAAGTGCTGAAGACGATTGAGTGCTGAGAGACTGATCCTTCAGGACATAAGTGCTTACAAGCCAAGAGGAGGGAGCAACTTGGGAGTCCTGAATAGCAGTCCTTTTAAATACTCTTAAGATCTTTTATTTATGAAGAAGAGTAGTCATGCACGACAGTTTAAACATTCAGTAATCTGTTTACTTCAGATGCTGAGACATTTGAACAACTTGCCATGCCACACCTTTCCCAAGTACCATGAGGTTATAGAAGGGAAAAAAAGAAACTCGAAGTAGAAAAAAATGGGACCTTAGATTTCCTAGAGCTCAGTGTAAGCCTTTTGGTCTTTCAGAAATTGAGAACAGCCACAGAAAGGATACATAATTCAAATTAATAATGTATGTAAAGCACACATGGTGATGTTTTTTAAAATAATATGACCAAGATTATACATCTATATTGCAGGCATTATCTGGCACAAGTTAAAACCTAGATTTCCATCCAGCAGTATACAGAGCAGGGTATCTAAAATATTAGAATATAGATTAAGACTCATTTACTCCCTTCAAAACCTCAGATGTTTCACATAGTGAGTCACTTGAACAAAACGAATAAGTCCCCTTTTAATGTATACTTAGTCTTGTGTTCCTTTAAGTTGTTAGAATCACTCACAACTGTTTTAAACAAATAAGAACTTTGGCAAGTCCAGTGTTCTCCTTCAGGTTCTCTTTATGGGTACTAGCCTTTATATTTTCTACTTCCAGATTTGTTTTTTAAAGTTCATCAAATTGCTCTTTACAACTTAACTGTTGTGGATTTTTTTTTTAATTGCTTATATATGTCTTTGCTGACATGATCAATTTCTATTCTTTCTATGTGCATTTGTCATAATTATCCTTGTAAAGACACGTCTGTACATGTATATGTAACACACTTAAATGAAGAAATATTCAGAAAGATGGAGACAGAGGTCTACTTAAGTACCTAAGTTCTAAAGAACAGATAATCTTTCATTAATAGGAAATTGGCCACAAACTTTAGGCTGTTACTGGCTCTGAACCATTATTTGTATCCTATTGCATTGTTATAAATATGTGCTGACTTATTTATTAGTACTGGAGCAACACCTATTGATGTTCTTATGAAAGACTTCCATTGTAAGCAGGTTTAATTACTTGTTTAAACTGGTCAGCTTCTTGTTAGAAAGCCTTGCCAGTGTACAAACACTTTTTAGGATAACTTTTTTGAAATTTTGTGGGTGCTGTTTATTTTTCCTCTCTAATGAATTTAGATTTGGATGCAATTACTGACAGTAGGAATCACTTTGGTGTTCTCATCTACACACAGATAAAAGAGATGTTCCATGGCTTCATATATAAGTATCATCAGCTTCATGAATCAGTCCATGTTCTCCATGCCATTAAAAGTTAAAGAGTAATCTGTTTTATCATTTATCTCCATCTTTTTTCTCTTCTAGACAAGGCTTCTACCTTTGTAGAATCTGGTATCACAGCTCTTATAAAATAAAGCCTCTGGGATTTCCCTGGGGAGGAATACATGACTGGCCACAGAGCACTCAGGACTAAAACCAAGTAATATCGCATATGAAGTGAAAGAAATGTATTCAAGCTTTCGAGCAGTCATATACAACTGTCAAAAATAAAAACACATCTATTATACAACGTGATTGTTTACACACAGCCCCTCATCTGATTCAAACCATGTGGTCAAACCTGAGGAGACGGATGACTGAACACTTTCATCAGAAAGAACTGACAAACACACATCTCCGCTTTGTTTCACTCATTCACATCTGTGACCCGGTATTCAATCTGTGAGAGGCGTTCCACAGTCTCTGCTAGGTCAGCTGAGATGGTAGCACAAAGAAATACAGATCCCTCCAACTAGTGACTTAACTAAAGAAAGCATCAGTTTCAGCCCACTCAGTGCTCACTACATTGGTACTTTAACGAAATGTGAAAATTTTTCTCATATATAACCTAGAATAAAAAGAATGAAATCTAGCACTCATAGCTGAGACCTATCAATGTAATACAAGTCTGTTCATGAAGATTTTTCTTAGTGCTGTAGCAGTGACAAATAATCTATTTCCCTACTATATTAGAATTTAACAAACTCATCAGGTTTGAAAAATGTTTCTGCACCTAATGAACCATCAATAATAACGATCCAGCATCTTTTTTCTGACTTATTTTTCATAGGTGTTTGTCTGTAAACCAAGCTGTTCTCTGAGTAGTGAAAGTGTGTTGGGGCTGGGGAGGAAAGAGGGGCAGTTGATGACAGAATTACCAAGTAAACTGTTATATTATAAAGTAATACACTGAAAAGTGTTATTATTCATCATACGTTAGAGCATGGACTGGTGGATCAGGCCTTGCCTTCAAACTAAATTCAGTACCATCTTAAAAACAACCTATGAATTTGTTGTATTCAGTGTTGGGGACTAATATTGTTCTCCCTACTACCAGATTCTAATAGTGAGTGTCTGTTGGGATTACAGTCACCGAGCTCTTTTAGGTAATCAAGAGCTTTCAAACCATTTTTATGTGCAAGATAAACTTGTCACTATCAGTAAAGATCTCTGTCACTTGTCCCATTGACTCTCTTCCCTCTCTGCTTTTTTAATACCATTGGATCCTGGGGAACTTGCAGTTTTAAAAGTAAAATGTAAAAAGAAAAGTAATATGCTGATTCCCTGAGTTCCTGCTGCTACACTGCCAGATAAAAATAAAGCACAGTAAGATGAAAATGATAGTTTTAACAATTTTATGACTGTTAAGAGAAAAAAATAACTCTCCGATTCGCTTGTCTTAAATGGAGTCTCATCTGTTCATCAGAAAGGGTAAAGACTCAGAGCTTTAGAATCAGATGCTGCCATTTACTCTTAGTCAGCACCTTCCAAAAGTCAACTTCCTATTCTTAACCTGGATTTCAAAGACATCTGGTTGCTGCATCTGGTGAAACCTGGTTGTCAGTCATTTGTCTACAGACATCTGAATATAAAAGTTTTAATTATAGTTCAGTTTTTCTGGGTGGGGTTGTACTGTGAGGCTATGTATCAGTGCTAACGTTAGTACTCGCATTTAAGTGCGTCCTGATTGATGAGAGCTGATCCATCTCAGAAGGCATCATTGGTTATTCTGCCTTTATAAATCCTTAGATTATGCCACACTAGTAAAAAGTGGGTGCAATATCTAGACTACCATCTGGAATAAAAGAGAAGCTTTTGTTTATTTAACCACTAAATTTTGTCAGACTAAAAGCCGTTCTGAGGAAAAATACCTAGCTTTGGTCTGGGGACATTAACTGATAAAAATCAATGCTTCCCTTTGAATCTTGCTCCAGTAGTTCATAGCCTACATTTTTAGAAGTTCTGAAAAAAAAAGGACTGTTTATATTCTCTTTGAGCTTTCAGAGAATCTCCGCAGAATGGGATGTCTTCTGCAACTGGGTGGGCTAATTTTCCTTCCTGAATGAAGCCTATTGGAAAATCCTCAGAGCATAACAATTCCAGCTCACTAAACACCAGACAGGTCACACTGGGTCGGTAGAGCAGGCTCCTTGTGACATTTGGGAGCCTTTCATCCTAGGTCTAGACAGGTACATCCCATTCTACCCAACTGAACTAATATTTCCTTATCCCTTTATTGTCAGAGAGTACATGACCTCTGTAGTTAAAAATTAGGAGACTCCTAATTTGGTGTAGGAAAATCTTCCCTTGGTGAGACTTTTTTTTACATGTACATTGTAAATGTGGCAATTTGACAGACGTTTTGTTTTGTTTTGTCTTGCTTTTTCTCCAAGACAAAGTTTGAATTACTTTGGTTCTATTTGTTTTTTTTTTTAATGGTTTATTAATCAAGAACACCTGTGATCTTTAAAGAAATATCAAGGTTATAAAGACAAGATATGTTTCATACTGAAAGCCAGGATCACTGTCCACCAACCATATAAATAGAGGCGGAGTATCTGCACAGAGGTAAAGAGATTTTGGTGAAGGTAGAATTTGTTCTTGCAACTCTATCAAAGCAGAGGTGGGGTTGTGGCAGCTATATATGTGCTTGCAAATTTCAGGCATGCAAAAGGAAATTTTAAGAACTGCATCCCACTGTAAATAACTTACTAGGACTGCATGAGTTCAAGATAATTACAACCATCTGGATTTATAGAGCAAATTCAGTCTATTTCATGTCCTGAGATGGGTGGTAGCTTTATGAAGTAAAAATTGGCAGTTTTGCACTAGATATTAATATTTCAAAGCTAATTAAGCCTGCTACTTCATTATTTTGTCTTGAAAATGATACAATGCAGTTGTCCCCAAGGTCAGCTGATCGGAGCCAGCTCAGACAAAGCTGTTTCAGAGGATCCCGAGGTACAAGGGGCTTTTTCGGTTTTTGGGGTTTTGATTTTGCAACCCGGAAGACCCCGGCAGTCCTTGCGAGAGCGGCTGACGTGGCGTGGGTGTTACCACGGTGATGGCGATCACACCCCTGCCCCTCACCTTGAAAAAGCCTCCGAGAAGGCAGCAACTGTTGGAGAGCAGTGTAGGGGAAAGGGACCTGGGGGTCCTGGTGGAGGGCAGGATGACCATGAGCCAGCACTGTGCCCTTGTGGCCA